>CM031234.1:799104701-799356330 GCA_018340775.1 Taxus wallichiana var. yunnanensis
TTAAGTAATTTTACGAGTCATTACATTTGATACGCGATACCTCAACTAGTAATTTTTTAGTAAGTATTCTACCCGTTAATCACCTAAGTTTTTATAGGTTATGTTTTCAAATGTAGTGAAGTCAACCTTAAAAAATACCGGAAATTTTAGGCAAACAGTAAGCACTAACTCGCTCCAAAAAAATTTCCTTTTAAATTTTCTAAAATGGAATATTCGCCAAAATTATGAATATACACCACTAAAAAACCATGTGAGATGAGGATAAGAATATTATGAGAAAATAGACAAAGGATTTATTATGAAGGCAATAAAGACATCGATAAGGACAAGTGAAGGAAGATGAGGAGGTGGGCGGGAAGTGACAAAGAAGGGCGGAGGTGGAGAAAAGGAGGGTATGGGAATAGAATGGGGGATAGAAGAGGAAATGCCAATAAAATAAGGTTAGGGGAAGAAAACAATAATTATTATTGGTGAAGGATGGGGGAAGGAGTGGCAAAAAAGTGGAGAATGGTGAGGAGTGATTTTTAGGGGTTGACCAACAATAATTATTAGCATGGAAATGGAAGATGATGATGAAATAATGTTAGGGGGAGACCAAAAGCACAATTGGCGGGTAGATGTAGGAGTGGATATGTGGAAGAATTCAAGAAGATGGAGTGGAAAGAGTAAAGAGAGGAGTCATGATTTGTGACAAGATGAAGGTGAGGAGAGTATGCAGAGGATGAGGATGAATGAGGTGAAGGTGAAGAAACAAGACATGAAAAGAGTGGTAGTAAAGTGGTATTAAGGATGATAAATCAAGGAGGAAATGGGGGAAAGTAATATATTCGGAAAGCTAAAGATGGTGGATGTGGTAACTATGTGATGTGATAGGTTGAGAAATGGTAATGGTAGGAGGAAAATTTGGTTAGTAGGGGAAGAATAAGAGGAATGAACAATCAACAAAGAGGTAAGGATAGTGAGTAAAGCATAGTCTAGAATGAGATGGTGTCTATCCGAATGGAAATACTTAAGTGCAAGTTATCCATACAATGGAAGTGATTGAGTAATATTTCCAAGAAAGGGATGATGTATATGAAGAGTGGGAAAAAATGAGGTGAAGTTGGTGAGAATTTATGTAGGAGGTGGTGAGAGGATGTGACGATGCTAGATCGATGAGAAAAATTAAATGGTGGAACATGTGGTGATGGGGGAGCGCAAGATGAAAAATCATCCTTAAGAGGAACTCTAAGAAGACCGACATACCGCACAAGTGTTAAGTAAGATCACCAAATTGAAAGTGATGATGAATGGAAGGTGAAAGGAAAGAATGTATTGGGTACATGGATGGGAATGTTTTATCGTAAAGATATGATTGTGAAACAGAAGTGTAAAAATAAGATGAAGGAAACTTCGATGGGATGGGGGAGGGTGAGATGGAAAAATAAACCTGGCAAGAGGGACTCTAAGTAAGATTTGTCATGTTGGACATGAATGGTTAAGTAAAATATCCAAGATGGAGATGGAGAATAATGATGGGGGAAGAAGGTCCGCATAATGCAAGGAGTGACCTATGATCGAGAATAGGGGTGGAGGAATATTTTAATACAAGGCGGACTGAAGGGGAACCCTCAAGTGAGTTTTCCATACTCCGAGGATGTGTACATAAGATTACCAAAGCAAAAATATGGATACTAGTGAAGAATGATAAAAGAGGAAATGTTGTAATGCGAGAATAGTAACAAGGGGAAAGAGGTGGTGATAAAGCAAGGAAAGAAAAAAAGGAGTGTAAGATGAACAGAATGGGGGAAGATATGTGGTAAAATGAAGATTATGAGGGGAATACTTAAATAGATGCCCACGCAATGGGGAGTGATGAGGTGGAGAATGTCACGGTGAAAGAAGATGAAGAGAAAATATGTTTTTTGGGTGGTTATTTTTGTCTGGCTTGGAAGAGGAAATGGTGGAGAAGTTTCAATGGTGGGAGGATCGTAGGGAAGAGGGCATACCTAAACTAAGATTACTTACATTATATAGGTGATTATGTAAGATTTGTCGGTTCAATGTGGAAGAATAAATGGAAAGACATGTACTCTGTAGAAGGGAGCAGACAAGAATGGTGAGAAGGGTGACGTGGGGATATGGGCCAATAAGTAGAAATGGGAGAGGAGAGGCCAATGGACAAAAGACATGTTGACCATGGTGGGGGATGTGGAGTCAGAGGATGTAGCCGACTGTCGCCCGAGAAAGATCCTCTCAAGTAGATCAGAATTACAACGCGTGATCAAATAGATTTCCAAAGTGGAAAATGTATTAGTATGGCAATGTAATGGGGTGCAAAGTAAGTGTTCAATCATGTAGGAGAAGATAATTCACGGATAAAATCATCTTAATTTCAATATAACACATAACAAGAGGCATCGATATAGAAGATCGATGACTAGACCTGTAATATGCAATAGATCATATACATGGTCCATAAAAGGTACGATGCCCTATACAATATACGTAAGTGCGCAAGAGAGCATAGATTGGGGACCATGCAAAAATATATGAATTCTCTTATACAATATGCAATCATATAAAAGAAGTAATGATATACAAACATAATCATATTAGATGTGAACATCGCATACCTAAATTCAAGATTCCCCGTAGTATATTAAGACACAAGATAAAAAAATAAACATAACTAAAACAATGCAACACAAGAAGTTGCAAATCAGTGTCCCAATTTATTCTACAATGAAGATTGATTGAATGTGCCTGCTGTGGATATAATGATTCAAATGGATTAGGTCATCATCCTCAAACAAGGAAAAAAGGAGAGTTAGCATTTTCCCCAAGAGAGGATTCCAACGAGGATAAAATGATTCGGGGCGTAAATAAAGGCAAAGTGGTTTGAATGTTTATTAAAGGGAAACAAGTGCAAAAAGCTTTAAACCTAGTGTTGATTGTTATGCTATTATTGGGATGTTTTTTTTGTTTTTTTAATGTTTTTGGCATTTTTTCATTTTCTAATGTTTATGGATATTTTAGGATTTTGAGAGTTTTCTAACGTTTTTGGGATTTTTCCCAATGTTTTGGGATTTTGGGGATTATTATTTGTTTTTGAGGTTTTTTGGGATTTTCCAATGTTTTGGGATTTTGGGATTTTTGACCAAAATGAAAACTTCTTATGAGATGTGATAAGCCAAGGTATCATCTCTATGTACATTGTCTTGCGGTAACTCACAAGCCAATAATAAAAAAAATATATCCACTGAAAAATATGTAGGTGATGATATGATGAAAAAGATCACTCCATTCCTGACTCCACACACCTAGTAAGACGCGCATGGTTCATCACCGTGAGAGAGTCAATAAGGATGTGGGAAGAATATAATGAATATAGAGACAAGTGTGGATAAATATTCTATTCTGGGAAATCAGTGACTCAATTCTCTTAATGTTACTCAACCATTCTTTTCTTTAAATGAATTTTACTTTATAGTCATTTACTACCAGCTTAGATTGTTATATGGCCTAGTCAAAGGATTTGGTAAGATATGAGGTGAAGGGATAGTTCTCTTCACTTAGGCATCAAAATTACTTTAGAGATTTTATAATTGTAATCACTTTCAAACTTTATAAGATTTTGTATTTTGTAGCTGACTCCTATGTCACCAGAAAAGGCAAGGATTCGTCACCAAGACAAGACGTAGTCAAGTATTAAATTTTATTTTATTTTTTTGGATTTTTATGATGTTTTTATGTTTTTAAAGTGTTAAGAATGACCTCTCTACGCTTTCCCTCATGCCACCAAAGAAGAGGCAAGGGTTCATCACCGAAGACAGATTGTGAGATAGATGAGTTAGTGGCACCCTCCTCCATTCCCAATATCACACTACTAAAGTGAACTAGTGTAGGCCTGGGCAACACCAAAGACTGCTAATGACAAAAGGTAACAGCTTAATTATTCATAAGCTATTTTATTTATCAACTTATATAATAGTGCTTTTTATTCATTAAGGAACATCTCGCTCTCAATCTTGCACTCCACATGACCAAGAGGGCGAGGGTTCATCACCAAGACTAAGAAGGGCGATCAAATGAATCAAGTAAAGAATTTTAGAGCTTCTCAGAAAGAGAGAAAATTGACTGAGAGGGATATATTACCACTGCAAGCTTCTGCAGTTATGACCATAAGCAAAAGCAAATCTAAAATGGGAGAAATTATAAGTATAGATTGAAAGACTCACAAGACTTAATGTGGATCTATATATTAACAACTCGTCTTACAGGGATGATGAATATGAAGATGTGATTTTTATAATGAGAATATTCACTGCCTATTGAATTAAAAAATTCAAATTATTTTGAGATAAGTTAGACACAAGGAATGTACAAGTGGTTTCTCCCATAATAAGAGAGCGCCCAAAATAAAATTTATTTTAGATGAGGCATTCATCAAGTTCATCAAGTTCTCACCATCTTCAAAGGGCCAAATTATAGGATCCAGCCAAATTTAGTTGTGATTACATAGATTCATGACTTGATAGGTTCAAATTTTCCTTGCTTTTCTCATTCTTTAGTGGTATTATTTTTGATTTTCTTGAGAAAGAGATCACCAACCTCGAACTTTATAGGTCTAAATTTTTATGATAACTACGCTGACAAATCGATTTTCATATACTCAAGATGATTGAGATCCTTAAGTCGCCTTTTCATCAAGAAGCTCAAGTTCATTAAGGTGTTTTTCAATATTTATCTTCATGTAATTACATCTTTAAGGGATATTCTTCAGAAGGGAGCTTTAACCTCTACAAGTAAAATGGTTTCACAACCATGTGGTATGGATAATGGGGTGGCTCTTCATAGGTGTGTGGTAAGACGTGAAATAAGCCCAAAGAGTGAAGTAAATTTGAGTGAAAGCTTAATTTCTTCCCATGTGTATCAAAACAGATTCCATGATGGAATTTAAGGTTTTATTGATCACTTCTACCTGTCACACTCCTGGGATAGTATGCGGTGGATCATTTAAGTTTCGATGGGAAGCACTTGTAGAAGGTCTTCGATTAGCTGATTTTTAATGATTTTTTCCATTAAAGCTGCTGATAATGGATGATGGAATGCCAAAATTACAGATGAGGTTATCAAAAATGAACTTTGAAAATCAAGCTTCCGGGTGACGTAGGGAGAGGCATGGCCTCAACCCACTCGGGTAAGAAATCAGCAGCAGTTGATGATAAATTTATGTCCATCGATGACGCTATGGTCTAATTTTACAAATTAGATCAAGCCCCATTAAAGAGAAGGCCAAGGTGTGGTGATTAGTTATAATGATTGAGATGGCATATATTAAGGTTGCATTTCTTCTGGAAAATCTTCCTTACTATTTCTTTACCACCAAAACACACTCTGCTCTCCATGGTGGGCCAATAATAACACAAATGTAGGATTTTCTTAGCTAGAGCCATAATTTCAATAGATAAAAGTCATATCCGCATATACTTGAGTGGATTTCAAATTTCTCATACTAGAGGCCTTCCTCCGATTAATACACCTTAGAGTAGGAGTGCCATCAGAACCTCATCTATAGAGAGTATTTGCTAAAATTGTGTAGCAAGCAGGAACGCTGATCAAAGCGTACGCTCTCATGACATATGGGTTTCATGTTACCAAGGAATGCTTTATCATGGGATGAAAGTGTAAATTTCATGGTACCAAGGGTTGATAGGATCATGATTTCACATATCATAGTATTTTTTATAGATGTAGATTATAAGCTAGCGTTAAAAAGTGTTCACGCAGAAAATATGTCCTGAGGTGATTACATGTGATTTCTAATAGAGATCCATGCAAAGTTGTCATCAAAAGCATCTGTAGGATTTGTTAAAAATTTTGGAATTTTCAAAGAGATTTTAACCAAATCTTAAAATAGCCATAAGTGTGCTTCTATAATGCATTTATCCATGGAATAATCTTTTCATACTTGATCTAGTGGTCTTTCATGTCAGAAACCACTCAAATTGATTCAAAGCTAACAAATCACCAAACCATGGCCAACTCTTAAGGAACAAATTCACTTGATCATAACATGAAACGATTTAATGCCCACAGTTATGAGAGCTCCATACTCGCGATGTTATCGTACATGAGAAATGCTAACTCAAATGATTTGGGGATAACATGTCCACATGTGTGATAAGCAAAAAACTAGTTTCGATCCAGTAGACTTAGAGATCCATCAAATAATAACATCCTCTAAACGAAGCACGCATCTAATAATTTTCTAGACTTTCAAAATGTAAAGATCAATCAAAAATGTAAAATGAAGTAGTTCAATTCTAGGAAGAGGTGCCTCAAATCAAGTTGATCCTTTTCAGTAGGCACTTATTTAATTGCATTTTGAGGAATCGAATGACATTGAATTCCTAAGATAAAGATAATCAACTAAATATTCTTAGGGAGAATTTAAAAATCCATAAACTATGCTTTAGATAAGGATATACTGAGGGGACTACCTCAGAGATATGAGTTTTCATAAATGTATTGAGCAAGTAATGACTATAGAACCTTATTGGAATGTGAAAGCAACTATTAAAATACCTTTTCGCATAATTTAGGAGTATATTACCTCATCAATGAGTGTCCGGAACTAAGCTAATAAATATGCCTACTTTCTTTTTCAATAACATATCTGATCATTAGTAGGGTGCTTAATAAAGTGCCTCTTATTTATGTTCTAATGGCATATTTGTAAAGCAATCATGGGTAATATCTATCTAATAGTGACATACTTCAAAATAGCATGAGGTATCAACTTTTACTTAGAGAAAAATCTTGATTCCATTGGGAACTGCATGTAAACTCAAATTTTCTTAAGAAGTTTGATTAGAATGATGTAAATACTTCAAAACCATTTATGATATAAAACATCAAATGGACTATAGTTTTCCTTGAATACTTTGTAAATTTTTGAGATTTTAGGTTTCTAAGAACATTTTCCTGATCTTCAAAAACATTTGTAGGTTCAACTTCTATACCTCTCCAAGGAAACAATGAAATCCTAATAACTTTATGAAATTCTCACCTATATACATTTATTAGAATTTTGGATTAAGATGAAAATTATGGACTCACATTTTTTTCAAGATTTTATCTCATCTTCAAACCTCGGGATGATCTACCTCGCATGTTTTTTAGTTTGTCTACAAAATAACTTTCCAACATGCACCGATGACTAATCCATGTTAACATAGCCATTAAAAATAACCAAATGGCTCATTATCCATGATATGCACTGCATTTTTATTAGATAACCAAAAGTCATAACGATTATAGCGTACAATGTGGTTCCCATGGTGTAGTAAAAGGGTTCATCTACCTTGCAATTGACCTTTGAGCACAACTGTGAATCATTTGACCTATAGCCAATTCTTGATCATCCATTAGGGAGAGAATTTCATGGCCTCACTATGTCTTCATAATCATGCTCTAAGAACAGCCAGATAAAGTCATCTTTGACACTAACGGACCTTTGTTAAGAAACTTCATAAAAATAAGTCATACTCTAATGCTACTAATTTCATTAAACCTAAAGAAACTAGGTTTCAATATCCATTTAGGAATAGTCAATTGGTCATAAATTGTCTATAAAATTTTTCAGAGTTCATTCACAAGTAATGCTACCTGTGGACGATTAGCTGTATTTTACAAGGTATTTACAAGATTCGCAAATGGATGTCAAACTACTTAGGTGATGTACTACAAGAGATAGGTCACACATTACTGGTTTATTTCAGTGGGGTTCCATGAAAAATGTCCTAAAATTATATGAGGAGTGTTAGAAATCGATGTGTTCTTAGTCCCGAAATGACACTTTGCGTCGAGTTGACAAATTCTTGAAACCGATTTTTAGCATATATGTTAATGGTATTAACAGTTTACTTCAACCAACATTTTGAAATGTATTTATCTTAAGAAATACCATTGCTAATGATTTCGAGATGTAATTCAAAATCTGTTTCAAATGAAGAGTGATTCTGAGGATAGTATTGGAAAATCATGGATGGTAGTAATATTGATATATGAAGTCTTTTTACCAATATATTTTTAGGGATCAAAGGTGGCAAAATGTTTTTAAGTGGATCAGAAATAATTATCCTTCCAATTTTATTTAAGGTGTCATAAGATTGAGTAATAAATGTTAATTCTTCACCAAAGTAAGTGATTTCATCAAGGTCAATAGCAATCTTTATGATAGAGGGAATTTGGATCATGACTTCCAAGGTAAACTGTTTTCAATGGATCATTTGAAACCCATCCATGCCACATGATGATTTTCGTTTATGATCTTATAAGGGTGGGGTGATGAAATCCTCGATTCACCTTGATGATGGATGTTAATGAGTTTAGAAAAAAAATAAGTGATAAGAGGGTTTGTTTTACAAGATTCTTTTCAAACTTACTAAGTGGTAGAATTTGTGTCATATATCTTAAGATTTCCATGATCAAAAATCAATTGAGACTAATGACAGAGATAAATTTTTTAAATATTTGAAAACCAAGGCCATGGTTGTCTATTGTTCAATAATAAAGTGATAACAATATAACAAGAAATCCTTTTTCTTCTTACTTTTTTCATAATACGATCTTTACATAATATGATTGGTTTGGAGTCAGATATTCTTGACTCTACACTATTTTAGTCGTGGAATTTAAGTATGTTAAACCTAGATTTTTCAATCAAATGAGAAACAATTCTTTATAAGAACCTTTCACAAGTCTATTTATGTGCATATGGTTACAAGATCTTCACATCAAACTAGAGATGACTTCTGTTATCAATTAAGTCTTGACATAATTCTTAAAATCACACACATTTATCAATGTTATTATATATCAATAGTGATCTCAAAGTCTTGTGTAGGTTTTTTTGGGGTTCATGAAATTAATTCGTACAGATATATTTTGAGCTAATATTCAAGAAAAATCACTTTGAAAGGAACTGCAGTTACCAAAATGTTACAATGAATATATGTGGTTGAGATGATGATCAAACATACTTCATAAAGACAACCAATAAATCTATTCCATAGAAATTGATTAAAGTTGGACTGTAAATCATCCAACCTTACCAGAGCATCTACCTCCTGAAACTTGCACAGGATAAAAGAAAAAATATGTCACTCTAAGAATTTTTCTTATGAATCAATTTAATTCCTTCCATAAAATTTTTTAACCTTCTTAAAAATTTTCTAGAAATTTAGCAATACAAATTTTAGGGTATTTAGTTTACTATAATTTTCATCCAGATCAACTTATAGACAAAGATCTTTGATCTAATTCTCGTAGAGTTAAATCAAAATAATGACGCATGACTAACATGCAAATAAAATGCTTTGAGTCCGGCTATAAGTATGTAGTAAAATATAGTAGATAGATATATATATATGTGTGAGATACATAGGAGAGATTATGTTGTTAAATATATTATGACATACGCATACTACTATTATTGTAATGAAGCTTCTGTATACTTATTGCATTTAATATAATGGAGGATATTGGCTGAATCTAAGTGTTAGTTTATGTGTGTATATCTAAATCTAGTATGTTTTTGATCTCATCATGGTTAATACTTAATTTTGTTCTCCCTTAGAGATAGATCTGGCATGCTCTATAGAATGATGTGTTAGTAATGGAACTGCATGTGTTAAGTCTTCATCATGCTAACATCCTACAACAACAACCCTAAAGAGGGACCTGGTACCTTTTGTGCACCTTTGGGTGAGCTCTCAGTCTAGGCTGAGTGATGTGCCAGCATGTGTCTAGGGTCTTATTGGGCTCAGTACACTAAATTCTAGGCTGCATCATTGGTTTCTATTTCGGACCTCTTTTTCAGTTGTTTTCAGGATGGTTCATGATGAAGACATACCGGTTGACCTTAGCAAGTGTTGAAGAATGGATACACGATCTGGAAGAAGAATACATGGTGATTCAACACTAGATCTGAGTTTAACGCACGTGTGTGGGTGGAAAAAAATCATGTATGATAGTTTATATGAGATATTTTTCACTATCTTTCTAGTAGAATTGTACGAGTGGTTGATTGCTTATGCATCTAAGTGGAATTGGAGGTATCACACACTTGTTCTGGATGCAGAAGAATTCCAGGCCCTTTATGATGTTGATCTGATTTGGACTCGAGCTATGGATACGTGGTTCCATGGTGTCTTGAATAGTTATATCTTGGAATACTCAATTTCCACTTATTCGTGTCCAGAGGTAGCTGAATTCTAGTTTTTACGATATCCAAGGGGAGCTTACCTACAAGGCATTCCACTAGGCAATCAAGATCCTGATGGTAACTTTGAATCTGGAGAGTAAACCGATGGCTAACTAAACCTCACCACATGGGGGAAGGAGCAGGTTTGGTGAAAGATGGAAGACCTAGCAGCAGAAAGGCAGAGAGAGGAAAGGTGGCTTAAGTATAATGAGGTGCATGCGAGAGGGAGATAGAGAAGCAAACGTAACATTGTAGAAAGTATGGCATTGAGGAGAGAGATGGCTCGTGAAGGATTTGAAGCTCACGTAGAAGACATGTGGAGCCAGAGCATCAAGAACTCCCCCATCTTGGAAAGCATGATAGGATCCTTCCTCAGCCTCATACAAAAGTGCACCAACAGAGACTACCGGGGCATGGTGTGCATCTGAATCCACCGGTAACCTTGCCCTTGCATTTGGTTTTTCAACATCTAGTACAACAAACAAGTCAACAAGCTAGTTCAAGCAGTGGGAGAGTAGGAGTGAGTCTTATAAAAGGCACAACGATGGCAAACACAAATGGACTTCATTGTTATATGGGAGTACCTTTTGGGTGTATCATCAACACAAAATACAAGCATGCCAATTTTTGGATTAACTTCTGGGAGTAGTAATGCTTCAGCAGATACTGTCGGGGTATAATTTAGTTCTACTATTGGGACATAGGGAAGTACATCTTTCTGGTCCAACCCAACTACATAGGTTTGGGATCAAGAGGCATGGGTAGCTCTGGTTTAGGTGGATCTGGAGGTTCTGGAGGTAGGGAAACACAGAGGTTCTGGATCAGGTGGGCAAGGTCCACACCAACCCCATAATATTTACATGGAAATGTCTCTTCATCTTCCAGAGTATAGGGGCATAGAAGATGTTGCTGAACATGTGCATATGTGTGAAATATTGTGGCACAAAAGGAATCATGACTTCTGAGCGTAGGGAAAGCCAATTTTCTACTACGTTACAAGGGGCATGCACACACAACTGGTATAAAAGTTTGACCCTGATCAGACTTGCATAGATTATACAACTTTAAAGGATGCATTCCTTAAAGAGTTTCATATCCCTGAGTTTGAGTAGAAGAGTATAAGTGTGCTCAAGGATATTAAGCAAGGCACTACTAAAAGTGTTAGAGAGTATGATGCATGGTTTAAAATGTTGTTATCAAAGCTTTCTTATGACATACACACAAGCCAACATGCACAATGGTTCATTGGGGGCTTGATTACCTTTTAGGAGGGCATTATCACATAAGACATACATTGATCCATGTGAAGCACTTGAAGCAGCCTTACGCACGCTGAGGTAGTTGGAAGCATAGATATTGGGGTGAGCCCATTTTTAGAAGCACAAATAGCAGCTATGGAAAAATAGTTGGAGAAACTATCAGCAAATTCAGCACATGAGAGACATGCACAGGATTTGGTGCACATAGATTGTGAAGTAGAAGGTCACACAAAGGATAGTTTTCCTCATAGAATAGTACACTCATTGTTGATGGATTGTGAAATATGCCATTTAAACCATGATGCTAGCCACTGCCCATTATTACAACGTGTGATAAGGAAGAATGTTTCAAGCTACTATAAAATACTGAGGTCCACGACTCATGACATGGAAGACTACTCACCTGATGGATAGATCCATGATGCTATAGATATTGGTGTATGATAGACATGAGTTTTAGATAACTCTAAGGGAAAGAATGAGCATCAGGACCGGGATCACAATCAAGTGTGCTATGATCGAATGAAGGGCATTTTGAAGGTGGTCATGGCAGAGGTCGAGGATACCATGGTGGATTTGGAGGATGAGGCCGTGGTGGTGGAAGAAGTGAGTTCCTCATGGAACATGTTATACATGTGGATCTCCTGACCACTATAGGTGTGAATGTCCTCATAATATTACATGTTCTTTCTATGGAAAGAACCATAGCTATGAGGAGTGCCCTAGACTTATATGAGCATCTGAGTAAGCAACATAAACAAGAAAACAAAGGTGCAGGGATGGTTAGGATACACAATGTTGTTGAAAATCAATGGATGCCTAAGTTGGAGGCAGAATCAGAGGCACTACAAGTGAAGATCATGACCCGCACTGAGGTGGCACATGCCAGGAAGCATCATCAAGCAGTAAACCTACCATCACTAAAGAAGAAGTTCTTCATGCATGGTACCCAGATCCTACCTATCAAAAGGAGGTTTATCAGGAAACCATGGAAGTTCTAAGGAATCTTTAGGGTGAGATACAATACTTAAAAGAGAAAAAAGAAAAGAAAGCAGATGGTCCAAACTGATATAGATGACTTGAGGGAAGTGTGTAAAATGTTGCGCCAGAAAACATCATTCCACTGTTAGGGAGTTGGTTAAAAGGAAACACTCACGCAAGTACTAAGACTAGATGGATGAAGATCCTACATGTGAATCTTCCCCCTCATAGCCTAGATTATGACAAGGAAATCACTCTGAATGTTGTTGTGGATGGGTGGCTATTGAGTAATATATTGATTGATATAAACGTGGAAGTCAATGTTCTTACCTTAGATGCATGGGTACAAATGGGAAGACCCCCATTGCAGCCATCCTCTAATGTATTATTCATGGCTAATCAGACTAAGGCCACTCCCATCGGAGTTTTGAAGGATGCATCCATTACCATACAAGGAGCCAAGTTCACTGGAGACTTTGAAGTTTTAGCACTGGCAGAGTCAGATAGCTTCCCAGCTCTATTGGGGCATCCTTGGTGCTATGCAAATAATGTTGATCTTTGGTTCAACAAGGGCTATATCAGTTTTGAAAACAAAGAGGAAAGAGTTATTATCCCTTTAACAGATGGAAAAATGTGCCCTATGTTGAGCCCTTAAGTGAAGAAGATCTGAATAGGATTTATGTACATGCGCCATCCGAGATCCAGAGATGATTGAACCAACCAAAGAAGGACTAATTCAGTGGGAGGATGCATAGTCTATTAGTGATACTACAAGTGTTGCTTGTGATAATTGGGCTCACAACACTTATGAGTTGGTAGGGCATGAAGTAAAGAGCATATTCCTCGAGGCACAAAACCATGTTATGTCAGAGGATAGGTAACAACTCTGGTACCTTGTTACACAAGAGAAGGGGATCCCATGGTATTCCTATGCGCCATGGAAGAAAAAGTGGATAGACCCACTAGAAAGAAGAAATATGCTAGCATATACACTACGTGGGACAACAACATGCTGGTGGGTGGTCCACAGGGATAATCTTGTCGATGGAATGAAATTAGGATTGCTCTTACT
This sequence comes from Taxus wallichiana var. yunnanensis, assembly GCA_018340775.1. Taxonomy (NCBI): domain Eukaryota; kingdom Viridiplantae; phylum Streptophyta; class Pinopsida; order Cupressales; family Taxaceae; genus Taxus; species Taxus wallichiana. The sequence continues at coordinate 799,118,266 of CM031234.1, forward strand.
ACTAGGTTCTTCAGAGCAATGCACCTACTCAAATAAGTATTTATCATGGTAATCATCCTGTTCACACCATGTTCAGAAGTGTGAGAGACTCTAGATAGAAGGGCAAGAAGCTTTACCACCTTCACTATGGGTGCACAAGTTTTATTCCACTTTACAAGGTTGCATGTGCACGTGCTTGGTATGTATATGTAAAACTCCATAGAGAAACTAGAAATTGGTAGAATTTAATTACAGGAATGGCCCAGACATTTGACTTCTTCTCTACAAAGCCTCTAGTAGAAGAAGCATTGAAAGTTATCAAGTGCTTAACTATGGGGGATAGTGCCAAGGCTGAAGAACTCCTTCAGAGTTATTAGATAAAGAAGACTCTCAGAGCGCATCTTGATGAAGAACCAGAGGCCGATGCAACATTACTTCAATGCGCTTGCCTTGAGAAAGAGAAAGGAAAAATGGTCTACTTAGTGGATGATGAAGAAGTAGATAATCTAGATGTAAACCATTCAACAGGAGGTGTGAGGTACTGGACAAGTGTGGATAAGACCACGTGCCTATCATGAACCTATGAAGACAAAAGGGTGAATATTGGAATAGATACTGAGCCTAAGGAAGCCATAATTAGAGACTATTGGTCAAGACTCTGAAGTGGAAAAAATCATAGAGTTACTAAGGGATTACCAGGACTTATTTCCTAGGGGGTACCATGAACTTAAAGGTGTGCATGAATCATTAGGGGAGATGAAGATAAATCTTAAAGAGGGTGCGCACCCAAGTTAGAAAGAGACCTTACAGAATGAACCCCAATTTGTGTGAAAAGGTCAAAGAAGAGATTGATAACATGTTGAAGTCTGGGATTATCAAGCCCCTTGATGAGTCAGAATGGGTTAGTCCAATGGTGATCAATATCAAGAAGGATGGATGGATTAGGATATGTGTGGACTACAGGGAGCTGAATGTTGCATGTGTAACTGATCCATTTCCTACGCCATTCACTGAGGAAATACTAGAAGGAGTTAGTAGGGTGCAAAATCTATTCATTTATAGATGGGTTCTTGGGTATCATCAAGTTTGGATTGCCCAGAGGATCAAGAAAAGACTACATTTACTATTGAATGGGGTAGCTTTCACCTATACTGTAATGCCTTTTGGTCTAAAAAATGTGCCTGTTGTATTTTTGCATAGTTGTCCAAGCATTCAAGGAATTTATTCACAACTTCTTACATGTATATTTTAGATGATTGGATGGTGTATGGATTAGTTAAGGATCACTGTGACAATCTGTGCTTAATGTTTGAATGGTGTAGATAGTTGAGTATCTCTTTGAACATCAAGAAGTGCATATTTTCTACACCATTTGGGATACTTTTAGGACACATAATCTGCAAGGAGGGTTTTGGTTGATCCAACAAAGGTTGCAATCATTATAGGCCTAAGGGAGCCTACCAGTCAAAGTGAGGTGCATGGATTTTTGGGTCATACAGGATATTACAGAAATTTTATCAAAGGATATGCCAAAGTTTCCACACCATTAGAAGAGTTACTGAAAGGGAAAGGTATGTTCTACTGGGGAGAACAACAACAACGCGCATTCGAGACATTGAAGGAGAAACTTACTACCACACCTATTCTATTTTCCTTCATGGGACAAACCATTTCATGTACATGTTGACGCCTCTAGCATGGCCATTGGCATGGTGTTGGCTCAACCTAGAGAAGGTATTGTAGATCATCCTATCTATTTTTGCTAGTAGAAAGCTGACTCTTGCAGAACAAAATTACACAACTACAGAGTGTGAAGCTTTGTCAATGATCTATGCACTACATAAATTCCACCAATACCTACTAGCTACACCATTCATCTTTTATACAGATCACATGGCATTGAAGTATTTGGTAAATAAACCTATTTTACAAGGGTGCATATGTCGATGGGTGCTCTTATTTCAAGAATTTGATTTCACAGTTGTGGTAAAACTAGGAAAAAGTAATTCTGGACCAGACCATCTATCAAGAATACAATCAAGAGAAGAAGCACAGAAATTGAGGATACCATGCCAGATGCACAAGTTATATAGGTTACAAATGAGTGCCATCATAACTAGAGGACATTGTTGTCTTTCTATAAATAGGATGGCACTAGAAGGAATGAAATCCTTGGAGAAGAAACAACTTGCTATACGTGCCACACCTTATATGTTAATCAAGTGGTGACTTGTACAAATTGGGCCGAGATGAGGTATTGCATCATTGTGTATTGGAACATGAGCACATGGATATTATGGAAGAAGCTCATGGTGGTATTGCAGGTGGCCACTATGTAGGTGATGCCACACGCAAGATTCTACTCATTGGATTATGGTGGGAGACCCTATATAAAGATTGTAAGGAATTTTGTAAGGCATGTGATCATTGTCAATGTCTTGGAAAACTAGGTCAATGAGATGAAATGCCTCTGAGACCTATTACTAGTAGCAAGAACCATTTGAGAAATGGGCTATAGATTTTGTGGGTCCTATTTCACCACCATGCACGCATAATTGGATCACGCTACATCATAACTTGCATAGACTATCTGACAAGGTGGGAAGAAGAAACACCTACAAAGGACTGTACAATGGCTACAACAGCCCGATTTCTATGGGAAAATATTATTACAAGGTATGGATGTCCTTTAAGTTTGACTAGTGATAGGGGCACACATTTTCTTAATGAGACAATCAAAATTTTATTGGATGAGTTCATGATTGCACACCATAAGACTACACCCTATCATCCTCAAGAAAATGGAACTGCTAAGGCTTTCAACAAAATTTTGAGCAGACATTGACAAAAAATGTGATGTTGGAAGAAAGGATTGGGATGATAAAGTATCTGTAGTACTTTGGGCATATCAAACAACATATAAAAGGTTGAACAAAGCCACACCATTTCAAGTTAGTGTTTGCACCTAGAAGTAGTTCTTCCTATGGAATTTATGTTACCTTCTTTGTGTATTGCACTAGAGGTCTAGCTGATGAGAAAGCTTTAGAAGAATGGATTGAAAAGATAATTAAGCTGGATGAGTGATGAGCCATAACACGTTGGAGTCAAAAGAAAGAAAAGGCCAGAAGAAAGCATGGCATGACAAAAACATAAGGGACAAGAAGTTTGAGATTGGACAAATGGTGCTTCTCTATGACTCTAAGTTCTTGTGCCATCTAGGAAAACTTAAGGTACATTGGTTGGGGCCGTATGTTATCACTTACATCCTTGAAACATGCACTTTCCAGTTAGAAGCACTTGATGGAACATGGCTACCCAGTTACTTCAATGGGAGTAGGCTGAAGCCCTACTATAAATAAGTCTTCTTGGTGTTTGTAATAAGGTAGTATTTCCATTTAGATTAGGTTTTCAATTTTGCATTCCCTTAATGTGTTTCCTTCTTTGTTGCTATGCTTTGTCAATTTAGTTGGTGTGTTGTGGAATAAGCGTGTTTACACCGAAGCTAATTACTATTTGAAGAATTTTTATGTGCAGAGGACTGCACATACTTTTAGTGTGGGGTGGATTGTTGGTATCTAGGTACAAGACTATTGGAATTAAATGATGAAAGGAATAAAGCTGCTATGGGTGCTATTCAAGTCAAAGGATTGCTTCTAAAAAGTGACCAAAGATGGAGATGGATGAAAGGACAATATAACGCGAGGTAAGTGGAGGCCATAACAACTACCAATGGAAGGTGCAGTGACAAGGTACTCAGGTGCAAGGAAGTGCATGAAGAGAAGTCTGTGACCAAAGGGTAGGAAGGCATGCTAGAAGGTTATAATGGGGTGTGAAGATGTACCATATGGAAAGAAAAAGTTGGTCAATAAATGAGAGGACATTGGGTAGGTGAAGGAGCAATAAATGCATCAAAATTTTGAAAATCTATATAAGGATGGGATGTGAGTTCATTCTTACCATTTGCGATTAAGAGAATTTGACAAGAGCCAAGTGTGAAGAGCCGAGAAATCATGTTGAGGTGTGAAGAGTGTGAAACCAGATGTGGAAAGGAGGTTTGTGTGAAGGAGAAGCTTGCATTCCCACAGGAGGAGGGTTTGAGTGAAGCAAGACATTACAACCAAGCTAGGGCATGTGATTTCCACTAGGGCATGAGATTTGAGCTAGGGTTTGAGTTACACACATGTGCAGAAGTCAAAAGATGAGTATTTTCAGAGGATTACAGGGTAGAAATGGCACAAAGAAGAAGTAGTAGCAAGAGTTAAGGGAAAGAAGAAGGTGGTCGTGGAGGAAGAAGAAATGACCCCGAGAGCAATTTTTTTAGAGATGCAATATCCAGAGGGGGTTATAGTAGGCCAGGAGTGGGATTCCCACATTCAGAGAAGCAAGATAAGTGAGTACAACCATCGTACCACAAAAAACAAGAAGGAGCTGGATGCACTATTGAACATGAAGACAAATAAAGCACATGGTGGAGGACATGCGGTCTATGATGATGCTTGGGGAGAAGTTATTGAAGAAGATTGGAGTATATCAGTTATATGAGCTCCCCTACTTTGGAAAATATGAGCCCTTGTACCAATGGCTCATGAGAAGAGTACACGAAGACTTCTTCTACTTTGCAAGATGCAGAGTAAGGATTTCAGCCACGCTGATCTCCACAAAGTGACAGGGTGAAGGCTACAGTGAAGACCTCAAGGAGGACTTAATAGACAAGGCCACAATTCTAGAGACTAGGAAGGAGCTGGGGTACACAAAGGGTCCATGGTGGCATGGACATAGACAAGCTGAAAAAGTACCTAGTTGTGCAAAGCAGCCATGCACACCTTGTGACAAAAGTTAAATGACCAAGAGAGGTGGTCACAAGTGAACACCATGTGGCTGCATGTTGCTAAAAGGATGTCTGAAGGAGTGATCTATAACATTTTAGGTTACATTGTAGAAACTATCATCGAAGAAGTGTGCGTTTAGGAGGAAAGATCAGTTTTGGGGCTGTTTATGTTGTCTCTGGTATTCATGGAGATCGGGGTGCCGATGGACCAAAAGAGAAGGTCTGGGAGTATCCTATGGAGAACAAGTCACCTGAGAATGATTCAGAAAGTACTTGTGTGAAGGATCGATGACCAAAAACAAGTCAAGAAGAGGGATGAGAAGTGGTATGATAGGCTCCATGTGGCATTTGAAGAAGAGTGGCACATACCAAAGGATTTACCATCAATGGTGGTGGGTAAGGTAGTTTTTTTCCATATACCAACATTTTTGCATCGTGTGATTTGTGATGAAGGATGGGGCTTGGAGCCCATGGTGTAAACTACCATATGCCTTCACAACAAGGTATTTTTAGGCATCGGTTCATAGGTTCTCAGATGCACGCCAACCGACTAACATTCAATGTAGACAAGGTAGACTGTGACTACCACACACTGAGGAAGAAGTATGTATATCCAGAGATGTAATGCATATATTGAAAGGCTCATTTCAGATGTGTTGAGCATAAAGCCAGTAAGTTTGGTTATTGGAGATGTTGGAGCAGCACTGGTGTACCTCCAACTAAAGCCCAAGCTAGAAAACAACAAGTATGTGGAAGATGAGTTTGCACTCCTAGAACCACCAAAGGGTAAGCATACCATGGAGAACATTCCAGTTGCCTAAGCCCACAGAGACAATCAAGTAGAGGATGAGGAGGATGAGCGAAGATAGTGGTGGTTTGGAACATAGAGGTAGAAGACATCCTACGAATAAGGATGAAGCTGAGTGCGCAACTACACCACCTCAGCCACAAGAGGGGGATGATGAGGACTTGGATGTAGTCCAAGGAGAGCACCGATTTAAGAGAGTGTTCAGGAGAACAAGGACCCAAGGTGCTACTCCACAAAACAAGTGTGCAGATCACCCAACTCTCTCCACAGTAAGGAGACAACCGAGAAAAGGAGAAGGAAACTAAAATTGAATGAGGAAGTGGAAGAGTTAGAGGAAAGCATGCCTAATTCTCCTACACCTCCAGAGAATGTAGAAGGACAACAAGATGAAGAAATGAAGGAAGGAGAAGAGGAAGAAAAGGGAATAGATGAGACAACTACCGAGACTGCTCAGACATGGAAACACAAGTCCCAAATCTAGAAGCTCAAGTTCCTAAGTAGCCTAGGTCAAGAAGAACAAGTGGGGAGCACATTCCACCAGCCATGGGTTATGCTGAGGACATAGGTAAAATTTTCCATGCCCATTTCTAGAGCACACTGACACAAAAGGAGTTATATGGCTGGGAATTAATGGATGAAGATATGGCAACAATGTGCACAAGGAAGCAATTATCATGGTCGATGCACACACACATGGATGAACCAGATTTTGATGTGTGTGAGGAGTCATGCATGTCGAGGAGGTTGAAAAAGACACCTCAAGCTAGACACATAACAAGTAAAGCCTACTATTATGTCAGATGAACAGGTGAGCAATGCATTGGTAAAAGTCTCAACAGAGGTGGCAAGGTGGAATATGGACAAGGCTGCCACAATTAGGGTGCTAAGGGAAGAGATCAAAACTAAGGATGAGGAGATAATGCATGCCTAACGTAGGAAAGAGACTTAGCAAAAGAAGAACTCTTGTATTTATCAGCATCGCAGAGGAAATTGGTGATAATGTCATAAAGGCTAGGCCACACTTAGAGCCAAAGGTACCAAAGATGTTTCCTTCAGAAATACACTATGTAGGTACATTGGTGGACTTAGTGCTTGAAGATGAACCTCTGCATGCATGCCAATGCCAAAGGATCCAACACAAGATGCAAGAGTGAGAAAAGGCTTCAGTGATGTGGAAGATTACATCATATGAAGGACTACTACAAGTGCTGTGGGAAGAACTAAAGAAGGAAGACCAAGCCTTGAACATCTGTACAGCTCCAGAGGTGCTCATCAACATAAAAACCCTGGAGGAGAACAATGAGGTCTAGAAAGTGATGAAGGATGACACATTGGGCTACGCAGAAAAAGATTAGCAATGGTTAAACAGAAGCGTGAGGCCCCAACAAACAGCCCAAGAACCACAAAAATCAGCTAGAGGAGCTTGGGAAACTCATTGCATGTAGAAGATGGATTTGCTAGAGGGAAGGATGACTGCAATGTCCAACATTGTGTTGGTCTTGCAGAATGAGAAAGGAGAGATTGTGAAGGATGAACTGGAGTCCATTGTTGTGGACATTCTAGAAAAAGTAGAGGAAGCACTCGTTGAGTGGCAGACCTTGGAGGCCGAGATAAAGGAGGAATATCCTGAATTAATTTTTTAGTTTGCAGAAGAAGAAATTGTAAGTTAAAAACATTCTTTCATTCATCCAAATTCTTTCTATTCTTCTATTCTTTGATTCATTTTGGAGACAACCATTGGGGTGAAAATGCAACTAGTGTGGGGTAATGTTGATCAGTCAGACCCTAGCACTTAGTAAAGAAAATAGAAGGTTCATGGGAGAGAAGAATGCATTCAAAGGGTGGACATATATCGGAAAGGCTCACGCACAGTGGAGAACATGTAAAAGTTTGGGACTTAGCCATTTTCATGACAAGGATCTATTTTTGGAGATAGGTAATGTGAGCACTCAAACTGATTGGAGACTTGCGTGCATCACACATTGGCTATTTTTGGAGGATTAGCTATGAAGCACTTTGCATGGACACAGGCCGGAAATAGATCTACTACTGTCAGTTAACTACCAGTAGTCTATTGTTAGCGCACTTGCATGTGTGGCTATTTTTGTAATGGCGCATGGCTAGTAATAGCATGTGACCTATTTTGGGAATAGATAAGTGGTGAAGGGAAAGTCCCCACCCTTATAAGTATGTAGTAAACTGTATAGAGATAGAGAGATATATAGATATATGCATACATGGAGATATAGTGAGATTATGCTGCTAAATCTATTACGCGCATACTACTATTGTTATTGTAATGAAGCTTCTGTATACTTATTGCATTTAATATAATGGAGGATATTGGCTGAATCTAAGTGTTAGTTCTATGTGTGTATCTGAATCTAGTATGTTTTGATCTCATCATGGTTAATATTTAATTTTGTTCTCCCTTAGATATAGATCTGGCATGCTCTGTAGAATGATGTGTTAGTAATGGAACCGCAAAAGAGTAAACTCAAACAAGCTACTCAATACAATTGTGATATAGCTTAAATGAGTTATGAGGGGATTTGTGTTGTTTTAGATTTGGCTTGAACAAGCTCTTAAGTGTTGATGAAAAGAGTAAACTCAAACAAGTTACTCAATATGATTGTGATATAGCTTAAAATGAGCTATGAGGGGATTCATGTTGGATGTAGTTCAAATAAACTCAACAATTGATGAGATATGGAGTGAGCTCAAACAAGTTACTCAATATGAGTCGAGATATAGCTTCAAATAAGCTATGAAGGATTCATGGGCAGTAGCTTAAACAAGCTATATAATTGATGACATATGAAGTGAGCTCAAATAAGTCTCATTGTATTAGTTAGATATAGCTCAAACAAGCTATGAGATATTTTTTGTGTATGGATATCAATAAAGCTTGACAACAATATGGGTTTTGATATAGCTTAAAATAAGATATTTATGACTTTTATTACTTAGCTAATGAGTCATCAATGTAAGATTTTTCATTGTTCAATTTGATTTAATCGGTTTTTGAAATTGAGGTAGTGTGGAAGTGTTTTTGGAACACAGTAGGATTTAAACTTTACAACAAATACATTTGTATCTTCCAATTTTTATGATAAGAACAATGCTAAACTAACTTGTTTACAAACAACAAGTAGTCATGTGTAGCTGATTATTTTGGTTCAAGAGGTAAATCAAGTGGTAGAATAATCATTTTTTTCAGTATACAACATGCAGTATGTTGTGAAATGGGCGGATGCAAGCTCTTATCACTCCAAAAGATGTGTCCTCCGATATATCCTAGTCTTGATATACCTAATTTTGTACGAGGATAGAATTAGTACGGGGCCTTAGAATACTAGAGGAGGCTCTCCAATTCTTACTTACCTACTTTGGAGTGAATCACCACGTCCAAGGTAGGATTTGTGAAAATGTGTAAGGTGATGGGAGGATGGAAGTGTGTATGGTGTCCTTATTACTCCCGAAGATTTATAGGGATGATGCCCAAACTTCGTTTGTTACAGCTATATTAGGCATTACTCATAGTAGTCCCAATCATGATAATATCACCTATAAGTGGGGACCGTGAGGCAAGGTATATACTTGAACGATGTTTTGATACTAGGTCTCAATGTGCAATGTGAATACAAATGTTGGTGGTGTGTGGTAGTGAAGTCCACATCACTAGTGTAGTGTAGGTGGTGATGAAATCCACTTCTACTATGTGCAAAGACAAATGATGATGTGATTAACAACAAAGTTATTTCCAACTTGAAATAAAATCACTGGTGGAAAATGACAAAGTGTACCTGAGTGTGCTAATTTTTGTTTTTTTAGTGGTTTCAGCAATTGTTCTTTGATTGTGGTAATTTTGCGAGAAGGTTTAATTTTTTTGTTTTTGGAAAAATTTAAGCAATGTGGTCCTGCATGAAACAAATTAGTAGTTTTCCTATAGTAGAAGTGTTAGAAAATGATCGTGTTCACTTTTTATTTTCCAGATTGCTTAAAAGTGTAGTAAAAATAGCATACAAAGTTGTGATCGAAATAGAAATTATTAGAAATGGGACTGAAATCAATGCAATGATTGAGAAAAGGAAACTAAATCTAGTAAAATGTTTTAATTTTAATTAAATAAATTATGATGGATGAATGTGTAGAAAAAGATATCATTTCGATTTGTGTAGTGTGTCCGTGGCTATAGATCCCTACAAACATTGTTAGTAGTTTTCCAAGGCAAACAAAGAGAAAATAATGAAAGACAACATAGTCACTTTTTTAATTCTCAATATCGCTTGCAGTAGTAAGCATTTGCAGAGAAGAGCATGTGTGCGAAGGGTTACGATTAGCTTCACAAAAAGAAAAAAAGACAACAATATGTTGACAAAATTTACGAAAAAGTGTTAGTTAATGGTGCAAAGTGATTAAATGATAACGAAATGGTTAAAAAAAATGTAACTAATTTGTTAGAAATTCCCAAGAACCTTAAATTAGCAAGATTTTGATGTGCAAAAATGTTGGAAAAGGTAAGTGATAGGGCAGGGCATGTATATGCCTCGATAATGAGTCTTTGATAGCGGAAGAAGTTTATCTTAATTGCCATGGAGTCTACAAAATCAACTAACATAATTAGTTCACATGGTCAAAAATATGAGAAACACAATATAGAGGTCCTAATTTTTTTGGTTTTGAAAAAGGGCCTAATTAAATAAAAAAATTAGACTAATTAAGTAATAAAATTTGTCTCGTAAAGTGCCTAATGAGTTTTGATTCAATGATTTTGGATTAAATAGGAAAATTAATGAATGAATTAACTTAAGTTAAGATGAGAATAATAAGAATATGTTTAGTCCTAGGTTGACTCAAAAGGTCTAGTGTTAATTAAATGGAAATAACCGAATTAATGGAAAAGAATAGATTAGTCTTAGGGGAATTAAATCAAATCAGGATTAAATAAGAAAATAAGAATCAAATCAAATCTAAGTACCATTAAAAAACTTAGGGGATATGTCATAAAGAAATAAAATAGCAAAGTATCGGGTGTAATGTGATAAACTATGTAATAAAGTGTGATGAAAGAAAATAGTTTGACTAATTAAAAGTGATAAACTAATTATTTAATTTAATATAATAAACCTACAACCAAAAATGTGAACCCTAAGTAATGAAGTTTAAGCAAATGGTTTGTATATTTTTATTTTTTGGTGTGTGGAAGCTACATGGAAATGGTGGTGGGTCTTGTTTTTGTAGCCTCAAGGTTGTGCGAACTATGATTGTTTTGCAGGTACATGTTCGGTGAAATCATTTAGGGTGTTCACGAGGGAGAATTTCGAGGTTCAATGTGGCTACAGGGAGGTGAGTGGTCAAAGGGTATATCAAAGTGGCAGAGGGGCTCAGTGGTCCGGATGGGGAATGGTGTTTTGGTGTGAGGGGTTGTGTGGTTGAGTGTCATGGAGGGGGTTGTTAGGGTTTTTCGTAATACGGATGAGTGGTTCGAATAGAGTAGCTAGGGGCATCGTAGGGTTTATATGAAGTGATCGGGGATGGACGTTAGAATGTTTATTGGGTTGGGTTTGCGAGGATTTGGCAAGGGTGGTTTGTGGAGTTTGAGTGAGTTGGGTATGGATGGGTATGGGGTTTCTAGTGAGTTAGGGGGTATGCATTGCGTAGATTTGGGTGTGGACGGGGTTGTTAAGCGGCCGAGTGGCTAGGGGCTATGGAGTGGGTTTGTGTGGGAATTTGGGGATCGAGGATGTTAGGAGTAGCTCGGTTAGGGGTGAGGGGTAGTTCGGGACGAGTTAGGAGTGTGTTATGAGTTCGGGATTCAAGGGATAAGGGTAGGATAGTTCGACGAGCAGCTCACTAAGTCAGTAAGCCAAAGGTGAGGCATGGGTAGCTCGGGATCTACAAAAAGATTTTTTTATTTTTTTATTTTTATCTAATAATAAATTTTTGTGTTTATTTTACAGGTTTATACAGAGTTTAACAACAAACCAAAGAAATACACTATATTAAAACTAAGAAATGTAAAACCAAGAAATCAAAAACAAAACCCCCACCCCAAGACTAATATAGACTACATAATTTTAGTTGTACCTAAGTAACACACCAAACTGAATGGAGACAACACTAAAACAATTTTTTTTGTTTTTATATTGCATAAATAAAATAGATTTATATTGCGGATTAAAACAAACTTATGCTTCGAAAACAAGTGTGAAACTAAAATCGAAGTGCTCCTAAAAATATCAAAATAAATAAGTGACTATAAATCAATATTTTTATTTGGATTTTTAGATTTAGGATACCTGGATGATTAGAAAAATTGAACAACAAAAACATAAATTTATGAGTTGTTAGTCATCGGTTCTTATTTTTAGGTACTCTCAATACCTACACAAGATAGTATAAAGCAACAAAAATGACAAGCACTAACCAGATGGAACTATGAAACACACCAAATATGTATGCAAATATTAATGAATATTATAACAGTTACACAAAAGGGTTATTTAGACATGAAACAAAAAGAAACGCTAGATGAATGGATCTCCTCAAAGAGGTTCATGACATGGGTAGGCAACGTAACCATCGCTATCATAACCTATAAAGACACCACTGACGTAACAAAACGCTCTCTACAAAGGTAAACGTTAGGTAGAGAATACCATCTGAGTAACAAAAAATTAAATGATAACTGAAAATATCAGTAAACAAAAAATGGATAAAATAACAATTCGTGATACCAAAGGTAACAAAGCGTGGCTAAGTCCCACTAGGCATGCCAGAATGTGAGCTCTAAAAATCACTGAATAGCAAGAAAGTATTACAGACTGAGATTATACCTCCATTCATGTTTTTTTGTAAACCTCAAAATCAAAGTGATGATGTGGATGGACCCAGGACTACTTGAAGTGTAGGTGTGTCATCAATGTGAGCAAACATTCATTGTGGTAACAATTAATTCCAACTTTGCACTACCAAGGATGTGGGGATAATGGATTGATGGATGGAGGAAGTATGATTATGTGGGCATTAGGACAAGATCAATGGGATGTTCTCATACAGAAAAGAGTGCAAGAGATCTAATATGATTTCTAGTTTATCCTCAAGAGGGGGTAAGGCTTTATTTATAGTTTGAGAAAGGAATTACTTCGCGGGTTTTGGGTAATTGTGATTTGGGAAAGTAAACAATATTAGGTGAGTGGGGGACATGAGGGGTGGTCATGAATTAAATTTGAATATTTAATTCACAAGTGGGGGGACATGGGGAATATTTGGCATGTGAGGAGGATTGGGTTTAATTAGTGATTGAAAAGGATCAATTAATCAACTAACATTGATTAATTGAATGTGGGTTTTATGGGAAAGGAGATGGGGAAATTAATTTTATAGGAGGGTAGTAGAATTAGGTGTCGATAATATCCACCCATGATTTGACATACTACTACCCCTTACTTCGCAACCGTAAAGGGAAACAGTGGTAACTAGAACAAAAGGGTTTTCTTAGTTTTTCAATAGTAAAATTACTTTTCTCTTTCAAACAATCGATTCAACATAAAAGGACAAACCATATTGAAATACATATGCACTTCGTGTCCCCGTGATTTCACCCCGAAATATGGGAGTACCGTTTTTAATTTTTGTTCTTTGTAAGTGAAGGGACGTGTTTCGTGTTTTTGTTTTCTTGCAGCTTCTCGTGTTGCTCAAAAGTGTCCTCAAGAAGTTATAAAGCCATGATCACCAAATACCCACATGTTGAAGCTCACTCAATAAAATTGTTTTCTTTTATTTTTTTAAATAAAAATAAATAAAGTTATTTTAAAAATAGATTGAGCAAAAATTTGAGAATTTGGGTTATATAAGTCACTTCACCCCATTATTATTAGCACGAGCATTTACCCGTGGAATAGTTTTTCATACTAGCTAATCAAGAATTATTTTGAGCAATTTCCCACATCTTCTTTTGGGTATTCTATTTTTATTTGTTTCTTTTGTGTTTTGGTTTTTGGTTTTTCTCCATTTTTGTTTGACAATAGCCATAGTCTATTGCTTCTTCCGTCGAGACCTTTTCCCGAGCACGGGGTTTTGAAAAGCTATCCAGTATTTTTAATTGCCAATCAATTTGTCTGTCAAAGCATGTATTTCAAGGTAACTGGATCAAACAAGAGGAAAGCTCAAGGATTTTTCCCGTCCGAGGGTTTAATGCGAGGTTGAATAATTAAACAGATCGTAGATTTAGAAGAGTTTTTTCTTCCTTTTGCGGAGCAGTCATGGCCAAGGAAGAAAAAGCAACATTTTGGAGGGTCATTTGAGGGGCAAAATCACTCAAGAAATTTCTTAAGGATCAAAGCATAGTCTTCTAGTGCAAATCATGGTTTTTGATGTTCTTGTCTGCAAAAATCAAGTTGTTTCCCTCCTTCAATTTCCACGCCATTTTTTAAAGAAGATTTCCAAGTGCAATTTGTGGTTTTTGGAAGCGAAGTCACTAAAGCAAATTGTGATTCTTCCATGTTGATTATTCTCTTTGCAGAAATCATCTTCCTCCATTTTCAACGCAATTATTTTAAGGAGCCAATGTAAATTCATTTAAGTAAAAATCATGAATTTTCATAGTCTGGTTTTCTAATTTGCAAATCGTGAATTTCCAGCATTCAGTCTTCCTAAAATTCACACAAGTATTTAAAAGTCACTTAAAGTTTGTCATGAATTTCCAGCATCTCCTGCCTTCCCGAAATTCACACAAGTCTTTAAAATTCACATGAAGTTTGTTGTGAATTTCCAACATCCAGATCTTCCTAAAATTTACACAAGTCTTTAAAGTCACTTAAAGTTTGTCATGAATTTCAAAGATCTGGTCTTCCTAAAATTCACACAAGTCTTTAAATTCACTTAAATTTTTTGTGAATATTCAAAATCCAATCTTCCCAAATCTGTTGGGGTTAGCACACGGTCAGTACGAGATAATATATCGATCTAATCATACATGAAAATAAAAGTAAATATTCTACCAGAAGAAATATACAAAACAAGAGATATAAATCAACACCATATTTAACGTGGTTCACCCAATGTGGGCTACGTCCACTAAGAAACAAGTCAATCTATTATCCAAAGATTTGACAAGATATACAATGAAGATTTACAATCTTCCACACCTCTCAGATGTTCAGTACTTTCTTTCTTCAAGATTTTGCTTTACCACCAAGAATTCTCTCTCACCAACCTTTTTCAAGTTCTTTCTAATTCTTGTTTATCATTACTTATAAACCCTAGCTTTTGTGCTTATATAGTCGTTTATAGACTTAGGGAACTTAGCCATGCAATTATAATCAATAAATCTATTTTAATGCTAAAAATAGATATAATTCCTGAGAGTTAATTAAAACTTCGTCACATGTAACCGAACTTGGGTTCTACCTAACCACACTGGTTCCTACTTGCCCTTGACCGATGTCGGTCTTCCCTGACCGATGCCGTATGCCCTTAACCGATGTGGTTACTGTGTTTTCCAGCAAGTTCCAATTACATGCTAAAATGAAGTAATTGAGCTCCACAACTCAACAATCTCCCACTTGGAGTTTAATTATTGCACCATACCTATACAACGTCATTCTTGGATCCTTCCTTAGCTTTTTTTCTTCCTCTTCAAGTCTCAAACTCGAAGACCAACAGAAGTGGAGTGTAGCTCCAACTTCTCCTTTGTTAATGGCTTTGTTAGCATATCCGCAGGGTTCTTGCTCGTATGAATCTTTTCCAGATTCAACTATCCATCCTCCAATACTTATCATATGAAGTGATACCTCAACTGAATGTGTTTCATTTCTTGAATGAAATGTTGAGTTCTTTGCCAAATGAATTACACTCTGACTGTCACTAAACAATTTACAATCACTTTTCTCCTTTCCCAACTCTTCCATGAACCTACTCATCCATATCATCTCCTTGCTAGCCTTGTAGCTGCAACATACTCTACCTCTGTAGTAGACAAAGCCACAACCTTCTACAATCTTGAAATCCAGCTAACTATCATTCCACCTACTACTGTGAAAATATATCCAGTAGTGCTCCTCCTACCATCCAGATCTCTAGCCATATCCGAATCAACATAGCCACGTAATGAAATATTCAAACCTCCATAGCATAACTACATGCTAGATGTCCCTTTCAAATACCTGAGTATCCATTGGACTACTTTCCAATGCTCTTTACCTAGATTAGCCATATATCTACTCACAACTCCCACTTCTGTGTAATGTCTAGTCTGGTACAAACCATAACATACATGAGACTTCCAACTACTGAAGCATATGGCACTCGTGTCATGTATTTGACCTCCTCATGTGATGAAGGACACTGATCTTTTCTCAATTTGAAGTGTCCAACCATAGTGTGTCTAATAGGTTTTACATTCTGCATGTTGAACCTTTCTAACACCTTGTAGATATAATCCTCCTGAGACAAATACAATTTCTTGTTTTTCATGTCTCTATGTATTTGCATGCCAAGGATTATTTTTGTAGCTCCTAAATCCTTCATAGAAAATGTGTGAGCTAGCTTTCTCTTAAGCTCACCAATGTCCCGCATACTAGATCCTCTGTAATAAGCATATCATCCACATAGTAACAAAATAATATAGCTCCCATTTTCAAGCTTCTTGAAATAAACACAATGGTCGATTCACATCTCAAGTAACCATGCTCATGCATAAAACTATCAAACCTCATGTACCATTGCCTGGAGCTTGCTTGAGCCCATATAGGCTCTTTTTCAACCCGCACACTAATTTCTCCTTACCCTTGACTTCATACCCAAGTATCACTGCATATAAATTTCTTCATCCAAATCACCATGAAGGAAATTTCATCTTCACATCTAGTTCTCTAAATGCAAATCTTCTACTACAACTAAAACTCAATACAAGATAATAGAAGTCATCTTAACAACAGGAGAAAATATTTCACCAAAGTCAATACCTACTTTTCTGTGTAAATCCCTTTACTACAAGCCTTGCCTTGTACCTTTCTGTCCACCCTCTTCTTCCTTAATCCTATAAACCCACTTGTTCTGCAATGTCCTCTTACCTATTGGAAACTTAACCAAATCCCAAGTTTGGTTCTATTCCAAGGAGTCCATCTCCTCATCCATGCCATGCTCCCACTGAATGTGAGTCTTATCCTGCATTGCTTCTTCAAAGCTCTCTAGGTTCACCACTATCAGTCAATAATAAATAAAATAGAGAAGGTGTAAATATTTCTGGAAGTTTACTTACCCTTTGTGACCTTCTCATAGGAGTTTGGGGTACCGGAGGCTCAATCTGGGCCTCCTGAACATTAGTATCAAATCTAACAGTGACCGACACCAGTCACCTCTAACCGACATCGGTTCTGCTAACCGATGTCGGTTCTGATCCTCTCAGTAATCATGGTGGTTCATTGACCGATGTCGGTCAGGGACTAACCGACCACCATCATGGTTATCGTATATTTTATAGGTGTTTCTTTAAAACCCAAGAGTTCATTTTCATCAATAAACTTCTCAATTTTCTCATCCTTGGGTACCAAAATTTGATCCATGTACATTCTCTTTTCATTCCATTCAACATCACGACTCCTAATAATTTTAGAATTCTCTAAATCCCAAAAATGGAAACTGAAATCACCAGATCCATAACCAATGAAAGTGCACCTCTTGGATTTTGCATCCAATTTTTTTCTATTTTCCTTATCAACATGCACAAAAGCTTCTAAACCAAAAACTTTAAGAAAAGAAAGATCTACCTCTTTTCCGGTCCAAGCTTCCTCTAGTATTCCTCCATCTAGTGAACTTGAAGGGCCCATGGTTAATCAAATAAACATTGTATCAACTACTTCTACCCAAAACTACAAGGGAAATCCATAATGTATCCTCATACTTCTAGCATGTTCCATGATTGTCCTGTTCATTCTTTTTGCAACACCATTCTCTTGTGGTGTTCTTGGAACCATTCTTTCTCTATGTATCCCATTCATCGAACAATAATCATTGAAATCTCTTACAATATTCACCACCATCACGATCTAAGGCACTTTAACTTAGAATTTGATTCATTCTCAACAAGGGCTTTCCATCTTTTAAAAGTCTCAAAAACATCATATTTACGTTTAATACAATAAACCCATACCTTTCTTGTAGCATCATCAATGAAAGTAACATAATACTAGGATCCTCCATGAGAAGCTACCATGAGTTGGTCCCCACACATCTGAGTGTACAAGCTCCAATTTTTGCTCCTTCTTAGTTGCCCCAACTTTGAGAAATCTCACTCTTTTTACTTTCCAAAGATACAATGCTCATAGAAATCAAGATCTAAATCTTTCAAATATGATAACTTACCCTTAGCCTTTAAGATATGCATTCCTTTTTGACTCATATGACCCAACCGATTATGCCACATGCATGCATCTAAATCTGAAGTAGATAATGCAAAAAGGAATTAGTAATACAGGTAGATAAATATAACGTTCCTACCTTCTTACCTCTTGCCACAACAAAATCACCCTTGGTGACTTTCCAAGAGTCTCCTGTAAAAGTAACCATGCAACCAGATTCACCTAGTTGCCCTGCAAAAATAAGATTCTCCTGAGGCTTGGCACATGCCTCACATCTTTCAATACCCATGTATTTCCATTCTACAATTTTAGATGAACTTCCCTTTACCAATAATACTGCAAGGTTCATCATCACCCAAATAAACATGCCCAAAATTTCCCTAGACATAATTTCTGAAATAACCCTTATTAGGGGTTGCATGGAAAGAAGCTCCTGAATCTAAAACCCATGATTCAATTCTATTATCCAAAGAAAGAATAAGAGCATCTTGCATTACCTCTGATGAAGCAAGATTCACCTCTTTACCTTTGTCTGGTTGTTGATTCTCTTTATCCTTTGACCAACAATATTTCTTTGCATGTCCTTTCTTTCCACATTTCCAACAAGTAATTCCCTTACTTCTGGATTTAGATTTGCTTTCCTTGACTTTGATTTCCCATTACTCTTACTCTTGGATCTCTCCTTCTGCCTGCCCCTACTTTCTACATTCAAAGCATTTCCAGATGATGATTCCTCTGTACTCTTCCTATGAATTTCTTCATTCAAGATTATACTAACCACATCATCAAACTTCAAAATATTATTAGCAGATGTTGTATTACTAACAACCATTACCAAGTTGTCCCAACTATTGCAAAGAACATAAGAATAAAAGTACTTTTACTTCATCATCAAATGGTATAACAACCGATTTTAACTGATTTACAATAGATCAGAAATCATTCAAATGACTAGATGCAGATTCACCTTCATGCATCTTAGAACTAAATAGTTTCTTCATCAAATAAACTTTATTTGAAGCACTAGGTTTTTCATATAAATTAGCAAGAGATTTCATTAAGTCTACCGTAGAAGCCGCTTCTGTAATATTGGAAGCCATGGATGTTTTAGGCTCAATCTTATAGATCCCAAAGTTCTTTCTGTCAAGAATCTTCCATTCTTCATCGGTCATCTTCGTAGGTCTAGACTTCTCATCCAATGGTAAGTACAAATCTCTTTGATACATATAATCCTCAATCTGCATCTTCCATAATTGATAATTTCATCCGTCAAATTTCTCTACCTTGTATTTATTATCTTCTGCCATTGTTGTAGCTCCCACTCAATCAGAAAACCCTCTGTGAGTAAATCTGTCAACACACAAAACCCTCAAACAAAGCTCTGATACCATTGTTTGTCAGTTAGCACACCGGTTTGTACATGTAAAATATATCGATCTAAGCATACATGTAAATAAAAGTGGATATTCTACCAAAAGAAATATACAAAACAAGAGACATAAATCAACACCATATTTAACGTGGTTCACCCAGTGTGGGCTACATCCACCAAGAAACAAGCCAATCTATTATCCAAAGCTTTGACAAGATATACAATGAAGATTTACAATCTTCCACACCTCTCAGATGTTCAGTATTTTCTTCCTTCAAGCTTTTTTTCTCTACCACCAAGAATTCTCTCTCACCAACATTTTTCAAGTTCTTTCTAATTCTTTTTTATCATTACTTCTAAACCCTAGCTTTTGTGCTTATATAGTCATTTATAGACTTAGGGCACTTAGCCATGTAATTACAATCAATAAATCTATTTAATGCTAAAAATAGATCTAATGTTGGAGAGTTAATTCACCAATCCGGCACTATGATAACATCGGGAACATGCTATGATTATTTACTAATGCACCGACTTTTAGTTTGGTGGATCCTAATGAAACACAACAACAAACATAACACAAGAATACCATAGACTATGATAAGAAGGAATGATGATAAATCTGAAATATAAGTGTAAATTATAAAATCAACATGAAATTGTTACAATCTCAACCATGAGGTACTTCAAGTGTTACTAACTTCACTTGCCTTCCAACAATAACTATGGGAGAAACTTCACAATTACACATCTTAATGGCTTCTTTAACACACCTTCAAAATGATGGCTTCCTTCACACACTTACTCATATAATATTTCTCTACTACTTCTATGCTAAATGAGGGGGTGGCCTCTCTATTTATAGAACTTGAGCTTATCCATCTTATCTCTATGATAGGATAAGAAATCTACTTTGACAAATCATATTTCATACCTTAACTCTTATCTCAGATCATACATGTAAGCTTATCTTTTAAGATAAGATAAACCTTATCATTTCACATGGGTTCCACATTTTTAGACTTTTACAAATAAAATACAAAAAATATTTATGACCTCACTCCTTGTCCTTATTACCCATATAATATTTTAAGTCCTAATCATGTAGACCCTACTTCTCTACTTACCCTAACTTTGACATTTTAACATTACCTCAGAACCACTTACGACAAATATTTACTTTTTACCACAACATTCCTATTGTACTTTTGACTATTACCGTACTATATATTATTGGCGGCATCGCACTGCATGGCACATCGTTATCTTCTATCAGACGCTACTATTAATTATACTTAACAACATCCTATTCCTAATACACACATTAATGAAATAGAAATTTAGGAGGAAAATTTTAGTGTGACATCTTCCCCTTCCTAGATTCTACTCCGTCCTGAGTAGACTATTCTCGGGTGCTTGGAAAATCTTTAACTTATTGTGGTTGACCCATTTTGTAATGGGAGTACCATCCAATTCCTCCACTTTTGCATATGTACCATTTTCATGCACAATTGACTACTATTTTGTAGGGCCCCATCCATTTTGGAAGAAATTGTCTCTGTCTTCTTTTTTGTATCTCTGGAATCATATACTAGAACCAAATCATTCACATGAAATGAAGACCAACGGATCTTTTGATCAAAGTATTCATTCGCTTCATTTTCTTCTTATAGCTTATATCCTTCGCTATTTCCTCATTTCCTCTAGTAAATGAAGATGTACCAACCTTTCTTTTATCGAATCACTTTCATCCATCCTTTCATTTTTCATAACTCTCACAAAGTGGGAATATCAAAATCAATAGGAAGAACTGGATCAATGCCATAAGCCAACTAAAATGGGAGTATCTTGTTGCTTGACTTTGATGTTGCCCTATATGCCCACAATGTTGCATGAATCTTTTATCCCACTCATACTTATGTACCTACAAGGCTACATCTTTGCTAGAATTTGACACAACACAAAATTTGTTCATTGAAAGATACATGTCCATTTATGTTTGGCTTGTATGTTGTTTCCTTCCGTGCTTAATAGAAAAAATTGTTGACTAGGCTTCTACCACCTCATTAATAAAGTGGCTTCCTTGATCTGCATTTAATTTCTAATGGGCAACCAAATCTGGTGACAATGCGTTCATATATGAACCTTGCCACTTCATCCATGGAAGTTGTTTTCAATGGCCTAGCTTCAACCCACTTGGTTAAATAATTTGTGGCAACTACAATATACTTATTTTGGCGTGGGGTAGTTGGAAGTGGACCTACAATGTCTATTCCCCACTTTTCAAAGGGACCAAGTGGAAGAATAGGGCATAATGGAGCTGATGAAGTCTTACGGTTACCATGTGTTTGACAAATATCACATGTCTTACAATAATTATAACAATCTCTAAAAAGAGTGGGCCAGTGATAACCTACATCCAAGATCCTTCTTGTTATAAGTTATCCAGAGAAGTGTCCTCCACATATACCATTATGGAATTCTTCTATCATCTCCTTCCTTGATCACATCTAACTACCCTCTTATACTGTCCATCAGGTCCTATTCGAAATAATACTCCATGCAGAATAGAATATGGATGACTGGCTTGAGTAATCTTACTCTTAGTCTTTGCATTGGCACCATTAGGAAACTTGAATTTATTCGAGAAAATTCCAAATATCTATGTATTCACTAGGGATTTTGTCAAGGGATAACAATGTTACATCACTGGGAAATCATCATCATCACAAGATGAACCTAAACCCTCATAGGCTCGAGAGAGTGCATCTACATTGACATGCTTCTTTCCTGGCCTATCTATAATATCAAATTCAAATTCTTGTATCAAAATTATCCTTCTTTCTATCCTCCTAATGGGTTAGGCTTATTTACAATATATTTTAGAGCATGATGATCTGTTACAAACTATAAATTTCTACCCTAAGCAAGTAGTTTCTAAACTTCTTTACAACAAAAATGATAGCTAGAGCCTCTTTTTCTCACAGATATTTACCTAAGATAATTTACCTCAGGATGATCACATTTTCTCATTTGTCTACTCCCAAAGCATAAATATATACAATGGATGATCATTCTCATCTCATTCTTAAATAGGTGAAGACACCAGGGCTTCCTTCAGTTGTTCAAAAGTTTCATGCGCCTTATTTCTTGGTTCATAAGTAACATCCTTCTTCAAGAACTGGGTTAGTGGTTGTGCAATCTTTGAGAAATTCTTGATGAACCTTCTATAGTAACCCACATGGCCTAAAAATGATCTCAACTTACTTCTATTCATAGGAAATGGTAAATCTTTTATTTTTGAAATTTTATCAGGATCCAGTACCAATACCATCTCTGGATACAACATGCCCTAACAAAACACCTTTAGAACATCCAAAGACACACTTTGATGGGGTTTAGTGAGGCTTGTGCTTCATCTAACTTTGAAATGCTATCTCCATCTAGTGCAAGTGGTCCATCTTGCTCCCATAGATGCAAAAATCATCAAGAGAAATACTCGATGAAGTTTTTTCCAATGTAGGGTTCAAACACCCTATTCATCAAATGCTAGAACGTTGCGGAGCATTACACAACCCAAAAGTCATAACTCTATAAGAAAACATTCCCAAGGAGTGGTGAATGTGGTCTTAGCTGATGCTCTTTCTCCACTATACGAACTTGGTCATATCTCGTTATATCCATCAAAAAACTATAACACTCCCCGCCTACTACTTGTCCAAGATCGATCTCGAGAATGGAAGAGGGTAATGATCCTTCTTTGTTGCCTTATTGAAGCTTCCTATAATAAACACAAATTCATAGCTTCCCATTCTTTTTTTTATTGAGATCACAATGGGAGAAACTCATTTCGAATTCTCCCAACAAATATGAATCCCGCATCAAGCAACTTATCTATTTCTTCTTTTACAGCCTTGAAAAATTAGGATTCATTCTATATGGCATTTACTTTATGGGCTTAAGCACCATCTACCAACTCAATAGAATGTTCTACCCAACTTACTTGACGGAGTTCCTTGTAATCAAAAGTGCATAGGTGTATATACCTTCGAAAGAGTCGGAGGTAGCATTTCTTCTCACTCTCCATCACAAAGCATCACCAATATTTATTTGTTGGATATGATCATCAATTTCTTCTTCGTATAATTTTATGGGTTCATGAGTCGGTGTGGACTGGAAGGATATCCATGACTGAAACATCAACCTCACTTTCTTCATTTTTGTGTCCACTTCACCGGGTACTTAGAGTAATCGGAGGATGTCCAATCATCGGTTTCATCACTTGAATCCACAAAGTTTCGCCTTATGATGCCGAGGGATCACATTTATCTTCACCCTCTCTCTGCCACATCCAAGTGTCATGAAGCCTTCATTCAGTAGTTTCTTGCATGAACTCTCCTTAGCCATGGTCTTCCCAACAACATTGGGTATGCAACAGTACCATTTTTCATCACCTAAAAGTCTACCACACATACAACACCCATAATAGATATTGCCACATTTGAAACAACACCTTCTGGTTTAGTTTTTCCCTTATTTAATGACCTTAACATAAGTGTTGAGGGGCGATCAATTTTTAAACCCAACATATTCATTACAGACTCGGTCATTACATTAACTGTAACACCTCCATCAACTAAGACATCATGAATTGAAATACCATTACATAATACCTCAGCTTGTGGAGCGTAGGGATCCACCTCTACCTCCAAAATAGGACCTCAACCTCCTTCCTTCGTTGAGCATTGAGTCCACTTCGCATCTCCCGCCTCTTCTCAGAAGACATAGCCAAGAGTTGACCATATGTAATATTTGCAGGCCTTTTAGACAGATCTTCTAAGATGGAGTATGGTCCTTGTCCCTGTGAAATCAGAAAATCCTCGCACACCCAAATTTATTCTCCTATGTTTCTTACTAGTTTCTCCTTTCATATTCTTAGGATCATTTCCATCTTGGTTATCTTTTTCTTTCTTTCTTTTTGTTACAAACACATCTACTTCATTATTTATGCTCCTATCTACTACATCAAAATAATTCACTGGGTGTTTTTCCTTTATCATTATCTCTTGTACCAGATGTAGAAGCTCTATCTAGACAATTATACTTATAATGACCCTTTTTATGACAACCATAACATACAACTTCAGAAATATTTCTTTTGGACCTCTATCTCCTCCCGAGAACTAAATTTTTTCTTGAAGAAGATTAATAGTTAATCGGCCCATCTTCCCGAGCAGATCTTCATCCTCGGTAGATGTACTAGGAGAAATATTTGTGCTCACCGAGAGTGGTTATGGATTCTAGACCAAAGGTGTTAGTGGAGGCTCTCCACCTTAGTAGCAATTTCTTTGGGCTCCTCTTCCATGCTTTCTTCTTGCCTTCTTGCAATCTCTTTTACTTGTTCAATGGTAGTTGGGTGGTCATACTTCACTCGTTGTCTGATCTTTGGCTTCATCCCAAGAATGAAGTGCTTACAAAGGAGATTATCCACGCCATTCATCAACCCATCCACTAATCTTTCCTTCCGGATCTGGGCATCGAGCTTCCTCCTTAGCTCTAGAACACGAGCATGATAATCCCTTATCTTCTCCTTCTCTCCTTGGGATAGCTTTGTGATATCAATCATGAGATCTACATATTTCTGTTGTTCACAAAATTCTTCAAGAAAACTTTCAGTTAATAAATCCCATGAATTTTTCACATTATCACCTAGTGTTTCAAACCACCTAAGGGTTGAACCATCCAAAAAGGTAGGAAAAAATTCAGTCCATTATTCCCTTCTTATGAGGCCATTACAAATGCAAGATTGTTTAAACTCTTGAATGAAAGAGGAAGCATCTTCATTAGATTGGGCTGAAAAAATAGGAATCTTCCCCATTTTCAAAAGTAACCACAGTGAAATACCAACCCACAAGTACAATCAACAAGACTTATGTGCACAAATAATTGGAATCACTATAATAGAAAGTGACTTTACACCTTTCTACAAGTAAAATAGAAATGACCATGGTAAACTATGGTAAAACTTGACTTACTGTGGTAAAAATGACTTTACTGTGGTAAACACTATTCACGGTAAAAAGTGAAGTTACTACGGTAAATACTATTCACGATAAAAAGTGACTTTACTGCGGTAAATACTATTCATGGTAAAAAGTGACTTTACCATGGTAACTACTATGCACAAAGTAAAAACAAGGTTACCCTCCAAATATTTTCCGACTAAGTGGGAATATTTCTCCAAAAAATCCACTTAAGGAATGGTTCCTAAGCAACGGAACCAAAATGTCATCACCAATCCGGCACTATGATAATTCTTTACGAGAACTCCTCATGCTATGATTATTTACTAATGCACAACTTTTAGTTTGGTGGATGGAATCTGGAAACACAACAACAAACATAACACAAGAATACCATAGACTATGATAAGAAGGAATGATGATAAATCTGAAATATAAGTGTAAATTATAATATCAACATGAAATTGTTACAATCTCACCCATGAGGTACTTCAAGTGTTACTGACTTCACTTGCCTTCCAACAATAACTATGGGAGAAACTTCACAATTACACCTCTTAATGGCTTCTTTAACACACCTTCAAAATGATGGCTTCCTTTACACACTTACTCATACAATATTTCTCACTACTTCCTTCTATGCTAAATGAGGGGGTGGTCTCTCTATTTATAGAACTTCCAGGCTTATCCATCTTATCTCTAAGATAGGATAAGAAATCTACTCTGACGAATCATATTTCATACCTTAACTCTTATCTATACATGTAAGCTTATCTTTTAAGATAAGATAAACCTTATCATTTCACATGGGTTCCACATTTTTAGACTTTTTACAAATAAAATATACAAAATATTTATGACCTCACTACTTGTCCTTATTACCCATATAATATTTTTAATTCCTAATCATGTAGACCCTACTTCTACTTACCCTAACTTTGACATTTTAACATTACCGAACCACTTATGAAAAATATTTACTTTTTACCACAACATTCCTATTGTACTTTTGAATATTACCATACTATACATTATTGCATCATACCGATTACCGGCGTCGTTATCTTCTATCGACACTACTACTAATTATACTTAACAACATCCTATTCTTAATACACACATTAATGAAATAGAAATTACGGAGGAAAATTTTGGTGTTGATAGACCAATGTCGATCTTCCCACCGATGTCAATTTTCCTTTAACCGATGTCGCCATTCTTGTGTTTTCTAGCAAGTTCCAATTGCATGTTAAAATGAAGTAATTGAGCTCCACAACTCAACAAAATCCACATATTTTTTGGCGAAGGCATAAATCACTTCAATTTTTCATGAATTTTGTCGCCCAAAGATATTCTATTTTCCATGCACTTTTTAAAAGGATAATTCATTAAAAGGAAATCATGGATTATAGAGTCTTTGTCTTCCAATTTAAAAGCAACCTTCTCTCTTCAAAATCCACGCAAGTATTAAAAGAAAGAAATTGCAAGCCAAATCATGGATTTCCAACATCTTGTCTTCCTTTGCAAAACAATCCATGACTGGTAAAATCAATGCAGCTGCCCCTTCTATTTTCCACGTAATTTTTAAAGGCAATAGAAACCATTTAAAGGAATTGTGTGGGTATTTGTGACCTTTTCTGCTGAATTGCAAGCGTCTTACTCCTCCAGTTTCAACACAACCACTATAAATGCATGCAATCCCTCAGTTGAGCCCACTTCTCTTTGCTTGCATCCGGAGTAATTCCCAGAATTTATGGCTGCCAATATAAAAATATAAAAGGAGGATGAGTTGAATGTTTGTCTGAATTCTTTCTGGACAATTCACTTGTGCACATACTTGTGAAAATTAAGCTGAGGTTAATGACAAATACATTGGAGATATCTTCAAAATCAGGGGAAGCAATTACAGCTTCTACACAAATAGATCCAGCTCTCACAACTACAAAAGCTTCAGGAAAGGGTGGAAAAGGGAAGTCTCAGACAAAAGTAGATTTAGGTAGGGTGAAGTGTGATTACAAAGGTTATCCGAAAAATCATGCATAGTGTCCAAGCTTGCTGAAGTTAATAAGGCATACATGGGGCACGTCTATCAGTGAATTAATTGACAGATCAAGGGCAAGAATGAAGTGTTACTAGCTAGAATTATTTCTTTCTTCTTTCTTCTTCTCCTTATTTTCTCAGACAAAAATTGTAAAACTTAAGTAATTGGTTAAAATCCATTACTTCAAGTTGTTTGAAAAGGTCCTTTAATTAAGAATAGGTGGTAGACATGCAAGGCATTGATTTAGTCTTCGGTTGTAAATCATGCATGTCATGCAAAGAGGAATTCTAGGAGGAAGATTGCCAACTGTTCCCTTTTTATAGCTTCCACATGCGGGAATTCATTTGAAGTTTCATATTTGTATTTTCCCTCTATGCATTATAAATAGGGGAAGAGCCTACAGGTTAAAGGATCACAACTTGTTTCTTATAATTTTTTAGCATAGCATTCTTGAGTTTTTAGACTTTGTGTTGGATCCTTTGATGTGAAAGTTGGGGGATTGAATAAAAGGTAGATTTCCTGAGAAATTTTTGTCTATGGTGCTTTGTTGATCACTTCTATTTGAGGTTTTAGATGAACTTTTGGTTATCTTAGATATAGGTAATAAGTTATTTCTTTCCTCTTCTTTGTTGAATGTTGTGATTTTTATCTGTTTATTTAATTTTTGTGGATGATACCAACTCGATAGGCTATTGGTTAAATCAATGCATCTTCCTTTATTCTTTCCTTACTTCTTTTTCTTCCTACTTCTACAAATATTCCATCACAATTGCTTACTTGCTGCCAAATTGCTCAGCTGTGGTTCACGAGTTGTAGTAATTAAAGTAAAACCCTTGAAAGTAGTTATTAGGATTCACCCCTACAAAATAGATAAACATATTACATGGGAGATTCACCGTTAAATGAAGGATATTTATCTCATGACTGCCTAGGTTTTAAGTTGTGCATAAAATCTAGCTAACAACACTTTATTCAAGAGAAAGTTATAAATGGTGACATTGATCTCAATTTTTGTTCTATTGAAGATCAAGAAGCAGATATATTTACAAATCCATTGGGTTACGCAAATTTACGTAAATTTTGTGTCGTGTTAGGCCTTTTAGAATTTGGCTCAAATGATCATGTGGATGACTTTAATCTCCACCTATGAATCAAATGAGCATATGGTGTTTTAGAATTTGTCTCAAATGATCATTTGGATGATGTTGATTTTCACCTCTAAATCAGATGGGTATATGGCATATCATATTTTCCCTTAAGGGTGGAATGAACATGTCAATGCCACCTCTTATCAACCTGGTTGTGCAAATTGTAA
Organism: Taxus wallichiana var. yunnanensis; assembly: GCA_018340775.1. Taxonomy (NCBI): domain Eukaryota; kingdom Viridiplantae; phylum Streptophyta; class Pinopsida; order Cupressales; family Taxaceae; genus Taxus; species Taxus wallichiana. The sequence goes on from CM031234.1 coordinate 799,146,997, forward strand.
ACTCTCTAGAATTTTCCATCATGTTTAAGTAAATAATCTTACGTAATTTTACTCATGATACCCAAATAAACATTAGATATGATAGATGACTGTTTTATAAAAGACTACATAATCTAATGTAAGACTTCATCCTTTATCACTTTATCTTGATAAAAAAAATTATTCCTGTGTACCTTGGATTTTTTCAAAATCCACCAAACATTAGCTTTGTATAGTGGCATGTTTTTCTTAAAACCCAAGGGATATTAAAAATCTATGTCACGACTTTTTAAAAATCAATGGACCACTATGCAATGTCTTTGTGGATTTTCCAAAATCCATGAAGCACTACAACTTTGTACCAAGGCATGTTTTTCTTAAAACCCAGGGGACATTAAAATCTTTGTGATGCGGATTTTTCAAAATCCACGGAACACTAAGCCTTATACCACATATTTTCCTAAATCCGTGAAGCACTAAAGATAGGCCTCGTGATATTTAAAAAACGTGTGGAATACTAAAACATTGTATTGTAACTTTTGTAAAATCTATGGATTAAAGTGCTTTGTTTGCATGCTAGCCTAAATCACTTTGATGATTTATGGATTGTAATTCCTTTTGTACAAAAAGGTGACTTGACATGTGTTATGAGGAACAATTTTTATATGATTACATGCTAGCCTAAATCACTTTGATGATTTATGGATTATAATTCCTTTTGTATAAAAAGGTGACTTGGCATGTTTCCCTACTTAATATTAAGGGGGAGTGTTGGGGTTTGTAATATTAAGTGGGAAACTATTTTTATTAAAACATGTCAAAGACTAAGAGTCGGCTTATAACTTATGTTTAAAACATAAGATGACATATTTCCTATGTCAACCAATCTAAGGTGGTTGATAATTCAAATTTTAATTATAAGAGTGACCTATACAATGGGCCACCCACCTTTTATAAAATACAATGATCTCATTTGAGATTGTTAAGAAAGATGGATGATTATGCATGATGCAATTTATATGTGAGAAGAATCATAAAATGTGATGTGAATGATGCAAGCTTGATCTCTACACACGAGTGAATGTTAGTGACAGCTTTTACTTCCTTGTTAAAGGTGTACTGTCGAGGATCATTGGAAATAGTGGGAGTACTAGGTGAAATTCAATTCTCAATAAATATAAGTGTTATTTTAGTGGTTCTTTAACAGTAAAATTTTCCCACTTAAATCATGTGTTTTGTGTTCATTTGTAATGTGTTATGGGATATTTACATTAAACTATAATGCACCATGTTAATCTGTCATCAATGTTTTCTTATGTATAGTCATAAACTGTAATTCTTGGAAACTTTATGGTGGATACATAATCTATGTTTATTATGTATCTTCATATTTCCTAATATTTACATCAAAGAGGGACAAATATCATCAATAGTGTCGTTAGGATATGAAAGGTAAGATTCCACAAATATATATGAAATGATTGATAAGTAGGACTCTCACTAAAGTGGATCATGTAGACATGAAGAACCATGTTCAGATAATCACTAGAATCCCTTAAGGAAGCAACTTTAAACTTTGAGAAACAATAGGTGATGGAGGAATTCTTGATCTTGATGTAAAGAATCACTAAAATCCCTCAAATAAATGACTATGAACTCTAAATTAGTAACAAATATTAGGTGAATTTCATCATCCTACTATAAATAATCACTTGAAGATATCAAATAATATACTTTGAACTATGAAGTAACAAGTACATGAGAAACTTCATGATCCTGTTGTAAAGAATAATTGGAAGCTCTTGAAGAAGTGACTTTAGACTCTAAAATAGCAACATGTATAGTAAAAAATGTCCTCAATTGTAGATGGGGTGTTAGAAGTAGGAGGAGGATTGGTAATAGTCTTAGTATCATCTACACATGAATGATTTTATGAGGAAGCATCACGTTCATATGGAGAAACATGGTCTCCATACAACTATTAGATGAATTTCCAAGCAATGAAAGAGCACTCGGTATACGTAAGATGATGTTGAATATCCTTAGGAATAGTGATACATATTATTTTGTATTATAATTAAAAATTTACACTTTGATAGCTCACCAAGTTTTGGAAAACTTGACTATCTCGAAGCAACATGGGATTATTTCTCAAGTGTGGGACTTGAATTAATGAGAAAAACCTCGGAGAAGGTTGAATTCCTACACTAACTACTCTAATGTCAACCACCAAGTACCACTTAAACACTAATGTACTAGATCGTAGGGAAAAGGGATGGGGGAACATAAAAGGGTAGTGATGGCACCAAAAGAAGTGGAACACTCTATAATGATTTCAAAGAGTTAGAAGACAAGGTGTAAATCCATAGGGAAGATATAAGCCATAACCAAAACATGCATCTCAATAAAACTCCCACTCTAATAGTAAATCAAAAAATTGTAAATGTCATGCAAACACCATAGAGATAATAGAGAGGTAAGAGACAAATTAACACAAAAACAAAAGGGTAGATATGAGACACAACTACATTTATATTAACAACTTAATTATACATGGTTTGATATCTACATAATCCAAGGTGATTAATCATCTATAGATCTTAGCCCATAGGTCAAAGGAAATTAGAATGTTTGGTTATCCAATTATGGCAAAGTAACCTCACATTCATAAGAGAATGTTTTACAAAAAGAACTAAGTTCTATTTATAAAGAAGAGAGAAGAGAGGGGAGAAGAGAAGGATGAAAATTATTCGAAGAATATCTCATTCTTCATCCATATATTCTCAAAAATATCATGAAGCTTAGAAAGATGACATGGAAGATGCCAAGTTGTAAAAACTTGCCCCAAAATTGCCTCTAAAGAAGACATTTTGAATCACGATGATCTATCACTCTAAAGGCACCTTGATGTGCAAGAAAAAGGCAGATATTTTCCTTAGAGATATTTTTTTGCCTTAATAAACAAATGATCATGAGATTAGGGGGAAAAGGATGAAAATCAAGCTGTCATTTGTCTAAAACCGCCATAATTTCATGGTGGACCATTTGTAATAACTCATCCTCATGTCTACAACTGGTTTAATTATTCCCCCTTATGTTTTTGGTGGGACCTAAAAATCATAACAACCTCAAATCATCTTCATAGAGTGAATAGATTCCCCAAAGGAATCTTTAATTGATTTGGGTGCCTGAAATTTAAGAAAACAGACCAAAAATGACCCAAACTCTTTCACCGAAATCTCTCATATTCTTCCACTGTTTTTGTGAAACAAGTATTTGAGTGTATCCTCTAAAATATGATCCTAAAGCTAGTTTTTTTAGGTAAAATGGAGCTATAAGTTGAAATATATGGGAAAATAACAAGTCATGTGTCTATTTTCCATGATGATGTCCCCAAGATAACAAATGCACTAAGAGAGGTTATCAAATTAAATCTAGTTGGAAGATCTTCCTTAGCCACATGGATCTTTGTCATGTTCCCTCAATCAATTCATCTGCTTTCATGCGCATTTACAAGGTTTACACTCCATCATCTCTATATGTGTGAGGCACGTATGTGAGATACCCATCTCACAACATTTCTCTCATTCATCACATATCCCGAGACTAAGGTGAAGCACCAATTAGCGCCACTTGTTTATGAGAGAATCTAAGAACAAGGATCAAGGGCGGTGGCGTGCACATCAAGCGAGTTGACTCGAATGGAAGTGTGAAAAATTCATGTATTAATTAAGCATTCAACCATGAAAATGTGCATGCAAAAGAAAAGGGTCTACTCATTCTTGCATATTAAAATAAAGGGTATAAATAGGAGTGATTTCTAACTCCCAATGCAATACCAACTATACCTCCACAAGGTAGAAGAGAAATTATATTACGAAATTGAAATTAACTCTTGTTTGATGCACTCGACGCGTATGATAGATTATATGATGGAATTTTCCATACCCCTAAGACACCTAAGACCTATGATCTCACCTAAGTGAGATGACTCACCAAGTGACATGCACAATAACCCAAGATGACAAGGCAAGTAACCTACACCATCACCCCCTTCATCAGAACTTAGGATGAGCAAAGAAGTCAAAAAAGAGAAATGGGTCCCTGAAAGTTTGCAGGCTCGATGAGGTACCCATGTACAATAAGGATCTCAAGTAGTGGAGGAAACCCAGTGGGAAAAACATCCACTTACAAGAGATAGAAGACTCCCCTAAACAACCTAAGAAAGATGCATCAAATGGGTCCCAGAAACTAAAGTCCTGATAAGGTACCCATGTACAAATTGTAATATTTCTAGAAGAAGAAGAAGAGAAGAGAGTAAGGAGACTAGAAAAACCAAATAAGGTGTGAAGCCCAATGGACCTCACCCAAGATGAGAGCACAAATAAGGAAACTTAGCCTCGGTGAAAGGTTCGATAAATAATCCTAAAACATACTTAAAGTCAAGTAACTCTATAAGGTCTCCAAGAAGAGTGTCAATGATGTGGTATTCTCTTTGTAGACTGAAGAAGGTCCATCTACATCAAACAATGTTCTTGCCCTTAGGAAGGAAAAAATGGAGTACTAGAAATCTGCCCACTCCGCGAAGGAAATTGATTAGTAACAATATGAATAACTCTTAATCTGGTCCATTGGAATTTGACTTAGGTTTATTAAAAACATGCAAAGGAACTAAAGGTAATACCACATTGAAATAGAATTTTCAAAGTGTGAGAAGGGAACATCCACCGAAAGGATGCCCAAGTGAAGTGAAGGAAAAGTAACAACCCCACAACAATAGAAAAATGATCCACAAGAGGAGGTGGATCAATGATGGTCTCTGAAAAAAGTGGAAGTGATGAAAATCCTAGAAGGGGCACTCCCAACAAAGGAGATGAAGGACTCCTCCAAAACACTTGTAGAAGGAAGAGAAACTCCATATACTATAACACAAGTAGGCACTATGAAGAGACAACTAAGGTTTGGTAGATACTCATCCCAAAAGGGTTGCTCAAAAAATAGAAGAGCAATGTCTGACATGTATGAATCATCGTCACTGCTACACCCTTAACCTATTACTTGTATTAGGATATGAGTAGTAGCCGACTTGTGGCTTACCATATCATTTTATTATATCATTTATACTTTCTCATGCTTAATAGGTCGGCCTTGGTGATGGCCATAGCATATGAATAGTATATATAAGGGATTGTATGTAGTAGTTCATTATCATTTGAGCATTTGAGTCTTATTATATAGTTTGGAGGTTTCCCTCGAAGTGGAGAAACTATTCTAATTGCATATTGAGATCATTATTCTGAAATATTGTGTTATTTGGTGTTATATTGTTGCTCATAATATGAATTATACAAGTAATTTCATTACAAGTGGTATGAGTTGCGATTTGGAACAAAATTAGGCAAAAACCCTATTTTTTTGCCTCCACCATATATTGTGAAAAAAATCGAATTGGTGGTAGATAATTTTGACAAAGTTGAGAAACATTTCAAGTAAGATTCCATGAAAATTTCATACTTTTTTATTTATTTTACAAAATTGATTACAAATTTAGATTTTTTTATAAAATCGGTCCCTAGGGTGCAAATTGTGGAATTTTTTCAAGTTCTTTACATTTTCAGAAAGCTCTCAAAAAAATAGTATTAGTATCTTATTTGTACATTTTTCTGTTCAGCTGAAATTGTATCAAAAACCTAAACCCTAAGGTTTGACATCATGGCGGGGCCTTCCACAAGAGCAAAAAAGAATCCGGTTACTCCGGGTAAAACCCCAGATAAAGATGGGGTAGTGATTGAAGAGATGGAGTCAAAAGGGGTAAATACAAATTCCTCAACACTAGGGTTTACCTCAGTTGATCATAAGGTGAGCCAACTTGAGTATGAGCTGTGAAATGTACAATCTGAGATGGCCTCTAAAGGAGACAGAACAAATCAATCATCGGTTGGATGATATCATGTAACATGTAAAGGGTAAACAATATGGCCCAAATCCACCCCATATCAACCAAGGAGGATCTTCAGTTCAAAATCATGGACAAAATAACCATGTTGGATCACTTTTCCATCCCAATCAGAATCCAACTTATTCACAACCACGGAACATGATGCTGAAAGTGGATATGCACAAATTTGATGGTAAGGATCCCCTGAATTGGATAAATCAAATGGAGAACTTATTTGAGTTACATCAAACACCATCAGGACAAAAGGTGACATTGACATCCCTGTATCTTGAACCAAAGACCAATTTGTTTGGTATTGATGGTTATGTGCTCAGAGGTAGAAGAATGGTCTCGGTGTCACTTGGATAGTTTTTACCGAGGAGTTGCAATTGTACTATAGTTCTAGTGTTTCAGAGAACTACTTTAGCCAATTAGCAAAGTTACGGAAAATAGGATCAGTCAAAGATTATGTGCATCAATTCCAAAACCTATCCTTAAGGGTGGATAATATTCCATAAGAGAATCTAAATGACCTGTTTCTTAGGGATCTTAAGGACCACATCGAGCATGAGGTACGTATGTTTAATCCACTCAAGCTTTCTAATTCTATTATCATGGCACGTCAAGCAGAGGAAAAAGTTCTTTGTAGTAGGAGGTTGCCTTTCATTAACACCAAAGACCGTAGTATCTCTTCCCATTCATTTTTAGGCCAATTAGACTAACTCCTCAACAAATGGAAGAAAAGAGAGAAAAATGATTATTTTTTAACCGTGATAGCAAATATGGACCGGACACAAATGTTTCGAGAAGAAGTTGTTCTATATTGACGGAGGTAATGAGGATGATGAGGAAGCTAAAATTATAGGAGAGAAATTTGAGGAACCGGTAGAGATTATGAAGCAGAGGATCACCAACCTACAATTTCTTGCCATGCATTGTCAAGTATTATTACTCCTCAAACACTCAAGGTTATTGGCTATCTCAAAAATAGAAGGTGACGGTGTTGATTGACTTGGGAGAGTACTTATAACTTCATAAATAGTAAATTAGCTGCCACCTCAATTGTTTTATTTACCCACTCCAGTAAATGCAAGTTATGATTGCAGATGGTGGGGACAGTCAAGTGCATAGGAAAGTGCCATAGTATCAAGCTTTGCATAGGGGGCGACTACATGTTAGACTCACCTATGTTTGATATTTCTATGGGAGGGGAAGATATTGTTTCGGGTGTCCAATGGCTCACAACCTTAGAGTACTATAGAGATGAATTTTCAAGAATTGTTCATGTGATTTCATTCAAATGGAAGGACAATACAATTGAATGGGATGGTAGCTAAGTATCCATAGATTATTAGCTCTCATCGATGCGAAGGTTCTCGTAAAAGAAGTATATGGATTTATAAGAAAGTTATTTTCCATATAAGTACAAATCATGAGTCTTCAATGCCACCCGATCTTCATAATATTGTTGATGCTCACTCATCTGCTTTTGATGCAATTCCAAAGGACTACCACCGATTAGGGATCATGATCATGCCATTGATTGATTCAGGGAGCCAAACACCTAACATCGGACCATACGGATACCCATATTCCCGAGAAAAGTGAGATAGATAAAATGGTTGAGCAAATGTTGAAGGCAAGTATCATCGAGCATAGCTAGAGTGCATATTCTTCACCAATGGTCATGGTACATAAGAAGGATGAAACATGGAGGATGTGTCAAGATTATTGAGAACTCAACAAGTACACCATCAAAGATAAGTTCCCTATTCCATAATTGATGATTTAGTTGATGAATTGCATGGTGCTATTTATTTCACAAAATTATATCTTCGCTCGGGTACCATCAAATTAGAATAAAAGAGGAATGTGTTCATAAAACATCTTTCGAGAACTCATGAGGGCCATTATGAGTTTTTGGTAATGCCTTTTGGTCTTACAAATGCGCCTCAACCTTTAAAAGCTTGATGAACATTGTTTTTAGGCCATTTTTAAGGAAATTTGTATTAGTTTTCTTTGATGACATATTGATTTACAAAGAAGGCGTGGGAAGAACACTTACAACATGTGAATAAAGTGTTGGAAGTTTTAGAGAAACATACTCTCTATGCAAAGCCATAGAAATGTTATTTTGGTGTACAAGAGGTAGAGTACTTGGGTCACATCAGATCCCATGAAGGTGTCAAAATTGATCCTCGAAGATCAAAGTTATTATGGCCCTTATCGGAGTTCTACGAAAATTGGCAAAGTGTTTCTTATAAACTAGAGTTACCTCTATCTTCACACATACACCAAAGATTCCATGTTTCATGTCCGAAGAAGGTTATTGGATAGAAATTTGAATCCCAGAGACAGAGTTATCGAGAACTTGACGAGGAAGGAAGAATCATTTTGGATCCAGAGAAGATTCTATAAACATGTACTAAGAGACCGAGAACCGAGAGACATTAAGGAATATCTTATCAAGTGGAAGAATCGAGCATAGAAGATGCAACCGGGAGGATGATGGTTTTCTCAGTAGCAACATCCAGGATTATTCAACGTTGAGGACAACATTGGTTTGAAGGGGAAGGGCATGCTACACCCTTAAGCTATTGCTTGTATTAGGATATGAGAATGACTTGTGGCTTACCATATCATTTTATTATATCATTTATACTTTCTCATGCTTAATAGGTCAACCTTGGTGATGGCCATAGCATATGAATAGTATATATAGGGGATTGTAGGTAGTAGTTCATTATCATTTGAGCATTTGAGTCTTATTATATAGTTTGGAGGTTGCCCCATCGAAGTGGCGAAGCTATTCTAATTACATATTGAGATCATTATTCTGAAATATTATGTTATTTGGTGTTATATTGTTGCTCATAATCTGAATTATACAAGTAATTTCATTACGGTCTACTAGGAGGAGGAGTAAAATAAGCCTTACACACTAGATGTAGAAAGGAGGCATATGTAATGAGAGTATGAGGTTGGGAACAAGACTATTTGATGTCTGATGGGAAGAGAGGAGGTTCAACATTCTTTGAAAGGTGGCCAGGAGAAGGAGGAGAGGAGTCCTCATCAGTACTCTCGTCATCAGAACTAGAAGAACAAACCTTATCATCAGGAATAGGAACAAACAAATTTGTGTCAGTCAGAACTATCATCACATGAAGAAGGAGAGGAAAAAATTGTATCAGAAGAAGTAGTAATGATAATCTCTAAAGGGTCTCTAAATAAGGACTAAAGAATGCTCCAAATTGTGTGAGGACACTCCATGTGCCACATATGATGGTGGAGAGGCCTAGAAACATGTATCAATAAGCAACCAAGAACATGATCACACTTGTCAAGCCAATCTTCAAGACGATAAGATCGGTGGGTGCAGAAAATTTCCCATACGGGGAAGGGATAAAGGCCATTATGAGTAAGGTAACATTCCATGCAATAACGCCATGATGTATAATCCTCTCTAAAAAGAAGAAAAAGTTGAAATGAGAAGAAATCCTATGAATCTCGAGTATGGAAAAAATCCTCTAAAGTGCATCGTGAAAAGAGAAATCGGTCTGCAAAATATTCGTAGAGGAAAACTAATGTTTAAATGGATGTTAGACTCGATTGAAAATGCTTCAGAATGCAAGAAAATAGGGTTCAAGAATACACATACGATTGCAGACATTGGACTCATCCGAGAATGTTTCTACAATCAATTAAAAAACCCAAAAACAATGATAACCCCCATGTTTACGGAACTTTATAAATAGTGTGTTGATTACAATAAGGTGTGTACGTGATGTGAAATAGTTGACCACTCACCTTGTAGTACGTGAAAAATTGCACAAGATTGGAGGCCATAGTAAGTTTTAGTCATAAGTAGAGGAACAACATGTTAAAAGAACAAAAAAGAGAAAGTAAGGAACAAGCGTAGAAAAATAGAGTTTTGTGTGAGAAAAATCATCTCATGTCACATAAGGGGATCTCTTGTTACAAGGTTGTGGTGGACACGCTCACTAGCTCACAAGTGAATAAGAGCACTACAATGTAAAACAACACTACAACAAGTCAGCCCAAAATGCCAAAAATGACTCAACAACACACAACAAACCACCTAAAAAGGCCAAAAAGGGCTCCAAACATGACCTTCACACTCTAGAAAAGATACAAACTCCCACAAAATGGTCATCAGAATTTTTTTAAAAAAGAAAAGAAACACATCTAGTAACGCTGATTTTGGAATAATATTCGCCCAATTTTCCTTAATTCTCTAAAATAGAAAAATAAAAAATCGATTTAAATTAAAAAAACCAAAGCATCGATAATACTAACCTCCTATAAAAATAAATGACTCATCTTTAATTTTAAATTAGATCCTACTTTTAAAAAATAAGACCTAATAATAATAATTAAAACACCACTTTCCTCTATATTGAAAAAAGGCCCAATTTATATTATTAAAACCTATGTTAACTTTTAATATAAGTTATATTAACCAAAATAACATAGGACATGTTAAGGAAGAAGGGGCAAGCATTTGAATTCAAAAAGGGGAAAGTGGTGGTAGGTCAATGGAGAGGAACCATGAGGTGGGAGCTCAAGGCATGAGGAGGAGGGTGCAGCGAGGGATCCGATGCAAAGATAAAACAAGTTCCTTGTCAAACTAACAAGTTAGAACAAACAGATCACTCCAAAGCTGTCATTTAACCTACAATAAGAACCACTTTCTCAAGCCTATATGGCTCTAAAACTAGCAAAATTGGTCTTTCTTTAGTCTTAACCAGACTATGGAATTCAATTACCCCATTTATATGTTCCTCCTATGCAATAACAACAATCAACAATGATTGAAAACAAAGAAAACTTTAATTCTCACAATCCTCCTTTAAGATCGCCTTATTTTTCTTCTCAAGAACATGTCATCCATAGAAATTGGTTATGAGCAAACTATAAAGCTTCTAACTAAAGTAATACTTATTTTGAGTACCCTTTAGGGCCACTATGCTTCATGTAAAATTTTATCCCCAACTCTCAATGTTTTTCCTTTCTTTTCACACCTATCCTTTTCTAACTACATCAACCTTCAGTAGCCCGAGTCCTAAGGGCTTTTCAAACATAAATAATTATGTAGAAGGTTTTTGTTGGTGTGTGGACTGTCCAGGTCATCATCCACATCACCTAGGTGAGTCATCTCGCCTTGCGAGAGTCATAGGTCTTAGGAGGTCAAATGACAAGTGTCGATTCTCACATAGAATTTGACATTGTCATTTGCGCTCAATCGCATCATAGGAGTTACATTCCTTACTTGGAATTGTAACTCCTCTTCTAGCTGGCGTCATATGCGTCACCAACGTCATATGCGTCAGTGGCGTCATTGATTTCTTTCCATGTTTAGGCATGGGGGTTACACAACACCCCTATTTGTACTTCCTATTTTTCGATCTATGAGTATGAGCAGACCCATTCTTCTTACTTGCAATCTTCTTTCCATTGTTTCAATCTTGCGTATTGCATTGGCAGCGTTACCATCGGAGTGCAACTTCGTTGTGGTGCATCGTTTTTCGACATCGTTCTCGCGAATCCCTCTTTCATGGTATCGAGCTGGTTTCGATAAATGTGCACTCTTTGTTTCTCGATTGTTTATTACTTGGTTTCTTCTCATTTCCTCGTGTGCTCATTTTGGAATTATTGCTCACCTCGTATTGAGGTTTCAAGTTTGATTCTGCAAGTTAAGGTATTTGGTTGGTTTGCTTATCAGATGAGTTCATATTTGGATATTTCTAGATCTTTGTGGTCGTTGTTTCGGGTTATTTCTTCTTTGGTTGTGTTGATTCGATTGCAGGTAAAAGAGGAGCTCGCTTTTTGGAGTGGACTGTGATTCTTGGTTGGAATCGTTGTTTTTTCTTCACCGGTGTATACTCAGACTATTCCGATCTTTTCCTCATCACCGTGGTTCCTTCATTGCCTCGAAATTACCTCGCCTGCTGGTCTCAACATTTTTGTGAGCTCTTTAAAACCTCTCACGTTTTTGTAAAACCTCTCACATTTTGCCCGATCTCTCACGTTTTGGGAGTCTACTCACGCTTTTTTGACCCTCGCTGCATTCCCGCCTTCAACGTTCAACCTTCTATGACTTGTGTGTTTTTAACCTGCCTGCATTTTTCTATCCTCGGCTGTTTTTTTCAACTCGGTCTAAAGGCGTTTTTAACTGTTCAGTGTGTTTTTTCTATCCTCTCGTTGTTTTTTCAACTATCCAGGGCATTTTTGCCTTGCCCTCGTTATTTTTCTCTCCTTTCTGCATTTTCAGCCTTCTCTGCAAGCCATTTTCCCTGTCCTCGTGTGTTTTATTTCATTTGGCTAAATTTTTGCATACTGTACTAGCATTTTTAATTTGTTAAGGTGTTTTTTTGGGGCATTAAGGCATTTTTGCATGTTCATGCGTTTTCGTACCTACTTTGGCGTTTTTCCTACGGTGGGCCATCACTCGATTACTTATTTTTACTCGCCCTTCATCCCCACGTGGCCTTCTCGTCATTTGCCAGCTGTAATATCTCTCTAAAAATACATTTTTAATTCACTTTTCTTAAAAAAACGTGGTGCATCACTTTTCAACATCAGTTCTAATCCCTCTTTCATTTTCAACTGTTCTAAGCATTTTCAATTTCAGGACATTTTTGGGCCTTTCTGATTGTTTTCTCCCTTCCAGGCGTTTTTTTACTGTCCTCGTGTTTTTCTCCCGGCTGCGTTTTCTCCTTTGTTCAGCGCTTAAACTGTTCAGTGCGTTTTTTAAGCTGGTCTAAGGCGTTTTCTCCTTTCTGTGTTTTTGCATGTTGTTCTGGCGTTTTTGGACTGTTGAGGCATTTTTTTTTGAACTGGTAAGGCGTTTTTTCCTTCAACTAGCTTTTTGGTATTATGGCATTTACTTACGAGTGGGCACAATCACTACATTATCTATTTTACTCGCCTTTCATCCCCACGTGGCTTTCTCAGTCCGCTGGGTAATATCTCTCTAAAAATACGTTTTTTATTCACTTTTCTTAAAAAACGTGGTTGCATTCTTTTTATCTTATCACTCTTCTAAAAACGTGTTGTTTCATTATTTTTAAAAGGTATAAGGTAAAACATTACATTTTGGCGGGTTGTAAGTTTTTGGCTTGTTTTATTAACCTTCCGCCGAAAGTCAGCCGAAGACGAAGGGGTGAGGTCCGGGATTGGCAGGTGGCTAATCCCTCCTCACAATACAAACAAAACCTACCTCAAATTCTATGCCATTTCCAACGAGCATACATACGACACCTTTTGCATGCGTTTAGGGCACTTTTTTAATCCGTTTGCAGGCTTATTGGCTTTTTCCTCATCAGTTGCGGGAATTGGTTTTTGCTATAACTTTTGACTCGTTGCTCGGTTTTGAGCACTTCTTTAGTCAAATTTGCATGTTTTTTCGCACTCTAGATGATGGGATCATTATTTTGTAAACACACTAATTTTATAAAGTGCCGCATTTTCGAGGGGTGTCTTTGTATTGCTTAATTCGCTCATTTTTTTAGCTTTGTTCTATTCCTTTTTGTGGACTTATGAGCGCGTACGCCACAATCTTACAACAAAGGGATTATTTTGTGTGACATGAGAAGTTGTTTCTCACAAAGCTCTTTCTTCCCCCTCTTACTTCTCTCTTTCGTGCTTGCTTGCCGTGTTGATACTGTTGTGCCCTACGACCTTGATTGTTGTCTCCACCATTGCACGTTATTACGCTAATTGCAAGGTGAGTGACAAATCGGTTCTCGTAACATAGTCCGCATCTGGTTGTAATCAATGCCTTTGAATTATAAAGTGTCAAACTCGAGGGGGTGTAATTTTGTTACGGGGGTTGTTATTGTCCCACGAGTGTTGTATTACATGCAGACGCATTATCGGTCGAGTCCGACGTCTTGCATTTGTGCATCTTGCACTTTTTGATTCTCGCATCATGGAGGGTGCTCTTTCCAGATTTGAGCATTGTAGGATCACCTTACAGCCTCCGCCAATTCTTACTGGGAGAGAGAACTATTCAGCTTGGCGTGCTTCTATGGAACATTACTTCGCCTACAAGGGTCTTTCTCACTTCTTGGTTGGGCATGTTCCTGCACCCACTGATCATCATCATCTTAATGATTTTCTCAACAATTGCGACCATGTCTTTGGTCACATGATGATGCATGTCTCTACATCTCAGTGGGTTCACGTGGCAAGACTCAGATCCACCCCACCATGTCTGGAGCATTCTTCAGTCCCTCTATGGAGACCCTTCACATACTACCGCAGTTGTTGTTGCAACTGATTCAGTTGTCTCCTCTATTTTTTCGTGTGATGACAAAGTTCCACTGACATAGACTTGCTTGGTTCTACTTTTGATGACGAGGATTGTGCACCCAGTTCTGATGACGAGAGTACTACAGAGGAATCTTCTCCTCCTTCTCTCACTATTCCAGAGAGTGTTGACACATCCCACATCTCATCATATATTGAGCAGTCTCTTATACAATATCATACAGTCATCACACCCACCTCTTTTCCACCTTCAGTGTTTGAGGCCCATTTCACTCCTCAACCTTCCTTGGATGACTCATACATATCTGACATCGCTCTTCTGTTTGTTGAGCCCCCTCATTGGGATGAGTATCTGCCTGACCTTAGTTGTCTTTTTGCAGAGCACACTTGTGATGTACTACAGGTTCCTCATCCATCTACAGGTATTTCAGAGGAGTTCATCATCTCTATTGTTGGGAGTGCCCCTTCTGGGACTCTTGCCACTTCCACTTTTCTAGAGACCTTCATTGATCCACCCTTGCTTGTGGATCCATTTTCTGTTGTGGGGGATGTTTTGTTACTTTCACATCAGTTGGACATCCTTTCTACAAGTGTTCACCCTTCATACTCTGATAGTTCTGCACTCGTGACAATACCCTCGGCTCCTTTGCACTCACTTGCTAGACCTATGTCACACTTTCGTGGACCAGACTTAGAGTTCTTCATGTTCTGCCTTCAGTTTCCTTCATGGAGTGGGCAGATTTCCAACACATCTTTTATGTCCTTCCTAAGGGTAGACACACAGTACGGTGTAGATGGCTCTTCTTCAGTCCAGAGGTAGAGGATCTCATCATCAACATACAGTATGTTCAGATAGCTGATCAGGTTGCAGACATTTTCACCAAGCCCTTCACTGAGGTGAAGTTTCTTCACTTGCGGTCTCTTCTTGGGGTGAGGTCTGCTTCTGACCGCCCATCTTCTTCGAGCTATATAGTCCTCCTTCTTTTCCTCTTTTTCTTTCCGGAAAGATGTTGTTTGTACATGGGCACCTTATCGGGCTTTAGTTGTGGGTCCATTGACACATCTTTCTTAGTTGTCTAGGGAGTCTTCTTTTTCATTGCGGCTTACCTTGACCTCTTCCTCGGCTTCGATGAAGGGGGTGTTGGTGTGTGTGACTGTCAGGTCATCATCCACATCACCTAGGTGAGTCATCTCGCCTTGCGAGAGTCATAGGTCTTAGGAGGTCAAATGACAAGTGTCAGATTATGTCATAGAATCTAACATTGTCATTTGCGTCAATGTGTCATAGGAGTTACGGTCCTTATTTGGAATTGTAACTCCTCTTCTAAAGTGGCGTCATATCGTATCAACATCATATGCGTCGGTGGTGTCATTGATTTCTTTCCATGTTTAGGCATGGGGTTACACAAAGACACCCCTATTTGTACTTCCTATTTTTCGATCTATGAGTATGAGTGAGACCCGTTCTTCTTACTTGCAATCTTCTTTCCATTGTTTTGAATCTTGCGTATTGCATTGGCTTGACGTTACCATTGGAGTGTAACTTCATTGTGGTGCATCGCTTTTCAACATCGGTTCTCATGAATCCCTCTTTCAGTTTCGGACAAACTATAGGACTTCTCTAGTACCCATTATCTTCTTTTAGTTTCTGACAAGTTTTAGTGATCTAATCCAACCATACATCATTGTTTTACTAAGTTGCCCTTCTCTAATTAGGCCCATCTCAAGATTGTACCTTCTTAGCGAAAACTATCAGAAATATCCAAAGCAAATCAAGGACAATTTAGCCTTGAACTTGAATATTCTCTAATTAGGAACACTGTATGTACCCAAAATTGTAGGGTACCGCACCACCTGGAAAGATGTTACACATACCCCAATGATGATACAGGTCTCCTTGCAAGGTGTTCAGAATCCAGAAAAGCTCGCCAAGTATACGTTTGTATCCCGCATGCCCCACTCGGCCTCCACATGCTTTGTTTTTCCCTCTGCCCCCCTTTTTTACATTTTGGTCTTGAGTGGCGACACCTCTACCGGGTGGGGCGGTGGTCCCATAAGCGCCACCGTGCATAGGCGGCGGTCCTATTCACGTTTTCATAATGTTGACGATGATCACGTCAAATGTAAATCTTTAATTTCTACCCACATTCTTCAGCTACTTTGCTTTGCATTTATGTTTTGGCTGCCCTATGAATAGTGTTTTCACTTTGTTTAATGGTAAAAGAGTTCAATTCCAAGTTACCTTCTTGTGATTGCATTTGCTATAAATAGCCAACTTGTTTTCAAACAAATGGCCCCTCTCCTTCTCTGTTTAATCATTTAGTTTTTGAGTTTCTTGCTTAGAATTCTATTAGTTTCATGTTTTGCATCCATTGTTGATCTTCCTTTGCTGTTTAGAGGTCATTCAATCTTCTTGTTTCATTCTTGCTTCATTGTTGTTCCATGCAAGTCGAGTTTAGAGTAAAGTAGTTTCATTTGTAGATTGGAATCCATTAGAGTTGCAAGTTTTGTTCATCACAAAGGATAGTTTCAAGAACTCTCGGTGTATTTGTGTTGTATTCCCACAATAAATCCCGCTAGGAATTGCATAGTCAAGCTCTGTTCACTTGCACGTTATCCCTCTCCTACTCGCATTGTATTCGGTCTATATCCAAAGTTGTCATTGTTCAAATACCTTCTTCTATTGATGCTATCATATACACACTTTTCTAGATTCATGAGAACACAAAGGAATGAGGAGATCACACTGAGGGATGAAGTCACACACAAACTGGATTTATCACTATTCTGTAAACACTAGGTTTGAGCTATCAAAGTTCTAGTTACAACGTATCAAATAGAGTAGCAAATTATTTCATTTCATTCAAAATCTCGCTCTTGATATCGCGGAGGAAGCTATGGAGATTGATAGTTTTAAGAAACTATGATTCATTCCTCACTTCGAGGTAGGATTGAGAGTGTTTTCAATTTAAAACAATTAGTTGCTTAAATATTTAGGATAAATTCACAACTGCATAGGCAAATAGTCACACCATGCTATTTTGTTTGTTTTAATTTTGTTACTAGATTAGTTGTCCATTTTCCAAATATATTAGAATAGATTCTCTTTAAATTTCATTAAAATACTTCATCGAAAATACAAAAATAAAAATAATACATGCATAGTGTAGATATATCTTTCATAATTAATTTATTAATTTTAAAGTTGAATTAATCTTTTTGCATGACAATCACGGGACCTAGAGAGATTAGAGAATATATATTTGAACCAATAGTGCCTCAACCAAATCTACCCACAACATTAGCTTATATAGATCAAGACCTTAGGATACGAGGTCTTTCGAGCAATGGCAAACCTACAAGCAATTAGTGAACAATGAGAGGTTAAATATCGAAGATGACAAGGCATACACATTTTGGTCAAATCATCCTAACTATAAACTCGCCTTAATAAAATACCCGAATGATTGTACAAGGGTTGAAAGAGAACAAGTATTTGGTTGTGATCCTTTAGTCCCAAAACCCCGACATGGGAGACCTCCTCATTTACATAGATACTAGCTTACACATTCAAGTTGCGAACACTGTAAGGTATTCTGAGAAAATTATACAACTTCTAGTTCTAAACATAGAGGCTGAAAAGGTGTATGATTACTAGATAGTCGGAAGAAGGGATTGATTCTTCACATGACCATAACAGGTCCACAACAACCACAAACTCACGGTTGTGATCCCCAAGTCCCACAACCCAATGGGCCTACTGTAAATTAGTTAAGTATTGATACCGGTTTATGAACGCTGGTATTTAGATCCTCACCACTCCCGCTGGATATCATAACGCAGTTCTCCGTATTAAATATAGAAGCCAATCAATCTAATATTTTCTAGACTAGACTGAAAACCACCCATAGTTCACTACAAATCCACTAAACCTCCTATCACCATCTTCATGACCTTATGCGAAGATATATACTGAAGCTCCACATGTCACTTCCCACGTATCCAACAACCAATAAATAGGATCTCGATAGAGCTCAACATTGATTGGAGCCTCCGAATAGCTATTATATCCAAACAAACCATTACACCAATTTAGGTTAGGAGGGCCTTCTTTGCCTTAGATTCACAAATTCCATTATTGTGTATTGAGGATATAAGATTACCCGATTAGTTTGTCTGTATCCATTTATATTCCACATTCACCGGCCATCTCGGCACGACCTCGAGAGGTCGGGTACATGAGGAAGAGGTACTTGTAGATTCCCATGCTCATATGTCACTTTTCCATCGTGAAAAAAACAAACAACTATTTTAACTTATCTACCTCATTAACCTTCACATGCTTCACCAACAAAACTAGACATGAACAAACAAATATTCCCCTTTTGTTTTCATTTCTTTCATCCACCTTCTCTCTTTCCCATTATTTTGTGGGTATTCATATACCCCCCGAATATGTCGGGATACGATGCATATGGTAGACCTCTCTCAGGTCTTGAAGCAAGTTATAGTTAAACAAGTAAACAACCATCACCCTCGCTTTCGCATGGGATGATAACTATTCAAGTAATTACTTGTCATCTCAAACTCCCCCTCAAAGAACTAGCTCTAGTTCTTCATTCTAAATTGAGGAGTTAGATCAACTTGCACAAACACAACAACCAGAGCCATCAGGCTCTAACAATATCACGTTCTTGGAGAATCCATTTCATCTCCTCGGGTCTTGTTCAAACCACAAATCAGTACATATAGATCCACTACCATTTTTGGATGAGGAGTATTTAGCACACTATGCTAGAAGTGAGCAACACTTCCAAAACATGTATCCACCTATAGGGAGTTTGCAAACACAATCTGATACCCTATTCCAAGAAAACACCCCCATTCCTCCACCTATGGGAAATACCCTCGGTGAAGCTTGGCAGGGTAATGATCAATTCATAGTAGGGTATCATACCCCTTTACAACCTCAAGGTATAAAACAAACACCATTAAGGAAAAACACTGTGTCTTCACCAATAGAGGTCATTTCAGCCTTAGTTGAAAGGTTAGAGGGCTGGAACTTTCTCAAGCAAACCAAAATTCATATTTTGGGAAAGCAAGAAATCCCTAACCCTCCACATCACCCCAGTCAGGTTGACCTCCTTACAGGAATAGGCACATTAGGCATGCCTCCTCAAAATCCTTATAATTACCCACAACAAACACCAACTAGGACCGCGTTTTCAAACACCGCTCTAGTTGAAAACATGACACCTCCTAGCTTGGCACCAAACAACCCATACCAGAACAATGCTCCTCCTTACTTAAACATTTATTCAAATTCACCACAAGGGGACATGTTCTCTTCTCCGGGATGTTCATTCAACCACAGGGATTCCCTTATGCCCCTGCAAATACATATGCTATGCCATATCAACAAACCATGCCACCCCCACCCCCTCAGCAAGCACCATCGATGGTGAGGCCTACGCAGTAGAAACTTATTTAGAATATTTAAAAGAGCCCCTAGACTTCACCATACAAAGTGTTATGCTTCCAAGACCTCTTCCCGATTTACCCAAATATAAAGGGGAGGGGATCCAAACACACACATTAAGGCCTATGCCATCAGCCATACGGGAATTACTCCCTTGGGATAGGGTTGTTCTTAAGATATTCCCTAAGACCTTAGAGGGTTTTTCCCTTTATTGGTATTACAGAATACCTGAAGCCTCGATACACTCATTTAAACAACTCATGTCAGAGTTCATCAAAGCTTTTGACATGAACAAATTGTTAAGAACAGGAATTAGGGAATTCTTGCATATTAAACAAGAACATAATGAATCCGATGCTCATTTTATCCAAAGATGGCGTATGGTTCTCTACTCATCTAGCAAGTGCTCCAAACATGGATCAAATGGAACTATGTGATTTATTCCTTAATTCTCTCAATAGAGAGATAAAGGAAGAAGTCCAGAAGTTCCCACTAAGAACTTACGATGAAGTACTCGAGAGTGCTCTCCGAATTGACCAAGCAGTGATAGATAGTGGTCGTAAGACATATGGGACAAATGGGAAATTAACCACTCCCAATCAAAACACTGCGGCCTATCCTAATACCAGGGAACGCTAATCAAGGACCTAAGATCCTTAACAAGAACCACGAGTTACAATAGATGGAGTAACTGACCAAGTTAAAAGGGAAAACGTTGTAAACATTTCGCCACCTATTAATAATCAACGAAATAACAATTTTACTCCAATAATCAACGGTGGATTTTAATCGTCCACCATGAAAACAACAACAACAATAACGAAAAATATAAACAAAGGTCCAAATCAAAACCCAACTGGATATCAGAGTCAAAACCAAAGGCAACAGCCTCAAAATTTTAACTCTAACAACCAGCAACCTTATCAGAATTTTGGGCCACAACAAGTTTTAAATCAATAGCCTTGAAATTATAATCCCAATTTGTATTGTGGCTTCCACAAGATTCAAGGCCACAGTACTAGGACTTGTCGTGACTAAAATAAATTCATGCAACACTTGCCAGAAGATCAAAAACAACTCTTTATAGATATGTTTTTAGAAAATTTTGTAGTACCCACACCAAACACTTATACGAGGCAGTTTCCCCTCAAAATGCACCCCTCAAGATCTTTAATGATCCACTCCCAAACCATTCTAACAATAATAGGCTAGATCCTAGCAGAACAAACAAGGGTGTTGTAACAGGAAACAATGATCATGAAGCTTCAACTTCATTAAATCCACCAGTCGCACCCCAACTAGGAACTCGACCCCAAACTAAGATAGTTGGTTTGGTAGAGTTAGACACCGAGCTACCCATAGAAACCATAATAAGAACATGGGATTATTCTTCTCAACCTACTCCAAGTTATCCATTGGAACTAGACAATAGTCAACAAACGTTTGTAAAACCCATAGGCACATATGATTTAATTAATGACTTGACTAAAACCTTATCTCACATCTCCTTTTTGGATTTTTAAAGAACTCTCCTACCCATAGGGCTGCCCTCTAGAAGTGCTTAGCCTTGGTCATTTAATCAATATCACTCCTCCTCCGGAAATGCTAGTAAACCATGTAGACTTTCAACATCTACCCTCTAAGGCAGCTAGATAGGGATACTAAGTTTATATTCGATATAAGCAAAATGCCAACAGATGTTCGAGATTGCACGAAGAGGCCTTGACTTACATTTACAAGTATGGGTTTATAATAATTTTGTTAAACACGTAATGATTGATGATGGGGCAGATAGTTAACATAGTCCCCTTCACTTTTCTTCAAAAGTTAGGATATGGAGAGACAAACTATTCCACAACACGAAATACGCTAAGAGGTTATGATAGCCTCAAGGCCACTTTAATTGGAACCATAGTTTTACCAGTCACTTTAGGTCCCAAGACGGTCCTCACTAAATTTTATATTATAGATCAGGAAACCAACTATAATATGATCCTTGGTCAGCCATGGATACACCGCATGAAGGCAATCCCTTCCACGTTATTCCAAGAAATAAGATTTCTACACTTAGGGAAAATATTTGTGGCACAAGGTGACCCAAAACCCTTCGATATACACCTAGCTGATTTGAAGAAAAGACCAGGGCATTCACTCAGAGTTTGAACTCCCAACAAATCAACTCATTAAACCAATTAATTCAAAACCAAAAGAGAAGTTGATACCCACCACAGAGTTGGAAATTACAAATCTAGCTGAAGACATTCCAGCACTCAAAAATGAGACCAATGTTATAGAAACAGTGTCACTAGGGACTACCACAAAAATTGTCAAATTGTTGTTAGAGAAAGACTTACCTATTCTCCTACCATTTGATTCTATGGGTATGGGACGCACCACAGGAATTGCTTCTCTTCCATCGAGATGAAGTTTTTATGGTAGAAGTGAAACAAAAGAAATAGATACTTACAAATACCCCAACATCCATTTTTCCGAGCAAATATTGGACTCTCCACTTCGATGGGGCTAGATGTCACTTTGGAGATGGGGCAGGAGTGATCTTTACTTCACCTGAGGGAAAGATCCTACCTTTCACCTTTAAATTAAACTTTGAATGTACAAACAACGAGGTGAGTACGAAGCTCTCCTCCTTGGCCTCATCCTAGCCAAAATAATGGGTGTCGATGACATTAGAGTGCTAGGAGACTGTAACTAGTTGTAAACCAAGTCTCCGAGGTATATGAAACTAGTCTGAACATTTGACAACTCTATAAAACAAGCGGTATTAGATCGAGCAAGGGATTTAACTTCATATCAATTGAATCAATCCCACAAGAACAGAACCTTCTCGTAGACTCAATAACAACCTCAGCTTCCCGTTTCACTCCAAACAGTGAGTTAGAAGATATAAATTTCACAGTATCACTTCGTACTGAACCATTAGTGCGTAAAATACCAACAAACTCACTCCTGACTCATGGAGAAGTGAGGATGATTTTTTTATCATGGATCACTTTGATGATGATAGAGTCACTCTCGAATATCTAAACGCCTATGTGGAGCTACACCTTGCTCACCGCATAGTGGATCTTTCCCTAATACCACATTCCTCTTCCTATTTTGGAAATCCCATGGTAGAGTCTCCTCCACAGAAGGATCTCGATATCTATGAGGTAGAAAATGAGAAAGCTTGGAACTACCTCCAGCCCCACCTGAATTTGAAGAAGGTAACTCTTCTTTAATAGAAGAAACCATTGACATAAATATTGGAACGGAGGAAGAACAAAAAAATTTGAAGTTGGGATCCTTGTTAACTCGGAGGAGATAGAAATACACACCCAAATCCTCAAAGAACATCAAAAGGCTTTTGCATTTAACTATAAAGAAATGACAGGCATTGCACCACATATCACGGTACATAATCTTGTCACTAAACCAGATGTAAAACCAATTAAACAAAAGTCAAGACTAATGAAGCCAAAAGTTGCTCTCATGGTAAAGAGGAAGTAATAAAACTTCTCCAAGTAGGATTCATCAAACTCGTTGACTATTCACAATGGGTATCTAATATCGTCCTTGTTCTCAAAAAGAATGGGAAGATATGCATTTGCATAGATTTTGGGATATTAACAAAGCTTGTCCCAAGGATGACTTCCCATTACCATCCATCGATGTTATCGTTGATGTAACAGTTGGATTTGAGCTGTTGTCCCTCATGGATGGATTCTCAGGGTATAATCAGATTAAAATATTTGAACAAGATCAAGCCAAAACTACATTCATAAGCTCCTAGGGAACTTATTGCTACGCTGTCATGCCATTTGGTCTTAAGAACATCGGTGCTACATATCAAATGACATACATATTCCATGATCTTATCCATAAAATTATGGAATCCTATGTGGATGACTTGTTGGCCAAAGCCAAGAAGCATTGTGATCATCCAGAAGTGCTTCGCATCATCCTCTCACAATTAATTGAATATGGCGTCACATTAAACCCAGAGAAGTGCATGTTTGGTGTGACAGGAGGAAAACTTCTGGGCTATATTATATCTTCACGAGAGATTGATGTTGATCAAACCAAAATATGAGCTATTCTTGAAATGATCCCACCATCAAACGAGTCTAGAATCAAGTCATTTCTTGGGAAGCTCGGTGCAATCCGAAGGTTCATCCTAGATTTAAGTTTTGCCATTCATCCAATCAACAATCTATTAAAGAAATATTATAGCATTGATTGGATTGAAGAATGCAACGAGGCCTTCGAAGTAGTTAAACGCTTCTTGTTGTCTCCACCCACGCTAATGCCTCCCAAACCAAACCACCCTTTGATCCTATACTCACGAGCCACTCATGTCTCACTAGCCTGCATGTTGGCTCAAGAAGACAATGATAAACGAGAACGTGTGGTCTATTTCATCAGCTGAACATGTTGCTCGATTATGAAACATGTTATACACAGGTGAGAGAGAGAATGCCTTGCCATAGTCTTTGCAACAAAATGTTTAAGACATTACATGTTAAACCAAGAAACAAGGGTCATTATAAAGATAGATCATTTATGAACATTCCTCACGCAAGGGTCTTTATCTAAAAAGGTTGGGTGTTTCATAACCTTAATGGGTGAATTTGAGTTGACATTCATAAACCAAAAATCCATTAAGGGACAAATCATTGCAGATTAGTTAGCTGACAATCCATTAGATGGAGGCGATCTGGTAAATCTGGACTTTCCTGATGAGTGTGTATACTTCATCGAAACCAGGCCCCCCATCTCTACATGTCCTTGGTATACTGATATCATCAATTTTATCATAGACCACACATACCCGGAAGGTGCCACATCACAACAAAGAAGGTGGTTACGTATTATTACCGCTAAATATGTTGTTTTAGAATAGGTACTCTATCGTAAAGCCTTTGACAACATGCTTCTAAGATGCATCAACATAGAAGAATCCAAGAAGATTCTTCATGAATCCCACAGTGGGATATGTGGAGGCCACTTCAGTGGTCATGCCACTGCTCACAAAATACATCGGATGGGCTATTTTTGGCCCACTCTCGAACATGACACAATAGAATTTGTACGTAAGTGCCACAAATGCCAAGAATTCTCTCACGAGATTCACATGTCAAAGCCACAATCCTGCAACGATAGTGACCTCGTGGCCCTTCTCCACATGGGGTCTAGACTTGATAGGGAAATTCTCTCCCTCATCAACCAATGGCCATAATTTTATAATTACAGCCACATAATATTTTACCAAATGGGTGGAGGCCATGCCTCTCACCACGATGTCGAGTTCGATAATTACCAAATTCATTCTGAACCAAATCATTTGTAGGTATGGTGTCCCACAAGTCATTATCTCAGATAATGGCACATCCTTTAAAAATGATGAGGTCCATGAGTTATGCAGCAAATTCAAGATAAACCATCACATGGCCTCTCTTTACTACCCTCAAGCCAATGGGCAAGTTGAAGCAACAAACAAAACATTAAAGGCTATTCTCCTCAAAATAGTCAAGGAGAACAAGCGAGATTGGCATTTAAAACTATATCCGGCCTTGTGGGCCCATCGAACCTCAATAAGAACACCAACAGGAGCAACCCCTTTCTCATTGGTATTTGAGGTAGAAGCAGTTCTCCCACTTGAGGTTGAAATACCCAGTCTCTGTATCTCATTACAAGGGATTTTAGATGAAGAAGCTTATAGGGAGGCACGCCTCTCTCAACTGGAAAGCCTTGATGAGGCTAGGCTAAATGCTGAACAATGGCATAGAGCCTATGCCAATTGGATGTGTTGGTAGTATAACAAAAAGGTCTATGAGTGAGAAATATATGAGGGAGATCTAGTTCTAAGACTAGATAGCCGGATCGATAAGAAAATTGGTGAAGGAAGGAAGTTCCGGCCCAAGTGGTTGGGCCCATACCGAGTCATGAAGGACTATGGAAATGGTGTGTATCTTTTGTGCACACTAGAAGGTGAGGAATTCAATGAAACTGTCAATTCCTTGCATCTTAAACGGTTTTACGCATAAGACATCAAAATCACCACTTGTACATTATAGCTACCTACATTGCATTAGTCATTTAGTTGTTTCATTTTGTCCACTCATTTCGTAAAAATTGTAGTCCAAGAACTTACTCTTAAGCAATTTATTACAAATTTCTGAAAGTATTGGCAAAAAGCATTCAAATCACATCTCTTCAAACATCATCAAGTATTTTCAAATCTTCTCATCAAGTTCGATAGACAAGTATTGACAAAAACCATACCAAGGCCTGCATACTTGGTTTTGCTCTTTCTTTCTACTAGGTGAAGTCTGTCCTTACCTATGGTCTATTCTAGAAGCTTCTTGGTGTCACATCTATCCCTCTTAAGTCTCTTTGAAAGAAAGGATATCCCAAATTCAT
Source organism: Taxus wallichiana var. yunnanensis (assembly GCA_018340775.1). NCBI lineage: Eukaryota > Viridiplantae > Streptophyta > Pinopsida > Cupressales > Taxaceae > Taxus > Taxus wallichiana. The sequence continues at coordinate 799,173,105 of CM031234.1, forward strand.
AGATCAGAAGTGTCAAAAATCAAATAGAATCAAAGTGCCAAGCAAAACAGAATATTTTATTTTACACACTTCTTTGCCCCACCAACCTTTGGTGATAAGCCCGCGTCTCTTACTAGTGGTGCGAGGTTGGGAAAGGAAAGAAGTGCCCTTACTCGCCTATATTTTTCCTTTGGTGACAAACCCATGCTTCTTACTAGTGGCATGAGGCAGGGTGTGGGGGGTCCATTCACACAATTTAACAAATCTTGGTATTCTAAAAATACAAATCAAATTATATTAAGAGAAAACAAATGTCCAAATTCTAAAGAGATCAAATCCTCAAAACTAGATTTTGTCAACCAGGTTGCCATTTATAAATCTAAGTCTAGATAAACTAGAAAGTAAGTGGCCTTCTAAGCTTGGTGGTAGTTCTGAGTAGGGTAAGTGTGTAGGTCTAAGTTTGGTTTACATTATTGGTTTGTCTATCTCTCATCATTCCATTCGGTCAAACTCATACAACTTGTGCCCTTCCTAACTCTTGGTGTTGAGCCCTCACATCTTACTAGTTGCGTGGAATTGGGATTGGGGAAAGTTCATCTCTTTATCACTATACATTCATCACATTTTGCCAACATAAGAAGAAATCACAGACATCACCCAAAGAGATCGAAAGTTCAAAACTACAATGTGTTCATCATCGCATATCAGCATTACAAAACATACAAAGTAAAACATTTTGTTTACTATCATTTGTTATCCATCACATACATTCTAAAAAGCATGAAAACAAATATTCTAAAAACATCTAGTATACATGTGGAAACAAGTCACAAAATTCTAGGCACCAAAAGTCTAGATCTAAAAAGATATATATATATATATATATATATCAAGTTTCATATACAATGCCATCATGCACTAGGCATGGTCAAAACACTCAATGAGCCCAAAAAGTACAAAAACACTCATATAAATATCTGACAAAACACTACAAAAATGGCCTCTCAACCCCTATGGGATCCCTCAAAGGGCTTGTGAGGTATGACCACGTCTAGGACTCCGTCCTATCTTTGGCGCCACGAATGCACCGAGGGCTCACTACACCTCTCCCATATAGAGTGATATGCTCTACACCTATGCTGGGGTCTCATCTCACTATGAGAATGACTCCTCCTCATCAAGCGCTCAGCCTAGTGGTCAGCCATGGTAAGTATCCAACACTACCTTGGGGGCCGAAAGAGAATTCATGATCCTCACCACCTTCCAGACAGAGGCAAAAAGCAATCGGTATGCCTATGGAGCTGCTAAAGTCTCCCACGTCAAAAATGGGTGGACCATGAGTCTTCTTTGAGGGGAGCAATAAGCTATCATGTGCATACTAGGTGAATCAAGTCTCACCACTCATCAGTAGTCTTTGCAAATAAAGAGAAAACAAGTTAGAAAGCGATCAAAAATAAAACCAAGAGTAAACAAAAAAAAGAAATAACAACTAAGACAATTATAACTAAAAAAGTCAAGAGAAGAGTAAGTAACTCAGTATGAATCTCAAGCCTGCAAACATGAAGGCTCTAGGATCCGTGCCTACCACCGATGTTGCCACCGAAGAGCATCCCTCTCTCACATCCGGGGTAATGTGAATCATGCCTCTGGACTCTAATCATCTCCCCCTAAATCCTTAGAGAGTAACTCCTCTAAGATCGAGTCGCCCTCTCTGCACTCCCAAACGCCCTCTAGCATTGGAAGGATATATTGAGTGTAAAAATGCCAAATAAGTAAAGAAAACTATCATTTCCCTTGCTTTATCCCTCCGATCTCCATCTCCTGTCTCCTACTCTATCTCTCCCCAGGTGAACTCCTTAGACTCGAATTCCACGTCAATGGGCTCATCCCTACTGAATGGCGGGAGCCCGGTGGCTAAAATCCTAAAAAGAAGGTGCTCGAGGAAATAAGGACCTCCCCTATGAGCGCCCCCTTAGAGACTCACGTTAAAACCCTTTCAAAAATACCCCCAATAGAACACCAAGAGTATCATTTCCAATTTTAGCCTCAAGGACCTAAATTGAGAGCCTCACTGAGAATAGGTCGATGTGGCCCCTCTCTGGAAGGCATGATCACTATCTAGGGAGGCCGAACATTTTGAGTGGTACTTGGTCAAAGAGGTGGATCTCCAACTTCCCGAGCTAAAAAACTATCACTTGTTTGGTAGTCAATCCACGTAAATGAATGTGAAATGAGTTCATTTATAATATCACAGTCTGGCCCTTTTAAAATTGATTTTAATGTCTTGCACAGGTCGAGCATCGTGGATAAGTTCTAAACCCACATAGATGGTAAGTCCTCATTTTCATATCGGGTCTTATTTCTCAAATTATTTTATGTTACAGTCCCTTTTGTTTTTTTAATAGAGAGATAGTAGGATTTTGAGGCACTCTCCAGACACGGGCGTGTCGGGTATAACCCTATCCACCTCACTAGACCACCATGATGGATCCACGGGATCCTCCACCTCTACACCTCTCCCATACGGAGTGATATGCTCATACATGTACTCCAAAATGTAGGGTGGCTCGGCACGCCGAAAAGATATACACATACCCTCAATGATGATAAATGTCTCATGGTAGGTGGTCCCGAGGATGTCTCTCCCCAAGCATAGACATGTCCATGGCCCTCAATCTATGCCTAATAATGGGGCCTCCAGAGATTTGTTTGTCCCCTCCCTTTTCCCAATCAATCTCGAAGTCTTGATGATGATGATGGCCTTGGCCGACTGAGCAGGTGGCGGAATTTCGACTCAATAATGGAGTAGACCCTCACCCCCTTCTTCAAATTTTTTAGAAAGTTCGCGATCGCGTCAAATGTAAATCTTCAATTTCTACCCACATTCTTCAGCTACTTTGCTTTGCATTTATGTTTTGGCTGCCCTGTGAATAGTGTTTTCACTTTGTTTAATGGTAAAAGAGTTCAATTCCAAGTTACCTTCTTGTGATTGCATTTGCTATAAATAGCTAGCTTGTTTTCAAACAAATGGCCCCTCTCCTTCTCTGTTTAATCATTCAGTCTTTGAGTTTCTTTCTTAGAATTCTATTAGTTTCATGTTTTGCATCCATTGTTGGTCTTTCTTTGTTGTTTAGAGGTCATTCAATCTTCTTGGTTTAGTCTTGCTTCATTGTTGTTCCATGCAAGTTAGTTTAGAGTAAAGTAGTTTCATTTGTAGATTGGAATCCATTAGAGTTGTAGGTTTTGTTCATCACAAAGGATAGTTTCAAGAACTCTCGACGTATTTGTGTTGTATTCCCATAATAAATCCCGCTAGGAATTACATAGTCAAGCTCTGTTCACTTGCGCTATCCCTCTCCTACTCACATTGTATTCGGTCTATATCCAAAGCTGTCATTGTTTGAATACCTTCTTTTGTTGATGCTATCATATACATGCTTTTCTAGATTCACGAGAACATGAAGGAATGAGGAGATCACACTGAGGGGACGAAGTCACACACAACTAGATTTACCACTGTTCTGTAAATGCCAGGTTTGAGCTATCAAAGTTCTAGTTATAATGTATCAAATAGAGTAGTGCAAATTATTTCATTTAGTCAAAGCTCACTCTTGATATCGTCTAGGGAAGCTATGGGATTGATAGTTTCTGAGAAACTATGATTCATTCCTCACTTCTGAGGTAGGATCGAGAGTGTTTTCAATTTAAAACAATTAGTTTCTTAAATATTTAGGATAAATTCACAACTCCGTAGGAAAGTAGCCACACACCAGGCTATTTTGTTTGTTTTAATTTTGTTACTAGATTAGTTGTCCATTTTCTAAATATATTAGAATAGTTGCTCTTTCATTTCATTAAAATACTTCATCGAAAATACAAAAATAAAAGAATACATGCATAGTGTAGATATATCTTTCATAATTAATTTATTAATTTTTTAAAGTTGAATCATTTTGCATGACAATCACGGGACCTAGAGAGCTTAGAGAATATATATTTGAACCAATAGTGCCTCAACCAAATCTACCCACAACATTAGCTGATATATATTAAGACCTTAGGATACGAGGTCTTTCGACAATGGCAAACCTACAAGAAATTAGTGAACAAATGAGAGGGTTAAATATCGAAGACGACAAGGTGTACACATTTTGGTCAAATCATCCTAACTATAGACTACATTAATAAAATATCTGAATGACTATACAAGGGTTTGAAAGAGAACAAGTATTTGGTTGCGATCCTTTAGTCCCTGACAACCCTGATGCGCAGAGACCTCCTCATTGACATAGATACTAGCTTATGCATTCAATTTTCCATAACACCGTAAGGTATTCGAGAAAATTATACTTCTAGTTCTAAACATAGAAGGCTGAAAAGGCGTATGATTATTGGATAGTCGAAAGAAAGGATTGATTCTTCACATGACCATAACAGTCCACAATAACCATGAACTCACGATTTTGATTCCCAAGTCCTGACAACCCAACGGGCCTGCAAATCAGTTAAGTATTGATACCGGTTTATGAACGCTGGTATTTAGATCCTCACCACTCCCGCCAAATATCATAACACAATTCTCCGTATTAAATATAGAAGCCAATCAATCTAATATTTTCTAGACTAGACCAGAAAACCACCCATAGTTCACTACAAATCCACTAAACCTCCTATCACCATCTTCATGACCTTATCTGGAGATATATACGAAGCTCCCACATGTCACTTCCCACGTATCCAACAACCAATAAACAGGATCTCGGTAGAGCTCGACATTGATTGGAGCCTCCAAACAACTATTATATCTGAACAAACCATTACACCAATTTAGGTTAGGAGGGCCTTCTTTGCCTTAGATTCGCAGATTCCATTATTGCGTATTGAGGATATAAGATTACCTAATTAGTTTGTTTGTATCCATTTATATTCCACATTCATGACCGTCTTGGCACAACCTCGGGAGGTCAGGTACGAGGAAGAGGTACTTGTAGATTCCCATGCTCGCATGTCACTTTTCCATCGTATAGAACCCTTTAGGTGATAGCTTGAAATTTTTATCGCTTAAATCGGGGTTTAATCCCCTCGAAAAAAAATCCTCTAAACCCTAGGTAGGGTTTTGTTAAAGCCTACTAGGGATGAAAAATGAGTTTTAGAGATTTGTTAAAGGTTTCAAATCATAAAATTTCACGCATAGTTACATACCATGAATGTCCACATTCATGAGTAATGGTTTTGTAGAAACACATAAGCTAATTCATAAAATAGAAAAAAATCCTTACCAAAATAGTGTTCTCCTTACTCACACAACTTTGTGCATGTTTGGGAAACAATGATTTATTCTTATGCTAACCTCCAAATATTTAAATTAACTAAAACTACGAATTACTTCTAAATAAACAACCACACCAGAAATTCAATGAAATCAACACGTCCTTTTATATTCTCATTCAAAGTTTCACCCTTATTGACTATGATCACATAAAAATAGTCTTCCCAAACATCAAAAATAGATTTATTCTCTCTTTCACACCTTTTTTCTCATGAAGGACTCTCTTCTCACGTGTATCTCCCTTTTCAAATACCTTCTCCCTTGAATTATTAACCCTAACTACTTGGAAGGTGACTCCTCTCTTAAATAAACCATAACTCAAGTTATATTTGCTTTGAGTCAAGTAACTACCAACGGAGTTCTTATGAAAAATCTCTTTAAATCATGAGATGATGACCTTCAAGAAGATATTACACATTATTCAAGGACTCCTAAAACACCCTAGACTCTTTAACACACTTCATCAAACCAAAAGGGTTCCAAACAAGTTTGAAAATTCAAACCTTTCATTTTGGTGGGAAAACTAAAAAGAGGCAAAATTTTGAATTTTCAAATCTCCTAAACACCTCTATCCTACTCTACTACCCCTAGTGAAGCTTCCATATACAAAATATCTCCTTATTAAACCCAAGAGCAATGCTCTTGCATCATACTCCCAAGGAATAAGAAATTTTCCTCATAAACGTTTGCATGTCAAGATTTTTTCTTCTTTCTTTGTTTTCATGTTAAGGTGATATTATTGTGGTTGTTCTTAACTACAAACCATGCCTTCATCAGTTATACCATGTATTCTCCATTATTTATTTCCTTTTGAATGATCTTGTTCTTGTACAATAAGGTGGTTCTAGGATTTTTGTTATCTCCTTCACCTTTTGCTTTAGAATGTACACATGTTCCAGATCTTTGTGAGATGAAACTTCATTTCTTATGACTGTTAGACTATCCTCCTCACTCTATTTTTGTCCTTATTAGTTCTATGACCTTAAAGTATGAAATTAGAGTCCTTGATTTGAACAATTCACTCTCCTTTTTTGTGCCATCTCCATCTCGGTTGTTAGACTGCACAAATAACACTCAAAGAAGGATTAGGTTTATAAACTTGAGCCTTATCAGTTCTCTTGATCATCCCTTCCATCTCATTCTTATTTTCTTCAACTAGCTTTCCTTGAGTTCCTTCTTAAAATTGTTGTTTACCTTCCTTATTTGTTCTTTCAATCCTCTTTCTTATATTTTTATCTTCTTGTTTAGAATCAGATTACTTTATGATGTTCTCATGTTTAATCTTGATCATTCGTACTTAGTTTTGTGCTCTAAGAGCTCTAGTTTATCTCTTTCTCTCATTAGATCTACAAATCCAATAGTATCATCTTCCTAGTTATTTATCCTTTGAAGACTTCCTTAGTATTTTTCTTCTCCACTTATCCATTTCCAAATTTTATTTACTATGCTTACTTTGTTTTCCATCATACCATTATTTCTATCAATTGTACCTCTTGTTAATTCAAGACTAACTTCCTTCTCTTGTTTGCAAGTAAAATTTCATACTCATTAACATGAATCTTGGATAGTTCTCATTCCATGCATGGTTTTCCTTGAGAGGATTCAATGTGTGCTTAACACCATTATTCATAAGAGTGTATGTATTTTCCCAACCATCATGAATATATCTCCTATCAAAGCGCCAAATCCTTCCTAATAATACATGATGAGGCACCCATGGGCATCACATCACAAAGAACTTCATCCTTATACCTACCAATCTAAAAATTAACAAGACACTACTCACTAACCAACACTTGATGATTTATTTGAACCCAATACACATTGTATGGTTTAGGATTCACCAACTTTTTCAATTTGAACTTTTCAACCATTTCAGAAGATACTAAATTATTTGTGCTACCATTATCAACAATAAGCTTACAACACTTACCTTTAGACTTGCACATTGTCCTGAATAAGGTTCTTCTTTGAGCTATTTCTTCACTTCCTTTGATTTAATTCATCAACACTCTTCTCATCATCAATGCCTCTCTATTTCAGGTTCCTCTATTTGTGTTGTTGAACCCACACTCTCTTCTTCATCACCTTCCACAATCTGATTTCTTGCTTCTCTTTTCCTATTGCCACTTTCTTGAGAGTTCTTTGGACATTCATATGATTTATGACTAGTATACTTGTTGCACTAGAAACACCTACCTATAAATTCACCTCTTCCTCTTTCATAGTTACCTCTTCCTCTTGAATAACCACCTCTTGTAGCACCTTGTACTTGTGAACTAGTTTCTCCTTATGCTTGTATTTTTTGTCATTTTTGTTCGTTTCTTACTTGTTGTCCTTTACCTCTGAAATCCTTACCCTTGTACTCTCTAGTATGTTGCATTCTCCTTCTATTCAACTTGTCTTCTATCTTTAAGGCCAACTAATAACACTCTTCAAGTGTCTTAGGACTAGCAAGACTCAACTCATCCTACAAATTATACCTCAAACCATTAAGGTATCTAGCCACCTTTTTTGTATCATCCTCCATGTTCCCTGACTTGATACTAGGCTTGTAAAACTCCTCAGTATATTCCTTGACTCCCATCTCTTTCTATTTTAAATTTTGAAGTTTCTATACAAGTTTGTCATATAGTCACTAGGCAAGAATTTACCTTTCAATTTGGCAACCATTTTGTCCCAAGATTTAATCTTGGCCTTTTTTTCTTCCTCCTCTCATCTTATATATAATCCCACCATAGGGATGCATGACCTTTCAGTTTGGTCCTAGAAAACTTCACCTGTTACTCTTTAGGTACATTTTCAAAATCAAAATACTTGTCTAGCTCCCTATCCAATCAAGAATTTCTTCACCATTTACATTGCTTGTATACACTAGAATTTATATTTTAGGGTTTGGTCATTTACCTTCTATTACTTTCAATAACCTCTCAAACCTTTGTTCTTTAACATCCCTCTCTTCTTCAACTTCTACATGTGGCCTGTGAACTACTTCTTCCTCTTGATCACTCAAATCTCATGTATCCACTGCTCTTCTTTGGTTAGCTTCAAAATTTGTGATTCTTGCATCAAAATTGACTCTGAGATTCCTTAATTCCTATAGAATAACTTATCCCATTTGCAAGGCTTCTACTCTCTCTCTGTTGCATTTATTCTAGGTGGTATCTTGTCTTTCCTAGAAAATCTATCGTAGCTTCTATTTTTGTAATGAATCAAACTTCTTCCTCGGTTTATTACCAAGATCTGATACCAAATGATGTAAAGCTAAAATAATATCCTTATCAAAACAACAAGTTAGTACAAGCAATCACTCCAAAATTGTCTTGTACCCTACAAGAAGAATCACTTTCTCAAGCCTATATGGCTCTAAAACTAGAAAAATTGGTCTTTCTTTAGTCTTAACCGGACTAGGGACTTCAATTACCCTATTTATATGTTCCTCCTATGTAATAACAATAATCAACAATGATTTAAAATGAATAAAACTTCAATTCTCGCAATCTTCCTTTAAGATTTCTTTGTTTTCCTTCTCAAGAACATGTCATTCATAGAAATTGGTTGGGAGAAAACTATAAATCCTATAATGAAAGTAATACTCGTTTTTAGTACCCTTTAGGCCACTATGATTCATCTAAAATTTTATCCCCAACTCTCAATGCTTCTCCTTTTTCACACCTATCCTTTTTCAACTAGGTCAACCTTCTTATAACCTTGTCCTAAGGTTTTTTCAAGCATAATCTTGATGTAGAGGGTTTAGGAGGGTTTCTTTTAGTTCTTATCGATAAGTTTCAGTGATCAACTCTAATCATACACCATTGTTTTACTAAGTTGTCCTTCTCTAATTAGGCTTATCTCGAGATTGTTCCTTCGAGGGAAAACTGTTAGAAATATCCATAAAATCAAGGATTGTTTAGCCTTGAAACTTGAATATTCTCTAATTAGAAACCCTTCAGGTGATATCTTGAAATTTGTAGCCCTCAAATCAAGTTTTTATCCCCTCAAACAAATAAATTCCTTTAAAACCTAGGTAGGGTTTTCTTAATCCCAGTATGAATGAAAAATGATTTTTAGAGCTTTATTCAAGGTTTCAAATCACAAAATTTCATTCATAGGTTTGTGTCATCAATGTCCACATTATTGAGTAGGGTTTTGTAGAAACACACAAGCCAATTCAAAAAATAGAAAAAAATTCCTTACCAAAATAGTGTTCTCCTTATTCACATAGGTACTGTGCATGCATTGGGAAACAATGATTATTCTTATGCTCACCTCTAAAGCTTAAAATTGAGTAAAACTACGTGAATTAATTATAAATAAATAACCACACTAGAAATTTGATGAAATCAACACGTCCTTTTATATTCTCATTCAAATTTTCACCCTTATTGATTATGATCACATAAAAAATAGTCTTCCCAGGACATCAAAAACGGAGTTATTCTCTCTTTCACACATTTTTCTCATAATGGACTCTCTTATCACGTGTATATCCCTTTTTAACTACCTTCTCCTCGAATTATTATCCCTAACTACTTTGAAGGTGAGTCCTCTCTTATCTAAACCATAACTCAAGTTATCTTTGTTTTGAGTCAAGTAACTACCAACGGAGTTCTTATGAAAAATATCTTTAAATCATGATACTATGATCCTTAAGAAGATATTACACATTATTCAAGTACTCCTAAAACACCCTAGGCTCTTGAACACACTTCATCAAACCAAAATTGGTTTTGAAACAAGTTTGAAAATTCAAACCTTTCATTTTGGTGGGAAAACCAAAAGAGGAATTTTTTGAATTTTCAAAGATCCTAAACACCTATATCCTACTCTATCACCCCTAGTGAAGCTTCCATATAAAAAAATATCTCCTTATTAAACCAAAGAGTGATGCCCTCGCATCAAGATCCAAGGTATTTCGGTGAGTTAAACGATGAGACAGGCTAACTTGGCATGTAGAGCTCAAGGTGAGGGAAAAGGGAATCCAAGTGGGAAGATTCACTAGGGCTCGGTTGAAATGATGAGGATCTCAAAGATAAAATCAGGTGAGGCATAGGGTGAAATGCACGGTGCATGTCGAGATATCAATGTTGAACACATGCGAGGAAAAGGTTGGTGGAGCAGCAAATGTAAGGCGAGTAAGGTTGAGGAGCCAACAACGAGTAGGAATGGGTGATCTAAGGGTAGACTCGGCAAGGTCAACAAAGAGGGCAGGGGTTTAATGGGCATGATTGATGAAAACCAAGCAATCCAAGGTGGGGGAAATGATTACGAGGCCATGAGAAAAGGCACAAGCTAGACACGAGAAAACCAAGAACATTAGTTAAGGGGACCAGTGAAGACAACAAAATAGCTCGATCCGAGCCACAAAATAGCCAACAATACAAGCAATAACCCAACATGCATAACATGAGCACAACCCAATAAAAAATAGAATAACCAACTCAAAGGGACAAAAACCAACATGAGCCAAGAAAGGAGAAATATCTCATTTTTAAAGAAGGACAACTCCTAGTCAACTCGTTAAGTTACGGTGGGTGAGCTCGGTGAGCCAACAAGGAGCTCAGACGAGTTGGGAGGAGCTCGGAGGGACATGGGGAGCTAGTTGAGGGGAGGTAGGGACAGATCAAGGAAGGAGAGAGATGGAGTAGGGAAGGAGATAGATATGAAAAAAAAAAAAATTCAAAAAGCTAAAAATATTCCCAATAAATTAGAAAAAACATAAATACCTCCAAAAGAAGATTTTCCACTAAATATAGTTGCATAGCTAGATAGATCTAGTAGGAAAATACCTAAATTCCAAACTCCAAAAAAACACCTTCACATGCACCGAAAACAACCCACAAACCAGTAAAAATCCATGAAAACCGAGATGAACCCAAATAATGCAAGTAAAGCACAAATGGAAAATGGATTACGAAGCTTGCACAAGAAACTAGTAAGAACATGAAACTAAGAGTAGTAGGCAAGGAAATATGAAGAGTGACGTGAATCCCAACAATGTGCTATGATACCATGTGAGAGAATGTGAGAATGAGGATCAATAATAATGACATGTACATCAACCGAGTTTCACTTCAATAAAGAACGTGACGGAGTTCCATGTAGTAAGCAAGCATTCAACCATGAAAATTTGCATGCAAAAGAAAAGGGTCTACTCATTCTCATATATCATAAAAATGGTACAAATAGGAGTGTTATGTAACTCCCAATGCAATACCAATCATACCTCCACAAGGAGAAGAGGAGTTACATTCTAGAAATGGAAAGTAACTCTTTTATGATGCACACTTACATGTATGATAGATTTTATGGCAGAATATGGCATACCCCCTAAGACAACTAAGACATGATCTCACCTAAGTGATATGACTCGCCAAGTGATGTGGATAATGCCCCGAGATGACAAGGCAAGTACCCCACACCAACATTATTAACCTTGTTTCTACATTTCAAGAATGGAGTCTCATCTAATATTTTCAAAGGATCATTAAAGTTTGGCATTAAATCAACACTTGGGATGATTGATCATCGCCATTTGTCAAAATTATCATGTGTTGACCATCAAGGGAACAATAAGTGAAAAAAATTATTGAGGATCAGGGAAACAAAAAAATTTCAAGCACTGATAGGCGACACGTGTTTGTCATTAGAAGCTCAGAGGTCCTCGAGGAGAGGGAAATATTTGGAAGGTAGTGGGGAGTAAGGACAATAATAGGTGGCATGTTTCACTCATTGGTCACTCCATAGAAACTTGAAAAGTGACCAAGGTCCAGCTTGTGTGGATGTGCCATGTGACCTGCTTTTACCTTATTAAAATTGATGACCTCACCCCTTAAGGAAAACCATGAAATGGTTGTCACCTACCCATTTCAAGGGTAAAACAAGCCAAAAATGGATTTCTTTCAAGATATAGCATGTGCAAACTTAAAGCCACCTTGTTGAAGTAGTTTAGACAAGCTTTAAACATAAGGGTATCTATAATACATGAAAAAAAACAAGATTAAATCCCCCAAGTCCAAGTTTTTGTTACTAGTTTCCCAAAAATGAAGTGTGAGATCAGTTTGGAAATAGTTTTCATGTCATGTCATTTTTGTTCAACCACTAAATTTTATGTTCATATTCATTAGGATCAAGAATGAGTCCAAGGAGATAGGGCATTTTATCATGAAATATGTAGTGATCTTGTATCCTTGCTTCTAAGATAAAAATTCTCTAGTTTTATCCAAACAATAGAATGATGTAATTTAATACCAAAACCCTTGATGAAACCCCAAAAAGGAACTTTATCTAGTTCATTATTACATTACCACAAGATATGACACTTTATAATTTAATGCATCCGAAATTTTCAAGGCCTAAATGTGTTTGATGTAGTCCAAACAAGGAAATGAAAGTAACACTATTTCCCAGATCAAAAATATATACACTTTACAAAACAACACCTCAAACATAGTTGCACAACAGAATTTATGGCTTTTACAAGTTCCTTACTCTTGTAAAATTAAGAACTTGCTCCTACTGACTTAGAATTTTTTTCACACTTCTCATGTTAATCCCCCTTGGGTGGTTGTGACTAGGGGCTAAGGCTAGAAAGTGTGGTGGGGTGTCCTCTCCAAATTTCTAATTGATGTCTCCTTTAGTGGGAAGTTGCATTCAATTATCAAATTATACACTAAAGAAAGTGAAAGGCACCTAGTGTTAGGTCACCCACATAGAATTTTGAGCCATAAAAATGAATATGCCACCACCTCAAACTATGTGTAATACATATGGCTGCACATGTGTAAGTAGTTTCTTACCCTCTTCACCTATCTTGAAATTTATATGGTGCCACCTCGAATGGGGACAAGTAGTGGAAAGACTTATCCATAGAACTAAACAACAAAAATAATGAGGCTGCAGTACAAACTCAACTCATAGTCGAGTACAACATACAAATGAGAGGGTCAAATATAACCATCAAGACAGTACAACAACTAGTAACCACATTCTTCCAAATTCAATTTTCCACCTCAAAAATGAATACATCCACTAGATATTCCAAATTAAAAAAACCCACTAGTTTTACGGAGGAACCAAAAAACCAGAAAACTTGAACTTTGGTGTGGTATATAATACCACCAAATAGCCTTGAGATAACCACAAAAACTTGAAAAATCCCATAATTGGCCCACTTTAAAGCACACTCAAGTTGATTTTCAATCTTAGGGTTTTGACATGATCTATACTCAATGAGCGTAGTTTTTTTCTCTAAAGAATGTATAGAATTAAGGTTGTCTACAAAAACACCCATTTCCTTCACCCTTTTTATTCTCTAAATCATCTAAAGATGCAAGAGAATAGCATACCTAGAGATCAAAGGATTTGTAATAACAAGCTGAAAAAACTCAAAATTCCAAAAAAACAAAAATACAACAAAATAATGACATTCAACTACTAGAACAAGCTCTTATACCATGTGAGAATGTAGGCAAAGATCAAATACTAATAAAATATGAACTCACAAAGAGAGTAATGTTGTGAGAGAGAGAGAGGAGCCAAACATGATCCAAAATAAATTTGTATTTAATGAAATATAAAATATATTTATAAGAGGTGTATAAATAGGAAGTGGGGAAGTGTAACCGCCACTTAAAAGGTGGAGAAGTGTAACTCCCATCTATCCCGACAATACCTAAGAAAACTAAATACGTGTGTAGGAAAAAGCATCTAATGGAATAAAAAACCTACACTAACATTATCTAAAATCTTATAAGATATGGCTTCACCATTCAAACACGCACATACATTGAGGGCAACCTAATTTCCCACATTCTCTCATGACATCAACACATTGTAGACATTATGCTTTAGCAAGTGTTATTAATTACTTAAAACACTATTATTCTTCTATTTTTAAAGCATGTCCCTGTACGTACCCAAAATTATAGGGTACTACACCACCATAAAAAGGTTACACATACCCCAATGATGATACAGGTCTCCTCGCAAGGTGTTCGGAATCCAGAAAATCTCGCCAAGTATATGTTTGCATCCCATGTGCCTCGTCGGCCTCCGTGTGCTTTGTTCTGCCCTCTCCCCCCCTTCTTCCTTGCATTTTGGTCTTAAGTGACGAACCACCACCACCTGCTAGGCGGCGGTCCGTGACCGCCACCCGGGATAGGGCGGTGGTCCTGTAGCGCCACTGCCACCTTCTTGTGAAGGCGGCGGTCTGTGCGCATTTTCCAGAATGTTCTGACGATTTCGTCAAACGTAAAATTCAAATTTCTACCCGCATTCTTCAACCACTTTGCTTTGCATTTATGTTTTGGCCACCTAGTAAATAGTGTTTTCTCTTTGTTTAATGGTAAAAGAGTTCAATTCCAAGTTACCTTCTAGTGAATGCAATTGCTATAAATAGCCAACTTGTTTTCAAACAAGAGGCCCCTCTCCTTCTCTGTTTAAATCATTCAGTTCATTTGAAGTTCTTGCTTAGAGTTCCAATAGTTTCATGTTTTGCATCAGTTATTAGCTTTTCCTTTGTTGTTTAAGATCACTTGATCTTCTTGTTTCCATCTTACTTCATCGTTGTTCCATACAGTCAGCTTAGGATAAGGTAGTTTCATTCTTAGATTAGGAATCCATTTAGAGTTGCAGGTTTTGTTTTGTCACAAAAGATAGTTTCCAGAATTCTCATGGCGTATTTGTGTTGTATTCCCATGCAATAAATCCTACTAGGAATTGCATAGTCAAGCTCTATTCACTTGCACTATCCCTCTCTTACTTGCATTGTATTCGGTCTATATCCAAAACTGCCATTGTTTGATTATCTTCTTCTACTGATGCTATCATATACATGCTTTTCTAGATTCACAAGAACATGAAGGAATGAGGAGATCACACTGAGGGGACGAAGTCACACATAAGCTGGATTTAACACAACATTACGTAAACTCTAGGTTTGAGCTATCAAAGTTCTAGTTACAACATATCAAATAGAGTAGTAAATTATTTCATTTTAGTTAAAGTTTGCTTTCAATATTGCCAAGGAAGCTGTGGGGAATGATAGTTTCTGAGAAGCTATGATTCATTCCTCACTTCTGAGGTAGGATTGAGAGTTTTTGATTAAACTAGTTGGTTATTTAGATATTTAGGATAAACTCACAACTGCATAGGTAAATAGCTACATCGGGCTACTTTGCTTGTTTTGATTCTAGCATTAGATTAATTGTCCATTTTTTTATATTAGAATAGCTGCTCTTTTAATTTCGTTAAAATACTTCATCAAAAATACAAAAATAAAAGAACATATGCATAGTGTAGATACATCTTTCATAATCAGTTTATTCATTTCAGTTAAAATTGAATCATCTTTGCATGACAATCACAGGACCTAGAGAGCCCAGAGAATACATATTTGAACCGATAGTGCCTCAACCAAATCTCCCCACAACACTAGCTGATATAGATCAAGACCTTAGGATCTAGGTCTTTCGAACAACAATAAACCTACGAGAAATTAGTGAACAATTGAGAGAGTTAAATATTGAAGACGACAAGGCATACACATTTTGGTCAAATCATCCTAACTATAGACTGCCTTTATAGGGTATCCATTATTTCGTATAAGGACTCGAAAGAGAAAAAATATTTGGTTGCGATCCTTTAGTTCCACAACCCAATGCAAGAGACCTCCTCATTGACATAGACATTAACTTATGCATCCAAGTTATCAGAACACTTGTAAGGTATTCTGAGAAAATTACACAACTCCTAGTTCTAAACATAGAATTTGAAAAGGTGTATGATTATTGGATAGTCGGAAGGAGAGATTAACTCCTCATATGACCATAGAGAAGTGCCACAACCACGAACTTATGGTTGTGATCCACAGTCCCATAACCCAATGGACCTATTGATCAATTAGACATTGATGTTGGTTTACGAACACTAAAATTTAGGTCCTCACCACTTCCACCGAGACATCATTACATAATTCTCCGTATTAAACGTAGCAGAAGAAATCAAGCTAGGATTTATGAACTAGACCAAAGAATCATCCATAAAACTCCAGAGGATTTGTCGACACTAAAATTTTCCTCCGTAATTTCTATTTCATTAATGTATGTATTACAAATAGGATGTTGTTAAGTATAATTAGTAGTAGTGTCTAATAGAAGATAACGGCGTTCTTTGATACGATGCCATGATAATGTATAGTGTGATAATAGTCAAAAGTACAATAGGAATGTTGTGGTAAAAGTAAATATTTGTCATAAGTGGTCCTAATGTTAAAATGTCAAATTTAGGGTAAGTAGAGAAGTAGGGTCTACATGATTAGGAATTAGAAATATTATATTGGTAATAAGGACAAGGAGTGAGGTCATAAATATTTTGTGTATTTTATTTGTAAAAAGTCTTAAAATGTGGAACCCAAGTGAAATGATAAGGTTTATCTTATCTTAAAAGATAAGCTTACATGTACGAGATAAGAGTTAAGGTATGGGATATGATTCGTCGAGTAGATTTCTTATCCTATCTTAGAGATAAGATGGATAAGCTCGGAAGTTCTATAAATAGAGCGGCCACCCCCCTCATTTAGCATAGAAGGAAGTAGTGAGAAATATTGTATGAGTAAGTGTGTAAAGGAAGCCATCATTTTGAAGGTGTGTTAAAGAAGCCATTAAGAGGTGTAATTGTGAAGTTTCTCCCATAGTTATTGTTGGCAGGAAAGTGAAGTCAGTAACACTTGAAGTACCTCATGGGTGAGATTGTAACAATTTCATGTTGATATTATAATTTACACAGATATTTCATATTTATCATAATTCCTTCTTATCATAGTCTATGGTATTCTTGTGTTATGTTTGTTGTTGTGTTTCCAGATTACATCCACCAAACTAAAAGTTGTGCATTAGTAAATAATCATAGCACGAGGAGTTCCCGGTGAAGAATTATCATAGTGTCGGATTGGTGTTGACAGATCTACTACACCTCTCATCACCATTCTCATTACCTTGTCTAGAAATATACATGAAGCACCTATAGGTCACTTTCCACGTATCTAACTACCAATAAATAGGATCTCAAGCAAAGCTTGACATTGATTGGAGCCTCACGAACAGCCTATTATATCCAAACGATCCATTACACGGTTCGGAGTTAGGAGGGCCTTCTTCACCTTAGATTCACAGATTCCATTATTGCGTATTGAGGATATAATATTACCCAACTAGTTTGTATGTATCCGTATAAATTCCATTCTCACCAGTTGTCTCGGCACGACCTCGGGAGGTTAGGTATGAAGAAAATTTGCTTGTAGATTCTCATGCTCACATGTCACTTTTCCTTCGTACAATCCCCTTGTCATTTCCTAATAGATTGATGCATGCTAACAATATTATATCAAGAATGAAAAAAACTTTTAGATATGACAAAACTAAAAAATCGGGGCTTATATATGACTTACAAATGATTAAGATACATGATTATTTAATAAGTTATTACTAGATATATGGTTATTTACATATCAAATCTAGAAGGAAATTACTTGTATAATTCAAATTAAGAGCAACAATAGAACACCAAATAACACAATATTTCAAAATAATGATCTCAATATGCAATTAGAATAGCTTCGCCACTTCGAGGGGGCAACCTCCAAACCATATAATAAGACTCAAATGCTCAAATGATAATGAAATACTACCTATAATCCCCTATATATACTATTCATATGCTATGGCCATCACCAAGGCCGACCTATTAAGCATGAGAAAGTATAAATGATATAATAAAATGATATGGTAAGCCACAAGTCGGCTACTCATATCCTAATACAAGCAATAGGTTAAGGGCGTAGCATGCCCTTCCCCTTCAAACCAACGTTGTCCTCAATGTTGAATAATCCTGGATGTTGCTGCAGAAAACCTTCATCCTCCCAGGTGGCATCTTCTATGCTCAGATTCTTCCACTTGATCAGATATTCCTTAATGTCTCTAGTTCTTAGCCTCTTAGTACGTGTTTGCAGAATCTTCTCTGGCTCCAAAATGATTCTTCCTTCCTCGTCAAGTTCTGGTAACTCTATCTATCTGGGCTTCAAATTTTTGTCCAATAACCTTCTTCAGGCATGAAACATGGAATACTGGGTGTATGTGTGAAGATGGAGGCAACTCTAGTTTATAAGCAACACTACCAATTTTTTGTAGAACCTGATAAGGGCCATAATATTTAGGAGCAAGTTTGTTTTCCTTTTTTTGTTGCTTTAGGGACATTTGTTTGTAAGGTTGGAGACGTACAAAAACCCAGTCACCAATTTCAAAATGTCTTTCACTACGGTGTTGATTTGCTTGTTGTTTCATCTGTTTTGTGCTAATGCTAAATTCTCCTTCAAACTAGCCAAAACTGTTGTTGATGTTGAATGTGTTCCTCAACATCTCTGACCTTAGTTTGCACCCTCAAGGAGGAAGTGATAGAAGGTGGATGGTAACCATATAATGCTAAAAATGGGGTCATTTGAGAAGAGGTATGAAAAGATGTGTTATACCACCATTCTGCCAGTGGTAGCCATTTAATCCACCTTTCTGCTTATCTGATACAAAACAACGTAAATACCCCTCTAAGCATTTGTTGACCACTTCTATTTTCCCATCAGTTTGAGGATGATAAGATGAACTGTGAGCTATTTGAGTACCCAAACATGAAAATAATTCCGTCCAAAAATTACTTGTGAAAATAGGATCACGATCACTTACAATTATCTTTGGGGTTCCATGTAGCCTTTGAACTGTCTCCAAAAAAATAGCTATGTAATTATATTGGCTGCAAATGGATGTGATAGGGCACAAAAATGGGCATATTTTGTGAGCCTATCCACAATCACAAAAATAACATTCTTACCCTCTGAACAAGGCAATCCGGTGATGAAATCCATGGAGACCTCCTCCCATCTCTGGCTAGGAATTGGTAAGGGTTGCAACAGACCTAGTGTCTTAATTGTTTCCCCTTTGTTCTGTTGGCACACTAAACACTCTGATACAAACTTTTGTACATCCCCCTTGAGTCCTTCCCAAAAGAATTCTCTTTTTATTCTATGATATGTCTTCAAAAACCCAGAGTGTCCTCCAACAGGTGAGGCATGTAGCTCTGCAAGAATCTTATGCTTCAACTCAGAATCTTTACTCAAGTATAACCTATCCTTGTACCATAGGGCATTACCTTTCCACTCAAATTTGTTAGATGTCATAGATCCTTGCTTGATATTATGTATTAGAGATTGTGTATCCTTATCTTGATTCCATTCCAATCTTGCTTCATCCACCCAATCGGCCATCAACATGGACATTCCACATAGTAAGGCATCTGCGGATGTATCCCTTCTGGACAACGCATCAGCTACTACATTTTCTTTACCCTTTTTGTATATGATTTCAAAATCATAACCCAACATTTTTGTTACCCACTTTTGTTGTTCCTCAGATGATAACCTTTGCTCCAAAAAGTATTTGAGACTATCATGATCAGTTTTTACCTTGAAGTGTCTACCCATGAGATAGGG
Organism: Taxus wallichiana var. yunnanensis; assembly: GCA_018340775.1. Lineage (NCBI taxonomy): Eukaryota > Viridiplantae > Streptophyta > Pinopsida > Cupressales > Taxaceae > Taxus > Taxus wallichiana. The sequence goes on from CM031234.1 coordinate 799,192,949, forward strand.
CCTCCATTGCTTGACCGCATGAAGAATAGCCATCATTTCTTTCTCATAGACAGGTTTGAGCAGATCTTTTCCTTTGAATTGGTGACTCTCAAATGCAATTGGTCTTCCTTCCTGCATTAGAACTGCTCCCAATCCTGATCCTGAAGCGTCACATTCAACAATGAAGGTTTTTGAGAAGTTGGGAGTAGCCAAAACTGGGGTGTTGCACATGGCTTCCTTTAGCTGCTCAAAGGATTTAGTGGCTACATGTCGTCAATGGAAGGCATCCTTCTTTAGCAATGTAGTGAGTGGGGTTGCTATTCTACCATATCCCCGCACAAATCTTCTGTAGTACCCTGTTAGTCCTAGGAACCCATGAAGATTTTTGAGATTTTTGGGCCTTGGCCATTCCACCATAGCTTTGATCTTCTGAGGATCAACTTTGACACCTTCATGGGATACAATATGACCCAAGTACTCTACCTCTTGTACACCAAAAGAACATTTGGATGGCTTTGCATACAGAGTATGTTTCTCCAAAACTTCCAACACGTTATTTACATGTTGTAAGTGTTCTTCCCATGTCTTATTGTAAATCAATATGTCATCAAAGAAAACTAATACAAATTTCCTTAAAAACGGCCTAAAAATAGTGTTCATCAAGCTTTGAAAGGTTGAGGGCGCATTTGTAAGACCAAAAGGCATTACCAAAAACTCATAATGGCCCTCATGAGTCCTGAAAGCCGTTTTATGAACATCTTCCTCTTTTATCCTAATTTGATGGTACCTCAAACGAAGATCTAATTTTGTGAAATAAACAGCACCATGCAATTCATCAAGTAAATCATCAATTACATTGGAATAGGAAACTTATCTTTGATGGTGTACTTGTTGAGTTCTCGTAATCTGGACACATCCTCCATGTTTCATCCTTCTTACGTACCATGACCACTGGTGAAGAATATGCACTCTAGCTATGCCTGATGATACCTGCCTTCAACATTTCCTCCACCATTTTCTCGATCTCACTTTTCTGGGAATATGGGTATCTGTATGGTCTGATGTTAGGTGTTTGGCTCCCTGGAATCAACTGAATGGCATGATCATGATCCCTAACTGGTGGTAGTCCCTTTGGAATTGCATCAAAAACAGATGAGTGAGCATCCACAATCTTCTGAAGATCGGGTGGCATTGAAGACTCTGTATTTTGTACTTCTATGGAAAATAGCTTTGCTATAAAGCCATCCACTCCTTTTCTGAGAACCTTCTGCATCTGATGAGAGCTAATAATCTGTGGAGACTTAGCTACCATCCCATTCAATTGTATTGTCCTTCCATCTGAATGAAATCGCATGAACAATTCTTGGAAATTCATCTCTATAGTACCTAAGGTTGTGAGCCATTGGACCCCAAAACAATATTTGCCCCTCCCATAGAAATAGCAAACATAGGTGAGTCTAACATGTAGTCTCCCATGGAAAGCTTGATACTATGGCACTTTCTGTGCACTTGATTGTCCCACCATCTGCAATCATAACTTGCATTTCTGGAGCTGGGTAAATAAAACAATTGAGGCGGGTAGCTAACTTACTATTTATGAAGTTATGAGTACTCCCGAGTCAATCAACACCGTCACCTTCTATTTTTTGAGATAGCCAATAACCTTGAGTGTTTGAGGAGTACTAATACCTGACAATGCATGGCAAGAAATTGTAGGTTGGTGATCCTCTACTTCATCTCTCTTGGTTCCTCGGCCCTCCTATAATTTCAGCTTCCTCATCATCCTCATTACCTCCGTCAATATAGAACAACTTCTTCTCAAGCACATTTATGTCCCGGTCCATATTTGCTATCACAGTTAAAACATAATCCTTTTGCTCTCTTTTCTTCCATTTGTTGAGGAGTCAGTCTAATTGGCCTAGCAAATGAAGGGGAAGAGATACTACGGTCTCTAGTGTTAATGAAAGGTGGCCTCCTACTACAAAAAGAACTTTTTTCCTCTGCACGACGTGCCATGATAATAGAATCAGAAAGCTTGATTGGATTAAACATACGTACCTCATGCTCGATGTGGTCCTTAAGACCCCCAAGAAACAAGTCATTCAGATTCTCTTCTGGAATATTCTCCACCCTTAAGGATAGGTTTTGGAATTGATGCACATAATCTTTGACTGATCCTGTTTGCCGTAACTTTGCTAATTGACTAAAGTAGTTCTCTGAAACACTGGAACTATAGTGCAATTGCAACTCCTCGGTAAAAACTGTCCAAGTGACACCTAGACCATTCTTCTGCCTCTGAGCACATAACCATCGATACCAAACAAATTGGTTGGGTTCAAGATATAGGGATGCCAATGTCACCTTTTGTCCTGATGGTGTTTGATGTAACTCAAAGAAGTTCTCCATTTGATTTATCCAATTTAAGGGATCCTTACCATCAAATTTGCGCATATCCACTTTCGGCATCATGTTCCGTGGTTGCGAATAAGTTTGATTCTGATGGGACTGGAAAAGTGATCCAATATGGTTAGTTTGTCCATGATTTTGAACTGAAGGTCCTCCTTGGTTGATATGGGCCAGATTTGGGCCATATTGGTTACCCTTTACATGTTGCATGATATCATCTAACCGATGATTGATTTGGGCTATGTCTCCTTTAGAGGCCATCTCAGATTGTACATTTCGCGTGACTCATACTCAAGTTGGCTCACCTTATGATCAATTGAGGTAAACCCTAGTGCTGAGGAATCTGTATTTACCCCTTCTGACTCCATCTCTTCAATCACTACCCCATCTTTATCTGGGGTTTTACCCGAGAGTAACCGGATTCTTTTTTTGCTCTTGTGGAAGGCCCCGCCATGATGTCAAACCTTAGGGTTTAGGGTTTGATACAATTTCGGCCAAACAGGAAAAAACACAGAGAAGATACTAATACTATTTTTTGAGAGCTTTCCGAAAATGTAAAGAACTTGAAAATTTTCCACAATTTGCACCCTAGGGAGTGATTTTATGAAAAACCTAAATTTGTAATAACTTTTGCAAAATAAATCAAAAAAGTCTGAAATTTTCAAGGAACCTTACTTGAAATGCTTTCACAACTTGGTAAAAATATCTCCCACCAATTCTCTCTAGTTCGCAATATGTGGTGGAAACAAAAAATTAGGGTTTTTGCCCTAATTTTGGCCCAAATCACAACTCTGATACCACTTGTAATGAAATTACTTGTATAATTCAGATTAAGAGCAACAATAGAACACCAAATAACACAATATTTTAGAATAATGATCTCAATATGCAATTAGAATAGCTTCGCCACTTCGAGGGGCAACCTCAAACCATATAATAAGACTCAAATGCTCAAATGATAATGAAATACTACCTATAATCCCCTATATATACTATTCATATGCTATGGCCATCACCAAGGCCGACCTATTAAGCATGAGAAAGTATAAATGATATAATAAAATGATATGGTAAGCCACAAGTCGGCTACTCATATCCTAATACAAGCAATAGGTTAAGGGCGTAGCTCCCTCTTTGACATGTGAGAAACATAAGAAGAACATACATAATGAGTGTGGTATTTAAATTCACACATAGGGAATCATCTCACCACCCATATGAAATTGTAGGGTGATTTGCATAAACAGATTCCATATTCCATAGTCTCATACGGGATTCATCTTGATTATATGAACTTCTTATAATGATGATATCCATAATTATTTTCCTTGTGATTACACCATAGAGACATATAAGGTGTTGCAAGATTCCATGTATAGCCAAAAATAAGTGGCCAATTTTTTTCTGAAAAATTGATATATATGTGAACTGTCCAAACATGAGGGTACATAGTTCCATGATTTTTCCTCTATGTTGTAAGAAGATCGAATGGTGCCACCCGGCTTTTGAACCTTATCAACATGTTTCCTCAACTTTCTTGACCTCTTATTTTTAATTTCTCTTGAGTAAGATAAAATGTCAAATTTACTTTATGTTCTTCACAAGAAATGAGATGGTAATTCATCCTTGTTCTCTTCATGACATCTTAACATTCATCTTCATGATGAATTTTACATTACTTTTTTTGCTTAAGTGTGATATACAAAATGTAATTTTTTTGGCGATTGTTACCATATTTCATGAATATTTTGTACATTAAGATTAATTGTTCCCAAGCTCTCTAGTGACATATCAAGAATATCCATACCATCCATAAAATGCATAAAAATCTGAATGTAAAACATATTTATGAGCCATAAAACCTTTAGGCATTCAAAAACTTGAATTTGCACATGAGCATCCATTTAGATTCAAGTGGATATCTTTGCTTAATGCATCGATTTAATTTTCAAAATATTGATTAAAGTTAATTTTGAATGAATCGGAGTTATTTTGAAACATTATGTGAACAAATTATTTAATCTTTATAAAATACCCTAATCTCAGAAAAATGTATTAAAACTTATATTTTTTTTCAAAAACTAGATACCTTCTGTGTAACAACCATATAATTTTTTAAAAATTAAATATAACAAATATTTTCTTTTTGTTTCCCATCTAGCTAAGAAAAATTTATTCCTCATCAAAATAATGTGGTTAGATCTATATGATTAAGAATCAATTTCGAAAAATATATATTTAAGGAGGAAAGTTTTTTTTTACATAAAAGTGAAGGGCCTAAACATTCTTTGAAAATGGTTTGTTTAAAAATGACCATTTTTGCATTCAAAAACATTCAAAAATTTCCATGAGGGTGCATAAAACTTAGGGTTTAAAATAATACTTTTATTATATTTGGTAATGATTTTACAAAATCATTCCCTCAAATATTACAAAGGGTAATGAGTAACCCTAATTTTTTGCATCATGGATATACCAAGATTTAATGGAAATGATCCAAAAATGGTTAATGATTTAAATAAAAATTTTGAAGAACTTAGTATCTTGGTGGGAAAGCGCATTGACATTGGCAGTTTTTATTCTTAAAACCATAAACCTTTATGATAAAATCACAAAAATAAACAAAAATGGACCCAAATTTTTAGCTAGATTACCATAAGTATATGATAAAGAATAAAAGAAGTTGAAGTTTTATTTGAAAATTGCATCTCAAAAAATAAGCTTTCCTTATGTTCAACTTATTTTAATGGTGAAATTCAAAAAAAAATTAATTGTTTCCATAATGGCTTTTAAATTTTGAAATTTGGATGAAGCTTTATGTGTCATTTTTTTAAGGACTATGGAAAAAATGGTCCAAAAATATTGGCATGTTCCAAAATTATTTATGACATAAAATTGGGTTTGAACCATTCATTTTTTGCTTTTAGATCATGGATGTATGGATGACTTATTCTAAGAATTCTTGGTTCATGTGTGTATATTACTCTTATGCATCGAGTTCTTGGTGTATCATGTGCTTCATTTCATGATTTATATCAGTGAAGATACTATTGTTGAATACTCGGTTATGTTATTCATCCATTATATCCAAGATATCACACTTAGGCCGTGACGCATGTATTTGTAAAATTTATCATGAATATATTGAAGATGGCTATGGAAAACAAGGATTTCAAGGATGACGATGAAGAACATAAAGTCGAATGATAAATTCTTTATGAAATATGTTATAATGATTATATATAGTAATTGAGTGATTATTATTATTCTATATAAAATATGATACATTTACCATGTTATTTTTAGATGGTGATTCACACCCTAGTCATCCTGAGAGGCATAAAAAGGTGGCATGAGAACTCTAATGGGTTTGGAAATCCATATGGTCATGATCAGACGTGGTGAGAGTTAATCCACATTATAAGATGGATTACAATAATGCCTCGATGTCATGGGTCAACGGTTTGGTACATATAGAGATACCATGGATGACTTTGAAGGAATAATTGGACATAATTTATGGCATTATCAAGAGAAAATGAAAATGAGGACATTATACATGACTTTACGCCCTTAACCTATTGCTTGTATTAGGATATGAGTAGCTGACTTGTGGCTTACCATATCATTTTATTATATCATTTATACTTTCTCATGCTTAATAGGTCGGCCTTGGTGATGGCCATAGCATATGAATAGTATATATAGGGGATTATAGGTAGTATTTCATTATCATTTGAGCATTTGAGTCTTATTATATGGTTTGGAGGTTGCCCCCTCGAAGTGGCGAAGCTATTCTAATTGCATATTGAGATCATTATTCTGAAATATTGTGTTATTTGGTGTTCTATTGTTGCTCTTAATCTGAATTATACAAGTAATTTCATTACAAGTGGTATCAGAGCTGCGATCTGGGCCGAAATTAGGGCAAAAACCCTAATTTTTTTGTTTCCACCACATATTGCGAACCAGAGCGAATTGGTGGGAGATATTTTTACCAGAGTTGTGAAGCATTTCAAGTAAGGTTCCCTGAAAATTTCAGACTTTTTTGATTTATTTTGCAAAAGTTATTACAAATTTAGGGTTTTTCATAAAATCGCTCCCTAGGGTGCAAATTGTGGAAAATTTTCAAGTTCTTTACATTTTCGGAAAGCTCTCAAAAAAATAGTATTAGTATCTTCTCTGTGTTTTTTCTGTTCGGCCGAAATTGTATCGAAACCCTAAACCCTAAGGTTTGACATCATGGCGGGGCCTTCCACAAGAGCAAAAAAGAATCCGGTTACTCGGGTAAAACCCCAGATAAAGATGGGGTAGTGATTGAAGAGATGGAGTCAGAAGGGGTAAATACAGATTCCTCAGCACTAGGGTTTACCTCAATTGATCATAAGGTGAGCCAACTTGAGTATGAGTTGCGAAATGTACAATCTGAGATGGCCTCTAAAGGAGACATAGCCCAAATCAATCATCGGTTGGATGATATCATGCAACATGTAAAGGGTAACAGTATGGCCCAAATCCGGCCCATATCAACCAAGGAGGACCTTCAGTTCAAAATCATGGACAAACTAACCATATTGGATCACTTTTCCAGTCCCATCAGAATCAAACTTATTCGCAACCACGGAACATGATGCGAAAGTGGATATGCGCAAATTTGATGGTAAGGATCCCTGAATTGGATAAATCAAATGGAGAACTTCTTTGAGTTACATCAAACACCATCGGGAAAAAGGTGACATTGGCATCCCTATATCTTGAACCCGACCAATTTGTTTGGTATCGTTGGTTATGTGCTCAGAGGCAGAAGAATGGTCTAGGTGTCACTTGGACAGTTTTTACCGAGGAGTTGCAATTGCACTATAGTTCAGTGTTTCAGAGAACTACTTTAGTCAATTAGCAAAGTTATGACAAACAGGATCAGTCAAAGATTATGTGCATCAATTCCAAAACCTATCCTTAAGGGTGGAGAATATTCCAGAAGAGAATTTGAATGACTTGTTTCTTGGGGGTCTTAAGGACCACATCGAGCATGAGGTACGTATGTTTAATCCAATCAAGCTTTCTGATTCTATTATCATGGCACGTCGTGTAGAGGAAAAATTTCTTTGTAGTAGGAGGCCACCTTTCATTAACACCAGAGACCGTAGTATCTCTTCCCCTTCATTTCTTTAGGCAATTAGTGACTCCTCAACAAATGGAAGAAAAGAGAGCAAAAGGATTATGTTTTAACTGTGATAGCAAATATGGACCGGGACATAAATGTGTTGAGAAGAAGTTGTTCTATATTGGAGGTAATGAGGATGATGAGGAAGCTGAAATTATAGGAGAGGCTGAGGAACCAGTAGAAGATGAAGTAGAGGATCACCAACCTACAATTTCTTGCCATGCATTGTCAGGTATTAGTACTCCTCAAACACTCAAGGTTATTGGCTATCTCAAAAAATAGAAGGTGACGGTGTTGATTGACTCGGGGAGTACTCATAACTTCATAAATAGTAAGTTAGCTGCCCGCCTCAATTGTTTTATTTACCCAGCTCCAGAAATGCAAGTTATGATTGCGGATGGTGGGACAGTCAAGTGCACAGGAAAGTGCCATAGTATCAAGCTTTCCATGGGAGACTACATGTTAGACTCACCTATGTTTGCTATTTCTATGGGAGGGGCAGATATTGTTTTGGGGTCGATGGCTCACTGACCTTAGGTACTATAGAGATGAATTTCCAAGAATTGTTCATGCGATTTCATTCAGATGGAAGGACAATACAATTGAATGGGATGGTAGCTAAGTCTCCACAGATTATTAGCTCTCATCAGATGTAGAAGGTTCTCAGAAAAGGAGTGGATGGCTTTATAGCAAAGCTATTTTCCATAGAAGTACAAAATATAGAGTCTTCAATGCCACCCGATCTTCAGAAGATTGTGGATGCTCACTCATCTATTTTGATGCAATTAAAAAGGACTACCACCAGTTAGGGATCATGATCATGCCATTCGATTGATTCGAGGGAGCAAACACCTAACATCAGACCATACAGATACCCATATTCCCAGAAAAGTGAGATCGAGAAAATGGTGGAGGAAATGTTGAAGGCAGGTATCATCAGGCATAGCTAGAGTGCATATTCTTCACCAGTGGTCATGGTACGTAAGAAGGATGAAACATGGAGGATGTGTCCAGATTACCGAGAACTCAACAAGTACACCATCAAAGATAAGTTTCCTATTCCAGTAATTGATGATTTACTTGATGAATTGCATGGTGTTGTTTATTTCACAAAATTAGATCTTCGTTTGGGGTACCATCAAATTAGGATAAAAGAGGAAGATGTTCATAAAACGGCTTTTAGGACTCATGAGGGCCATTATGAGTTTTTGGTAATGCCTTTTGGTCTTACAAATGCCCTCAACCTTTCAAAGCTTGATGAACACTATTTTTAGGCCTTTTTAAGGAAATTTGTATTAGTTTTCTTTGATGACATATTGATTTACAGTAAGACATGGGAAGAACACTTACAACATGTAAATAACGTGTTGGAAGTTTTGGAGAAACATACTGTATGCAAAGCCATCCAAATGTTCTTTTGGTGTACAAGAGGTAGAGTACTTGGGTCATATTGTATCCCATGAAGGCGTCAAAGTTGATCCTCAGAAGATCAAAGCTATGGTGGAATGGCCAAGGCCCAAAAATCTCAAAAATCTTCGTGGGTTCCTAGGACTAACAGGGTACTACAGAAGATTTGTGCGGGGATATGGTAGAATAGCAACCCCACTCACTACATTGCTAAAGAAGGATGCCTTCCATTGGATCAGACGTAGCCACTAAATCCTTTGAGCAGCTGAAGGAAGCCATGTGCAGCACCCCAGTTTTGGCTACTCCCAACTTCTCAAAAACCTTCATTGTTGAATGTGACGCTTCAGGATCAGGATTGGGAGCAGTTCTAATGCAGGAAGGAAGACCAATTGCATTTGAGAGTCGCAATTCAAAGGAAAAGATCTGCTCAAACCTGTCTATGAGAAAGAAATGATGGCTATTCTTCATGCGGTCAAGCAATGGAGGCCCTATCTCATGGGTAGACACTTCAAGGTAAAAATTGATCATGATAGTCTCAAATACTTTTTGGAGCAAAGGTTATCATCTGAGGAACAACAAAAGTGGGTAACAAAAATGTTGGGTTATGATTTTGAAATCATATACAAAAAGGGTAAAGAAAATGTAGTAGTTGATGCGTTGTCAGAAGGGATACATCCATGAGATGCCTTACTATGTGGAATGTCCATGTTGACGGCCGATTGGGTGGATGAAGCAAGATTGGAATGGAATCAAGATAAGGATACACAATCTCTAATACAGAATATCAAGCAAGGATCTATGACATCTAACAAATTTGAGTGGAAAGGTAATGCCCTATGGTATAAGGATAGGTTATACTTGAGTAAAGATTCGAGTTGAAGCATAAGATTCTTGCAGAGCTACATGCCTCACTGTTGGAGGACACTACTGGGTTTTTGAAGACATATCATAGAATAAAAAGAGAATTCTTTTGGGAAGGACTCAAGGGGATGTACAAAAGTTTGTATCGAGTGTTTAGTGTGCCAACAGAACAAAGGGAAGCAATTAAGACACCGGGTGCATTGCTGACCCTTACCAATTCCTAGCCGAGAGATGGGAGGAGGAGGTCTCCATGGATTTCATCACCGGATTGCCTTGTTCAGAGGGTAAGAATGTTATTTTCGTGATTGTGGATAGGCTCACAAAATATGCCCATTTTTGTGCCCTATCACATCCATTTACAACCGATGATCTGATCATAAGCTTTTTTTGGAGACAGTTCAAAGGCTACATGGAACCCCAAAGATAATTGTAAGTGATCGTGATCCTATTTTCACAAGTAATTTTTGGACGGAATTATTTTCATGTTTGGGTACTCAGCTAGCTCACAGTTCATCTTATCATCCTCAAATTGATGGGAAAAAGAAGTGGTCAACAAATGCTTAGAGGGGTATTTACGTTGTTTTGTATCAGATAAGCAGGAAAGGTGGATTAAATGGCTACCACTTGCAGAATGGTGGTATAACACATCTTTTCATACCTCTTCTCAAATGACCCCATTTTTAGCATTATATGGTTACCATCCACCTTCTATCACTTCCTCCTTGAGGGTGCAAACTAAGGTCAGAGATGTTGAGGAACACATTCAACATCAACAACAGGTTTTGGCTAGTTTGAAGGAGAATTTAGCATTAGCACAAAACAGGATGAAACAACAAGCAAGATCAACACCGTAGTGAAAGACATTTTGAAATTGGTGATTAGGTTTTGTACGTCTCCAACCTTACAAACAGATGTCCCTAAAGCAACAGAAAAAGGAAAACAAACTTGCTCCTAAATATTATGGCCCTTATCAGGTTCTACAGAAAATTGGTAGTGTTGCTTATAAACTAGAGTTGCCTCCATCTTCACACATACACCCAGTATTCCATGTTTCATGCTGAAGAAGGTTATTGGACAGAAATTTGAAGCCCAGACAGAGTTACAGAACTTGATGAGGAAGGAAGAATCATTTTGGAGCAGAGAAGATTGATACGAAACACGTACTTAAGAGGTGAGAACTAGAGACATTAAGGAATATCTGATCAAGTGGAAGAATCGAGCATAGAAGACGCCACTTTGGGAGGATGAAGGTTTTTGCAGCAACATCCAGGATTATTCAACATTGAGGACAACATTGGTTTGAAGGGGAAGGGCATGCTACGCCCTTAACCTATTGCTTGTATTAGGATATGAGTAGCCGACTTGTGGCTTACCATATCATTTTATTATATCATTTATACTTTCTCATGCTTAATAGGTCGGCCTTGGTGATGGCCATAGCATATGAATAGTATATATAGGGGATTATAGGTAGTATTTCATTATCATTTGAGCATTTGAGTCTTATTATATGGTTTGGAGGTTGCCCCCTCGAAGTGGCGAAGCTATTCTAATTGCATATTGAGATCATTATTCTGAAATATTGTGTTATTTGGTGTTCTATTGTTGCTCTTAATTATTCAACATTGAGTACATTTTTCAAGTCCAAGATGAATTTCCATTTGTGAAGGGAGTTAATCAAATAAACTAATTAGGATACCCAAAATAAGGGCAAGAAAGTATTATATTTTAGTACGCTCCATGATTTTCCTATTCATTATTTATGCAACACCATTCTCTTGTGGTGTTCTGGAACATTCAATTAGTATCCAATTCGAACAATAATCATTGAAAGTATTACAATGATATTCACCACTAAAGATCTAAGACACTTTTACTTTGAATTTGATTCATTCTCAACAAGGGCTTTCTATCTTTTAAAAGTCTCAAAAACATCATATTTACATTTAAACAATAAACCCATACCTTTCTTGAGGAAGCATCATCAAGGAAAGTAACAAATATCTCGGGATCCTCCATGAGAAGCTAGTGGTAAGTTGGTATCACACATCTAAGTGCACAATCAATAATCGTCGTAGTTTCTAACTTTGAGAAATCTCACTCTCTTTTGCTTTCCAAAGATACATGTTGGGGTTAGCACATTGGTTGTCAGTATATGAAAATATATCATATCTAAGCATACATGCAAATAAAAGTGGATATTCTACCGAAGAAATATACAAAAGACATAAGAGACATAAATCAACACCGATTTAACATGGTTCACCCAGTGTGGGCTACGTCCACCAAGAAACAAACCAATCTATTATCCAAAGCTTTGACAAGATATACAATGAAGATTTACAATCTTCCACACCTCTCAAATGTTCAAGTACTTTCTTCCTTCAAGATTTTTCTTCTTCACCAAGAATTCTCTCTCAACCTTTTAATTGTTCTTTGTAATTCTTGATTTATCATTACTTCTAAACCCTAGCTTTTATGCTTATATAGTCATTTATAGACTTAGGGAACTTAGCCATGCAATTACAATCAATAAATCTATTTTAATGCTAAAAATAGATATAATTCGAGAGTTAATTAAAACTTCATCACACAGGTAACAAATCGACGCGTTATACCTAACCGTCTCCATTCCTACTTGCCCTTGACCGATGTCGGTCTTCCCTGACCGATGTCGGTCTGCCCTTAACCGATGTTGGTTACTGTATTTTCCAACAAGTTCCAATTGCATGCTAAAATGAAGTAATTGAGCTCCACAACTCAACAATCTCCCACTTGGAGTTTAATTACTGCACCATACCTATACAACATCATTCTTGGATCCTTCCTTGGCTTTGTTTCTTCCTCTTCAAGTCTCAAACTCAAAGACCAAATAGAAGTGGAGTGTAGCTCAACTTCTCCTTTTCTAATGGCTTTCATTAGCATATCCATGAGGGTTCTTGCTCGTATGAATATTTTCCAAATTCAACTTTCCATCCTCAATACTTGTGGTATGAAGTGATACCTCTCTGAATGTGTTTTGTTCTCGAATGAAATGCTGAGTTCTTTACCAAATGAATTACACTCGACTATCACTAAACAGTTTACAATCACTTTTCTCCTTTCCCAACTCTTCCATGAACCTACTCATCCATATCATCTCCTTACTATAGCCTCTGTAGCTGCAACATACTATGCCTCTGTAGTAGAAAAATCCACAACCTTTTTGTAATCTCGAAATAGCTAAGCTGCATCGTTCCCTACTGTGAAAATATATCTAGTAGTGCTCCTCCTACCATCCAGATCTCCAACCATATCCAAATCAACATAGCCACGTAATGAAATATCCGAACCTCCATAGCATAACTGCATGTTAGATGTCCCTTTCAAATACCTGAGTATCCATTGGACTGCTTTCCAATTCTCTTTACCTGGATTACCATATATCTACTCACAACTCCCCTTTACCTATGTAATTTTTGTCTCGGTGCGGTACAAACCATAGCATACATGAGACTTCCAACTGCTGAAGCATATGGCACTCATGTCATGTATTTGACCTCCTCATGTGATGAAGGACACTGATCTTTACTCAATTTGAAGTGTCCAACCATAGGTGTGCTAATCAGGTTTTGCATTCGCATGTTGAACCTTTCTAACACCTTGTAGATATAATCCTCCTGAGACAAATACAATTTCTTTTTTTTCTGTCTCTATGTATTTGCATGCCAAGGATTCTTTTTGCAGCTCCTAAATCCTTCATAGAAAATGTGTGAGCTAGCTTTCTCTTAAGCTCACCAATGTCTACATACTAGATCTGCAATAAGCATATCATCCACATACAGTAACAAAATAATATAGCTCCCATTTTCAAGCTTCTTGAAATAAACACAATGGTCAGATTCACATCTCAAGTAACCATGCTCATGCATAAAACTATCAAACCTCATGTACCATTGCCTTGGAGCTTCTTGAGCCCATATAGGCTCTTTTTCAACTGCACACTAATTTCTCCTTACCCTTGACTTCATACCCAAGTGGTTGTTGCATATAAATTTCTTCATCCAAATCACCATGAAGGAAATTTGTCTTCACATCTAGTTGCTCTAAATGAAAATATTCTACTGTAACTAAACTCAATACAGTACGAATAGAAGTCATCTTAACAATGAGAAAATATTTCACCAAAGTCAATACCTACTTTTGTGTAAATCCCTTTACTACAAGCCTTGCCTTGTACCTTTTCTATCCACCCTCTTCTTCCTTAATCCTATAAACCCACTTGTTCTAAAATTTCCTCTTACTTCTTGGCAACTTAACCAAATCCCAAGTTTGTTATTCCAAGGAGTCCATCTCCTCATCCATGCCATGCTCCCACTGAACGTGAGTCTTATCCTGCATTGCTTCTTCAAAGCTTTCTGGTTCACCACTATCAATCAATAATAAATAAAATAGAGAAGGTGTAAATCTTTCTGGAAGTTTACTTACCCTTTGTGACCTTCTCACAGGAGTTTGGGGTACCGGAGGCTCAATCTAGGCCTCCTGAACATTAGTATCAACTTCTGATAGTGACCGACACCGGTCACCTCTAACCAACGTCAATTCTACTAACCGATGTCGGTTTGATCCTCTGTAACCATCGGTGGTTCATTTGACCGATGTCGGTCAAGGACTAACCGACCATGGTTACTATGTATTTCTGTAGGTGTTTCTTTAAAACCCGAGAGTTCATTTTCATCAATAAACTTCTCAATTTTCTCATCCTTGGGTACCAAAATTTGATCCTATACATTCTCTTTTCATTCCATTCAACATCACGACTCCTAATAATTTTAGAATTCTCTAAATCCCAAAAATGGAAACCAAAATCACCAGATCCATAACCAATGAAAGTGCACCTCTTGGATTTTACATCCAATTTTTTTCTATTTTCCCTATCAACATGCACAAAATCTTTTGAACCAAAAATTTAAGAAAAGAAAGATCTACCTCTTTTTCGGTCCATCTAAGCTTCCTCTAGTATTCCTCCATCTAGTGAACTTGAAGGCCCATGGTTAATCAAATAAACATTGTATCAACTACTTCTACCCAAAACTGCAAGGGAAAATCTAGAATGTATCCTCATACTTCTAGCACGTTCCATGATTGTCTTTTCATTCTTTCTGCAACACCATTCTCTTGTGGTGTTCTTGGAACCATTCTTTCTCTATATATCCATTCACTGAACAATAATCATTGAAAGTCTTGCTTATATTCACCACCATTATCAGATCTAAGGCACTTTAACTTAGAATTTGATTCATTCTCAACAAGGGCTTTCCATCTTTTAAAAGTCTCAAAAACATCATATTTACGTTTAATACAATAAACCCATACCTTTCTTGTAGCATCATCAATGAAAGTAACATAATACTGGGATCCTCCATGAGAAGCTACTTGAGTTGGTCCCCACACATCTGAGTGTACAAGCTCTAATTTTACTCCTTCTTAGTTTGCCCCAACTTTGAGAAATCTCACTCTCTTTTGCTTTCCAAAGATACAATGCTCACAGAAATCAAGATCTAAATCTTTCAAATATGATAACTTACCCTTAGCCTTTAAGATCTGCATTCCTTTTTGACTCATATGACCCAACCGATTATGCCACATGCATGCATCTGAATCTGAAGTAGATAATGTAGAAAAGGAATCAATAATACAGGTAGATAAATATAACGTTCTACCTTCTTACCTCTTTCCACAACAAAAGCACCCTTGGTGACTTTCCAAGAGTCTCTGTAAAAGTAACCATGCAACCAGATTCACCTAGTTTCCCTGCAGAAATAAGATTCCTCCTGAGGCTTGGCACATGTCTCACATCTTTCAATACCCATGTATTTCCATTCTATAATTTTAGATGAACTTCCCCTTTACCAGTAATACTACAAGGTTCATCATCACCCAAATAAACATGCCCAAAATTTCCCTAGACATAATTTCTGAAATAACCCTTATTAGGGGTTGCATGGAAAGAAGCTCTTGAATCTAAAACCCATGATTCAATTCTATTATCTAAAGAAAGAATAAGAGCATCTTGCATTACCTCTGATGAAGCAAGATTCACCTCTTTACCTTTGTTTGGTTGTTGATTCTCTTTATCCTTTGACCAACAATCTTTCTTTACATGTCCTTTCTTTCCACATTTCCAACAAGTAATTCCCTTACTTCTGGATTTAGATATGCTTATCCCTTGACTTTGATTTCCCATTACTCTTACTCTTGGATCTCTCCTTCTTCTGCCCCTGCTTTCTACATTCAAAGCATTTCCAGATGATGTTTCCTTTGTACTCTTTCTGAATTTCTTCATTCAAGATTATACTAACCACATCATCAAACTTCAAAATATTATTAGCAAGATGATGTATTACTAACATCCATTACCAAGTTGTCCCAACTATCAGGAAAAGAACATAAGAATAAAAGTGCTTTTACTTCATCATCAAATGGTATAGCAACTGATTTTAACTGATTTACAATAGATCATAAATCATTCAAATGACTAGAGGTAGATTCACCTTCATGCATCTTAGAACTAAATAGTTTCTTCATCAAATAAACTTTATTTGAAGCACTAGGTTTTTCATATAAATTAGCAAGAGATTTCATTAAGTCTACCGTAGAATTCACTTTTGTAATATTGGAAGCCATGGATCTTTGTCAGGCTCAATCTTATAGATCCCAAAGCCTTTCTATCAAGAATCTTCCATTCTTCATCAGTCATCTTCGTAGGTCTAGACTTCTCATCCAATGGTAAGTACAAATCTCTTTGATACAGATAATCCTCAATCTGCATCTTCCATAATTGATAATTTGGCCGTCAAATTTCTCTACCTTGTATTTATTATCTTCTGCCATTGTTGTAGCTCCCACTCAATAGAAAACCCTCTGTGAGTAAATCTATCAACACACAAAACCCTCAAACAAAGCTCTGATACCAATTGTTGGGGTTAGCACACCGTTGTACAAACAATATATCAGATCTAAGCATACATGCAAATAAAAGTGGATATTCTACTAGAAGAAATATACAAAACAAGAGACATAAATCAACACCAAATTTAACGTGGTTCACCCAGTGTGGGCTACGTCCACCAAGAAACAAGCCAATCTATTATCCAAAGCTTTGACAAGATATACAATGAAGATTTACAATCTTCCACACCTCTCAGATGTTCAGTACTTTCTTCCTTCAAGCTTTTTGCTCTACCACAAGAATTTCTCTCTCATAACCTTTTCAAGTTCTTTCTAATTCTTGTTTATCATTACTTCTAAACCCTAGCTTTTGTGCTTATATAGTCATTTATAGACTTAGGGCACTTAGCCATGCAATTACAATCAATAAATCTATTTTAATGCTAAAAATAGATATAATTCCTGAGAGTTAATTAAAACTTCGTCACATAGGTAAGCGATACATTGGTTCTTCCTAACTATCACGAGTTCCTACTTTCCCTTGACCAATTTTGGTCTTCCACGACCGATGTCGGTCTTCCCTTAACGATGTCGATTCTTATGTTTTCCAAGCAAGTTCCAATTGCATGCTAAAATGAAGTAAACTCCAAGCTCAAATGAAGAATGATGAAGCTCGACCATAAAGAAGATACACTCCTAATCTTGATTACCCCTGAGTGATTCTCAAGCGCGATGATGAACTCTTTATGAATAACTTTGGTGCTTCCCGCCTTTGAGAAGTATCCTCTTGAATGATCAACCATTGTAGCCCATCAAGTGCTCCAAGAGAAAATATGACAAAAAGTTGATCAATAGCCATTGAAACAATGAATGATGTTTTCACTTACTTGAAAAAACCTTATGATCCCTGAGACACTGCCATGTCTCTATGACCCGATCATGCACATGATGAGAATTTGAAATAATTTTCCCTACTGACCACGATGATCCTTCCACCTGTCACCTTGAGAACATTGATGACCAATGAGATGCAATACCATATATTTTTGACATTTAGGTGGAGGAAGGATAGAGATATTTAATGCAATCTAATTCACTTTTTAATCAAGAACCCCACATGAGATGAAGTAAAATTTCATTTGAGACCGAAATACACTTTTGAGACCAAATTTTGGAACCGAGAGGGTTCCCCTTCCGCATGAGTCACAAATCAACTTTCAAACCTCTTATAATCATGAATTTATCCTCATTAATCCTATGATACAATACTCTAAGATATGATCATCATAAATTTATGGGTGGATATTTACAGAGACTTCCAAATTTGGTATGTTCATTTAAGACACCTTATGATTATCGCATTCGGAAATGCAAGAATTTTCTTTCAAAGAAAATTTGACCTCTGTGAATATTAGAACCAATGAGAAATGAAAAGGATGAACATATGTGACCATTTTGTTATCATTCCAAACATTTTCATTTTTAGTAAGCCACACATGGGTGTTTATTTCTTTCGATTTTGCCGATCTATCAATTTTGCCATTTTTGAGTGTTTTAAACTCGAGGAATGGATTGAGTCTTGAAACCAAATTATTCTCAAAATTAATATTTTTAGTAGGCCACCATGTAGATACTTACTAAAAATATAATTTGGTCTTCAGTGTCAAATCGGAATGAAATCAATTGCAGAAGTTTCCATTTTGCATTTCAAGGCTTTGCTCCAATTTTTGAGAGATTCTAATTGCCAGGTTTTTGTAGATATGAGAAAAGGTGATTTATGGCTAGATAATTCATGTGTATGAGATAAATAATTGATTAAATAAATGGGGGAAAGTAAACACTCTTCTTAAATTCATTTTCATGAAGAGCCTTGAGTCCACATCTTGAGGAAAATGGAGTTGGGGTTTGAGTTATGAGCAAAACTAGATTTTGACATCTAGGGCACGAGAGTGAGTTTTATTATGTTTGAATGTTATGAACCAGATTTAAATGAAATTTAATGGATTCCAAAGAGTTTATTTTAATTTTTTAATGTTTGTTTTGTGTTTATGAGTTGTGATAGCATGGGTGAGGGAATTTATATGGTGGAAGATGAGGAGAGAGAGTGCACATGGGAGAATGGAGGAGTGGAGAATGGAATATCCATTGCACTTGGGCACCATTTTTGGGTGAAATTTCACCTCAAAATTTTACCTTGGGTGCATGGTGATGAGAAAAATGTGCCATGGGGATGGGGATGGGGATGAGGAAAACATGGCACACACATCAAAAAACACAAGCCTTTTTATGTTTTTAAGTTGACTTGGCATGCATGTACATCAAATATTCCAAGAAATGAGGAATGACACAATTTTTAGTGAAATTTATCCTCATAAGTGTGCCCAAGGTGCAAATTGGGTTTTAAAATGTGCCTTAGAGGAAAATGGGACCCACCACAACTTAAAACACTCTTATAAGCTTCTCCATGCACTTTTTGGCTTCATGTTATGTTTTTGAGTTGGGAATGACAACCAATAGGAGTGATGAGAACTTATGAGGTGAAATTTCACCTCAAAAATTCAACCAAGGGTGAAATGGGACACCAAAAATATGCCCAAGCGCCCAAGTGTTGATTCGGAGCATGGTTTGCACATCATACTAGCTTCTCGGAATGTTTCCTTTGCCCCGAGTCAAAACTTAATGAAATTTTACAAAATAATATATGAATCTTCATGTAAAAAGACAAGTTAATCCAAGTATACTATTTATAAGGCTTTAAAATTAGTTATCCATCAATTTTTACCTGGATACCCTCAATTTTTCCCTAAGTGGTGCGTCGATGAGCCGAGTGGCAAGAAGAGTTCTCGATGGAAACAAGCCAAAAAAACTTATGGGACATGAAGAGAATTGAAAATACCCTCATTTGATATTTTTATGCTCCTAACTCTTCAAAAGGCTCCTAAAACATTTCAAAAAAGGTTTACCTTGTAGAAAGACTCTTTTGTTGCACTAACGGACATTTTTCTACATTTTTATGCTTCCATAATCCTTAATTGATCATTACTCCATGAAGTAGGCTCTGTCATATTTTTATTATTTTTTATGATCTCTCAACACTTCATGAGGCTCGTAAAACATTTTGAACAAGACTATCTTTTAAGAGCATGCATTTCCAGGTCATTACCTAAAAAGACTCGGTTTTGCATAACTTATTCTGACATCAATTGTCTTCACAAAATATTCATAAATACTTAAAATAACTTATTTTCTCTCCCATAAAATTCCTCGATGATTTATCTAAACACTTCTAGAGGATGTTCACTAGCAGCAAAAAAAAAATCCAAAAATAGCCTTTTTGAGCCTCGAAAGCATTGCTCTTTCTTAGATATCAGTAGCTTCAAGAACCAAGCAAGGTAAACTTATCTAAACATGAAACACACTTGAAAATCATTTTATCACATTCCTCTCAACCATAATTAGGGTGAAACAGTTGAAATGATGGTCAAAGAAAAGGTTTACATTGACCAGGAAAGGGAATTTCAAGTGTGGGCTTGGTTGTCATGACCAAAATTTTAAAATTTTCATGTTAGAAATTTTGCATGAAAAAAATTGGCTTTAGCTCAGGGACGTTAATTTGTAAGGGTTAATAAATAACCTTAAGCATCTCATGGGGTAGCATACCAATGTTTTTTCCATTGGGTTATATAGTCACCACACTACAAAGCTCAAACACAACCGAGAAACCAACAAATCAAATACATGACAAAATAAGGAAACACACAACGAAAAGGGAAACACACAACAACAAAAGAAACCTACATGACATATAGTACATGCGAGGGACAACATGCTTTTACCGTAGCACTTGATTCTTACTAAAATTTTACCCATACACGAGTATCGGTGAATGTCTTTCTTATGTAAATCCATTGATGGGATCACTTTGAAGTATGACCCCTTTCTCAAATTCTTGAGAAATTTTGCATGATTGTTCTTGATTGAGGGTCCACTCAGATAATTTCATCACCTTTATTTCTTTGACATATTCTTTCCATCTTCTCATTTATTCCCAAGTTCATTTAAACTATTGATTTTTATTCTTTGTTATGAGATTGAGTCTTGATCACACTTGGCTTGTTATTTTCATGTTGAGGCTTATGATATTTGATAGGAATTTGAATTTGATTTTCATCTACTTCATGACCATTATTTCCATGAGTTAGTTCTTGGCATGTGTTTCAATATTTTTAATACTATCAATATCCTCTCAATGCTCCACGTTTCTCAATTTCTCGAAGTAACTATTCTTTATACAAATTTGCTCATTTACTATTTTCTTCTCTATATGATGTGGTGTGCACATTACTTCCTTATCTTGGAAAGATAATGAGAACAAGGTTGGGCATGCAGTATGGAAATCATCATATCCTCTGTCTTGGCTATTTTTAGCCTCAAAATATGGCTTCATGTTGAAATCACCTTTTCCTTGAGTGAAATCAACATTGTAAGATTCAAGCATATTCTCATTCATACATTATTTGTTGAGAAATTTCTTATCTTAAACTAAATCAGCCTTAAGGGACTCAAACACCATCTCATCAATCTTTTTTTCATTGAGAAGGTCTCCATCTTCATAAAATAAGAATGAGCACGTGATTGGGGCTGAAACCTCAAGATCATCATCCTCCCAATCTTGAACACCATGAACCCGGGAGTTCATTTCTATGATGAATTCATCCTCTACTTGAGTATATTTAGTTTCAAGAGGCCTAAGCATCTTTTCATTCATGAATTCCTTCTTGAAAAATTCATCCTCTCCCAATGAGAAAGAGAAAGCTTTATATCCACAATTATACTCATTAAGTGGAACTTCATGTTGAACATTGATAATGTGATTGGAAACATGGGAATCACCTACTAATAATTTTCTTTATGTCACTCTTTCTTCTTCTTGATTCACATTTCTCATCACCTTGGGTTCTTTTTGCTACAAGCCAAGACTTACATTACCTTCATCACTATCAAGTAGAGAAATTATATTCATGCTCTCATCTAGTGAAAAGTACATACTTTCAAATTATGGTTCCATTAGATAATCATGATGATTTCTGACCGGATCTATCATACTTGGATACTCCTCTATCAACATGGGCAGCTCAACATCTTCCTTTAAAGCTATGAAAAAGTTATAATCCCTTGAATTTTGAAATAGGATATTTGCCCTTGGATCATCTGATCTCTTAACGGTGTATTTCATTTTCTGATGGGAAGGAGCTTCTTCATCTTACCATTGACTAGAATGGTGGCATGTGACCAATCCATCTGTATATCTCCACCAACATCCCTACAGAAGCTTCAGCTCAACAACATACCATATGAGGCTGGCATGTATGCTTCAAGTATTTTCATCGTGATCTTCTTGTCAAGAAATTTGTAAATTCTACTTAAGCATCCTTGGCTTTGCCAATAAGAGGAAATTCTTTGATTTTCATGGAGTAGTAATGGAAAATAGTATGAGTGAGAAAGATACCAAGAGATTTAGCAAATTTTTTAGGCATGACATTGTCAGAGGCATCAAAGTCAATAATGCAATTATTCAATTTATATCTATTGACCAGCAAGGCTAGATAGAAAGGTTCTACTTTCCTAGAGGTGGAGGGTGAAAGCAAGAACGTTCGATAAGGATTTGTAGGAGGGTGGGAGGTAGTTCTTTGGCAGTGGAATTTTTAGAACATGAACTTGAACTACTTTCTTTGATAAATTGTACAAGCCTATCAAATTGCTTGGGATGAGTTCTCAAGTTTGCGGAGACTCGAGAAATTTGAATTTTGGATTTCTTACAGTAGTAAATGATGTCAAAAGGTGAAGAAGCGGTAACTACATCGAGAAATATGACAGTCTTAACAAGAGTAGGATTTGCATTCTTAGGATCAATAGAATTTGAAACTAATTTTTCAAGAGGAGATGAAAGATACTTACTTGAAGAGGTAGACAAAGTCTTGATTGAGGTGGTCCCATGATTCTTCTTAGTTGAACCCATGGAAGCAAACAATTATGATCCTCATTTTTTTGTTTTTTGTAGAGTCGTCATTTGAGGATTTAAATGCTTTTCTTGGGAAATGGAAGAAGAGGATTCTTTCTCTATTTGTGAGCGAGTGAACACTACACAAGAATAACTATCCATGGATTCTTCGTCAGGTGAGTATTCAAAATATCCAATCCTAGCACATCTATCTTATTATTATTATTTAATGTCTAATTCCACAATTTCTTCTCCTTCATCTCCATTGGTCCCACATATTACATTGATTGGTGGAGATTCCAAGTGAGCCTTGAGTGTTTCTGTCTGATCGATTCATGTTCTTGTTTTTTTAATATTGGTAAATAGTTTTTGAAAGGGACTATACCCTTGTGTACAAAAAGGAGGCCTAAAAGCCTGAATAAGAGAGGAGCGAGAGAAGGCGTATCAAAGCACAAAAGTTACAACAAAGAACAGGAGCCTAGAAAGCGACAACACAAGCGAGACTTAATGGCAAAACAACGGCAACAAAACAGCAAGCCTACAGCCAAGAAGCAGTAGTAAAACTGGACTATTTCTTGGCCACTTGATCAATACTCATCTTTACTTTTTTCCAAGCATGATACATACCCAGCGTGGTCATATGAGCAGCATCCGTCTTATCGAGCTCCTCTCTGGTTCTTTTACTCTCTTTCTCATTGCCCCAAAGAGTAATCGGGACACCGCTGAGCTGCGAAACACTTCTTGCATGACCTTGATGAATTCCTCTATGGCCACTGAATGCTGCAATATTATACTCATGCCTAGTCTTCGTTTTCCCAAGGCGGGAGTCTAGGGAGGTCAGTTTTTTGTATATTTCATCAAGTTGGCTATTGCCAATGCTCCCTTCTCCCTCAATGCTTTTTTTGCCTTTTTGCTTAGCAAGATTTTTACCTCATCCTTGACAATTTAAGCTCGGCCTCTAAGGCCTCAATCTTCTAGAAGGGTTATCCGTTGGTGCCGCTGGAGGCCCGGCACTACTAATGTTCGGCGAGATCACGAGCAATGTCATCCAAAGGCTCATCCCCTCGGCGGTAGACTCAAGATTGAGTCTCCAGAAGCCACAGTGACACGTTTAGAAGTAGAGACAGTGTGGGTGGCGGGGCGGCAGCGGGAGGATAAGCGGCTGCATGGGGGCATCGGCACCGGAGGCGGGGGCGGCAGCGAGGCAGCGGGGAGGCGGGGCTGGCAGCAGCGGAGCCCCAAAGCAGGCCGGGAGAGGAAGGGAGGCAGGGAATTTGATAAAGCGGTGCTTGTGAATAAGCGAGAATAAGCCCTTGGTGAAGAGGAACCGCCGGGTATGTACGGAACTCCAAAATGGAGCGCTCAAGAGAGTTTAACGAGATAGTGGGGGGAAGCAAACCAACCTACTCCTACGAAAGTGATTCAAAAAGACAAGGTGCTTGGCAGGGGAGAACAAACCTGCCTTCCGAGGATATGTAGCGAATCATCATGCGGGTGACTTCATCATACGGAGAAGGAATTGAATTAACAAGCGAGACCCGCGGTGTTGAATATAAGCTTCTCCTCCTCCTCCACAAATCTTCTCTCTTGACCTCTTTGATAACCCTCTTGTTGAAGAAGCGGTATCCTTCAAGCCGAGGCCGATCGCTTCGGCTATGAGTTCGTCATTAATAAGAATCTTACGCCCTCCATAGTCGACCATCCTCTCATTCCACTCCTTGGCAAAGCGAATGACAGAGATGCTTTGATCATGCCCTTGCACTCTCTCCACAAAGTTGGTGAATCCGCCAATACTAAGAATGTTCGAGCTCGGTGTTATCTTTCGGTCGGGAGTCTGCACACGGCTCAATCTGGCGGGGAGGCCCTCCCATCTTCTGAGGATGTCTTTGGTTCTGACAATTTTCAAAATACCTTTGGGCGTTGGGAGTGGTTCGTTTCTCACCGTTGCGAATGGTCGCATAAAAATGGGGGCTGCAGCCGTTGGTCCTCCACGAACGGTGTAGGATTGCCGATACGAGTCTGCGTGAAGTCGCGCGTGAAAACCCTTATCTGTCGGCTTTCACCTTGTAGTTATCTTCGGTTTTCGCGGAGCTTGGCAGCGAATATCAACAGCTATTGTACTTTCCCGCGTCGCTTGTTTTTAAATTAAGACAACTCCACTTGAAGTTCCTAAACAAAATCTTGCTATCATTTGGAGTAGATATCATATGCCACGCGAATAAACTAAAAAAAGCACCTATGGAAGAATTTATGGATTTCCTCAAAGATTAAAGCATATCTTTAGAGATTGTTTTGCGTGTGAAGGTCCGCATGTATCTTTGTTGTGAAGTGATTAGGGATACTATCATTATCCCAAATAGTGAAATTTAAATTAATGCCATAATTGGCCATTGCATCGGCCGACTTGTTTCCTTCCCTGTAAGTATGTATGATTCGATCTTTGTTGAAGGTATGGTGATGCTTATGGACTCGGAGATAAAATCTTTGATATTCCGGCTAGGAGAAGAGGTGATTGAGCAGATTAATAATATTAAGGGAGTCCCCTTCAACAATGAGGTTACGGATATTTTGGGCCCGAGCAACTCTCAAACCCCAAAGAACAGATAAAGCTTCTGCAAAATGATTGGTTTGGATTCCCATTTTTCCAGCATATCACAGCAATCAAATTACCTTTATGGTCCCGTATTGCTCCTCCTCCATTTGCTTGTTCGGGGTTCCCCTTAGAGGCACCATCAAAGTTCAGCTTGAACCAATTGGATTCGAGGGGATGCCATTTGACCAAAGATCTATCCACACTATTCCCGGGGTTGCTCGATATCCGATCTGCCAATTTGATAAGATGTGCTTTTCATTTTCAGGGTAACAATTGTTCTTAGGAGGTTTAAATCTGGCCATGTCCTCTTTGATGCCTTGGGAGATCTTGCCAGTAGTGAGTTTAAAATTCTGCTTCTTATTTCTAAAAACTATATTATTTCTATCCTTCCAGATCCTCCAAATTAAATGCGGGATGGCTAATTTCCAGATTCTTTTGATAGCACAATGTCTGAATGGTGGGTTCCATTGGTTCCACAGCTGAGTAAGATCCTCGGCATCACCGAGAGAGCTTCAAATTTGGAAAGGACAAAGTTCCAAACTCTAAAGGCATAATCACAGTGTATGAACAGATGTCTAATGTCTTCATAGCTATTCCTACAAAGGTGGCACCAATTGGGAATGATAAATCCTCTTTTCATCAAATTGTCAGTGGTGAGAATTTTACCTCGATGGCGACCAAAGAAAAAAATTTATTTTGGGGGTTAACTCGGGCATCCGGATCAAGTTCGGTTAAAGTCGATTAGTTCTTGTGGAAAAGACTGGTATAGCAGATTTGACCGTGAGTATTTACCCTCGTGTGAATTGCTCCGGATCGGCTCATCCTTGGAATCCGGTGACACAAAGGGAAGAGATCAAAAGGTCTTGGAGGAGGAAATAGTCTGTTTCGAGTTCAATACTCTCCATAGTAAGTCTTTTCCAATTCTTGTTGGTGCCATTTCCATCAATGTAGTCCTTGACTTTAGTTCCATATTTTCTTATAATTTGTCCTTAGCAGTCCCAAATCTCTCAAGAGATTATCATTGGACGATTATCCTCCCGAGAAGTTAATGTCGCTGCCATCCCCAATTTTCCATTTGCTTCCCTTCTTAATGAAGTTTTACTCTTAACCAGATTATTCCAAAAATGGAACCATTGGGAGTTGCTCATCATGCGAGATAGGAGTAAACGACTTGCTTTGATTCAAGTATTTTGTTTTAATGACATCAATCCGGGGTTGTTTCTCGAAAGCAATCTCCGGCCCATCTTAGCAATGAGTGCCTCATTCATTTTCTCAATATTTTTATTCCCGACCCTCCCTAGATTTAGGGGTGCGGACTTTATCCGAGGCCACAAGGTGAAATCGAACTTTTCTTCCATGCCTTGCCATAAAAAAATTTTAGAATCCTTTCAATTTTCTCTACGAAGGAGGAAGGAATTTTGAAGAGTGACATGATATATATGGGCAAACTTTGGAGTGTGCTTTTAATGAGAAGGCACTTACCAGCACTAGAGAG
Organism: Taxus wallichiana var. yunnanensis; assembly: GCA_018340775.1. Classification (NCBI taxonomy): domain Eukaryota; kingdom Viridiplantae; phylum Streptophyta; class Pinopsida; order Cupressales; family Taxaceae; genus Taxus; species Taxus wallichiana. Next base: position 799,219,785 of record CM031234.1, read on the forward strand.
AGTGGTCCCTTTCCAACCGGCCATTTTTTTACGAAATCTCGTCAATAAATCATCCCACACCGTGTGAGAGACTTTCTTCGTGCGAGAGGGAGGCCTAAGTACGTTCTTTGGAAGAGTACCAATTTCTGACCCGAGAATTTTAGCAATCTTGAGTTGTCTTTCCCGAAGGGTGTTAAAGAAAAAAAAAGGATGCTTTTGTCGTAATTGATCTCTTGCCGGAGGCTGATTCATAAAGCTGCGAGAAGAGCCTTGATAGCTTTAGCTTGACCACCGAGGCGAAGAAGAAGAAGGATAGTGTCGTAAATGGCTTGTTGATGAGAGACGGCTTGGTGAGAGAAGTGGGTTTAGAACCATTTAAAAGGCCGTCTTCCACCGCTCTGCTAATTGTTCTACTAAGGTCATCGACCCGGAAGGATGAAGAGAAGGGGAGATGGGGTCTCCCTGCCTTAGACCTCTGCTGGCTTGGTGAAGAATCCCACGGGCTCTCCATTAACAACCCACGAGAGAACACATTTGTAGATATACATGATTTAACAATTTTTCTAAACTTTTACGTGAACCCAAATTTAGATAGAATCACATCAATGAAGACCCAAGAAACTTTGTCAAAGGCTTTATTCATGTCGAGCTTAAGGATCATGTTTGCCTTTTTGTTATTTTCCATAGAATGCATAGTTTCGTGTACCATAATCACACCGTCTTGTATTATCCTGCCTTTAATGAAGCCACTCTGCTTTGCTTTGAGATGAGATCCTTCATTATGAGCTGCATGACCTGAAGCAATAATTTTGGTGAAGATTCGAAAAATAGCATTAACGGTGATGGAGTCTGAAATCCTTGAAATCTTTGCATTCATGTTCTTGTTTTGATGTAAGGCACATTGAGAAATTTCCTTCTTCAATGAAGTCAAATCATTGACCAATTTTTGTAGTAATGGATCAGCTCTTTCATCTTTGAAACTTTGGGCCTTATCCTTCATTAAATGGTTCTTGATTTTTCTTGACATGATGAGGTCATCTTCCACATCAATGAAAAGTTCTTGAGCATTGTCTAGATTATTTGGTTGATCTCTCCATAGTATGAAACCAAATTTGGGAAAAATAATAATTCATGAAGAACATATTATGATTGTCTGCAGTAGGATGAGTACTAGTAGGAATCTTATTGATCAACTTATTGAACTTTTCTACAAATTATCTCATGGGCTCTTGTGGTTCTTTCTTCATCTAATCAAGTTGAGAAAGGAGGGCATGAGCATCTTCTATAGTCTTGAATCTTACTTCAAAATTTGTTTTCATATCATCCTAATCAGTAATTGAGCATGATGGCAAGTAGTAAAACCAGTCCACAGTGGCATCTTGTAATGATTCCATGAACAAATGTGCCACAACATCTTCGTGTTCCACTCCAAGAACACCACATGTTGTGATAAAAGCTGTAATATGATCATCTGGACATTGCTTTCCATCTCCATAGAATTTTGGAAATTTATTTCTTGATCCTTTTGGTAATTCATGCAGTGGAGGAGCCAAGGAAAATAGAATGGTGTTTTGTCCCCATGGCAAAGGTATAGCCATTTCTTCTTCTTCTTCTATTTCCTCTACTAATTCTTCTTCTCACTTTGGAGGAAGGAATAGGATATCAGTGGTTTGACAACTATTGTTGTAATGGGTTCTTCAAGTGAATATTCAGGAACTTGTCTAGGGATTTGTATGGGAGCAAGTATGAAATCTTCTTGTTCTTGTGGCTCAAACATAAGATTGTGAAATATTGCAATTCCACCTACTTGATTTTATCTACTGAATCTTATTTTTCTAGTTTTTCTCAAATAATTACAAAATAATGAAATTAGAAAAATGTGTATTTTTCAATAGGATTACTGACGAGGTTCTTGAACATTCAAATAGTATTTTTAGTATTTTTCAAAAAAAAATTATGGATTTTTGGAATATGTATTTTAAGGTTTTTAGAGATCTTATAAGGGTGTAAAAGGATATATATTCCCCAGCGAAGTCACCAAAATTTTTGGTGACTTACTTTATGCGGTGAAAATTATTGGTTTTCACCAACGGTCATAGGGCTAAGCCCCTCCTTATTGTGTATGGGAGGCTCCCATTATTGAATGTAAACTACCTAAAATTGTGGGGTGGCCATTAGGCGGGGATCACACATGAATACTCCACTAAAAATATAGAAAGTGTTTGTACTGATGTATAAGGGAGGAATTTTTGTGAAGGAGCTAAAGGGGAGTAGGAGAAATAAGGAGAAAGGGTTAATGTTGTGGGTAGGCTTACAAAATCCACATGCATCAACCAGAGTAGGTATACATCCAATTATAAGAATCCAACAATGCAAACAAAAATGAGATTAACAAACTAAAGACACAAAGTTCCATTAATTTGTTCCTCAAAGATACAAATTCCTTTCTTGGTTGTACAAGATCACCATGCTTGCAAGGTTGAGAATGTAAGAAGTAGAGGAAACATAGACAAGGACAAAGAAGAAATGTAGCTCTTATTTCTTGATGTAATAGTGGTAAATCTCAACAACATATAATCAATCAATAATTGTCAACCCCTTGTAATTGAGATGACATTACAATATATAGCCAAACCTAGTGGCTCTTCACATTCCCATGTGACTTTTCAACTTAAAGCTGAAATCCTCAATGAAGAAATAGAAATTTTAAGTGACTTAAGTCACTTTTTACAAAATCTTATTCTCAATTAAGAAATATAATTCTAGAGAAAGATAAAGAGAGAGAGGAGAAGCTCCAAGCTCAAATGAAGAAGAATGAAGAAGATCTCGCCATCAAGAAGATCCACTCCTAATCCACGATGACCCATCTAGTGATTCTCTAGTGTAGTGATGAACTCTTAAGGAATAATTTTAACCCTTACGCACTATGAAGCATCTTCTTGAATTATTAACCATTATATCCCATCAAGTGCTATGAGAGAAGATATCGTTGGCATGTGTTTTCATTGATGTCAAAGGAGTCATTGATAGGGGGACATTAATGAAAAAGTGTAAAGGATGAGATCACCAGGTGATGAAAAGGCTTCTTGAGGTGCATAAGAGGATATGGTCATGATGTAGGTGATGGCAAGGTAGGATCATTGTTTGAGCATGATTGATAGGTCTCTCCTAGACCTTGTTCTTGGTCCTTGGTGACCAAATGAAGCATGAAGGAGTATACTGAGGGGCACGAGGATATTTAGGAAAGTATTGGATCAAGTATTTGAGCATAACATAGAGCATTGAGACACCTACATGGGTCTCGGTATGTGAAAACTACTTGTTAGTGCAGGTGCAAAACCATAAAAAGAGTTGAGGCCATACTGACCATTCATGTCCCTATAATATGGTCATGTCCCAAGAGGTCCTCAACTCACATTTCCAATTACAAAACCTTGTTAGGTCTATAAACCCTTTTTTATCATTTAGAACACCCAGATCAGTCCAAAATCACATGTAATCAAATAATTGCACTCAATCCCATGTATTTGTGAGTTTTTATTACATTATGTACATTTGTTACAAGTATTAATGTGTTATTATAATATTGAATGGTTAATGTTGGAAGTTAATTAATCAAAATAACCCCTATAACATTCATTTCATTCCTTATTTGATTATAGTTGTAAAACCCTAATCAAAATAAAAAAGGTGAAAACATTTGGTGAACCTAACATTTGAATTAAACATTGTGCTCTTTAAACCCTTGGAGTTTCTATTTCTTGTTGTTTTCATACTCATTTCTTTTATATCATCATGTCGAATCTCAAGGATCATTATCAATATCTATATATATTTTCGACATATTTTAATCCCACACCCACTTACCCTTGTGCCCAAGTCCATGATGATATATTTGTTAATGTTATTTTGACTATAAATATTGATCATGCCCAAGGTGATGCTTCCAATACTCACTCTGAAGATCATACCCAAGACCTTACCAATGATGATTCCCAACAATTTACACATTTTTACAAGATAATCCCTCTAACATTGATCTCTTATTATATGTTACATGAGATCAACTCAAAAATGCTCCATCATCTAGCTTTAAAAACACCTATTATTCCTACATATATGGTACTTAAAATTCTTGGGAACCTCATATTCCCATGCACAATGTTTTTATGTCTATTAATATAACCATTGTTGTCACTACACCTTCCATCTCTAATGGTTAGCATGCCTCTTCATCAAGCACACAAGCTCTTTAAACCCTTGTTCACTCAATTCTGCAAGCTCAAATCTTACAATTCTACAAGGCATGTTTACTTCTCTTCATGAAATGGACCCAACCCAATTCTTACATAATCCATTAGCTCCTAAGGTGGAAAATTATTCTTTGCCCCTTGGTTTTTTATGCACCTAAGCTTCCTATCTATGATGAAAAATTTGATCATGTGGAACATCTTAGATCATTTCATGTGGCTTGCATCGATTATGCCTCTTATGACATATTTCTTACCAATTTATTCCCTAGGAGTCTTAAGGACTTTGCATTACAATGGTTTATGATCTCCCCACACATTCTGTGTGTTCTTTCACTACATTAGAAAATCAATTTTTAGCCCACTTTGTTATCAACATTAGAGATAAGGTTTCTTATGCACAAATTTCCAAGCTACGCCAAGGATATGATGAACATATCAATGATTATGTCTTACATTATCGGACCATGATTACCAAGATGAATAATCTCCTAGCTGATAGTGACTTACAAGATCTTTTTACACAAATCCTATTTTTTCCTTTGCAAGAGTCAATCATGTTTGAAAAATTTAGATCATTTGACCATCTATGTCATACACTCAAAGAGTGTGAAGCTAAGTTATTACATATGAATAAGCTCAAGTATGTTTCTAGCACTCCTAATACATCTCATGCCAAATATCAAAGCAAATTTACATTTAAAGGAAATACTAATGATGCTAAGGCTCCTCCTAAAGACATTTTCAATGTCATTACTCAACCTACTAATCAAAAATACAACCCACTTGTGAAAATTTACATATTTACCATGTCCTCTTAATGTTGTCTTATAAAATTACTTGAGTGCAATCTTGTGTCTCTCCCTCCACCATTTGAGGTTGACATGAGTGCAATTTTCACATGAGAAAACCTCAAACTTGTGTTCCAAAGAAAGCCCCAAAGTGAAAAAAGAGGGTCAATGAGAAAAATCAACACAACATTACACTTTTGGGTCAATATTAGTTTTTATAAGATGATCAACCATAAAAATAAAATTTAGTTTCCTAGATTAAGAATAAATTGGAACACCTTTGTTTGAATATTTTTCCAATACGAGGATAAGGATAGATCAAATTTTAACCATATGAAGCAAGTAATTTGAGATTTGTTACATAAACACTTTCAAAATCAACACGAGTGCATTAACCTATAAGATGTACTTGATATACCATTAATTTTATTAATCCCTTAGGTTTTCAAATTGAAATGTATAATAGTTCACATTATTTCATACTCTTCATCATGATGAGACATTGATGTACACATTTTTCCTTACAGTTTTCACATGAATCACATGAAACACTCTAAATATACTAAAAAAACACAATATGGTTATATTATATTTTGATCTATGTGATTCCTTTTTATTTAGCATTTCTAATACTAGCTTAAAAGGGGAGCATCTATAGACACCGAAATTTGTTCTTTGGCACATTGTTAATATCAAATTTGGCATACTTTGCCACACATGGAAAACACACATATATTTGAATATTAAGCACGCTTCTCCCTATTATTCTACATGTACATTGTCTTCTTTGCCTCTATGTACTAGTCATGTCTATTTAATATCACCTCGGTTTATATAGGAATAATTCAAAATCCTAATCCCTCCCCATAGTTTTTGCAAACTTAATTTCAATGGGGCCTCCAAAGACAACCACTGGAATATTAGGAGCTAGATGTGTTCTAAGCGATACCTATGATTATTTGGTCAAATATTGATCCTTCAAGATTAATATGGGAACTTACTGACTTCATGGAGGAAAAATCTCTTCTCTTTGGCATCATGATGGCGGTCGGCTTAGTTGTTCTAAAATAATCATAAAAGGTGACTCCCAAGTCATTATTCAAGCCATCAAGAAAGGTAATGTTGTTGCATAGAGGCTCAATATTCTAATTATAAAAATTATTCATTGGCTATCCAAATTTGTGATTTTGGAAATCCATCATGCATATATTTAAATTAATATGGTGGCGGATGCTACGGCCAATTATGGCACCTATCAAATCAATGATTTTATTTTATCTACCGATGGAGCACAATGGGATTTTATTTATTATCTCATGATTGATCTAGAGGCTCTCTTGCATGTGTTATATATCTCTCTCTTCATACGATGCCCTTTATTTAGGGCATGCGGTTTCATTTTTCATAATCTTCATACGCCTTTTGCGTCTCCATGTTTCATGGCTCTCCCAAATTATCCGATTCTTCACCTCACGTGGAGATAAAGGTGAAGTTTCCTTATTTACCTCTATGTCACCATGTTTCCTCTACAATATTTTTAGGGTGGGATCCCCATCGATACTCAAGGAAATTGAGAAAATTATAGGCCATGCTTACCTACAAAATATTGGTCGTCTTAGGGTTAATTCTAAAATAGCTAGCATATTTGTTTTGCATTTGCTCCTACTAAAACCTAATCGGGATGGTGTCTTGCCTATTGCCTAAATTTTATCTATCCCCATCATCATATTGGCCTTGAGGATGCTTTTGACCAAGTGTGCCTTGCTTCTCTGTTTTCCTCTGTCGTGAGTCCGGATTCCTCCAGGTGGGTGGATAGTGGTTACACGATGGAATTAGATTGCCACAACAATATTCTTCTACAATTCACTATTTTGGTTCATACCATTTTCCAAACCAAAGGTTTTGGTCCCTCTTGTGTGCCTCCCCTCAATATCCACACCTTGGCATAACCAATCAGTCATCCTCTAATTGGCTTGATAGCTCGAGATTCAATCCAACTCTCTCTCTCTCTTTCTGTCGAAAATTTCCAAACTTAGCACCTCTAGTAAGCTTGGTGGGAGGAAGGAAGTAGATTTTTTTTTCGTCCCTTATGATATTGTGGAGTTCTCACGATGACTAAGAACCTTATGGTTCTATCTTTTTTATCAAGTTTCTTTTGTTGTCATGAGGCTAAATGTTCATTTTGCCTTTGTTTTTAGTTGTTGTTAGTTAGTTTTGTTGGGTGACCCCTTTCCTACTTGCATTCAATGTATCCGTTATGGGAAACTATTACTATCATCTATTTTTCATTTCTTGTAAGGGTGGGACCTCATTCATCCCTCGGTTCAAAGCTCTGGTCAAAAGCATTTATCAATTAAAAATAATAATTCAAAATCCTAAAAAAACATTCTTCATTCGTCATATCCAATTCCTACATTCCAAGGACACTATTGACAAACTTAGATAGTCTTGCTCTACCATGGGGTTGTTTTCTATCGACAATGTCTAGAGTCTTCAATGGAAAGTTTTTAAATTGGGAAATATCCATAACATCTGACTAGACATGCATCATGGGTTGGCTGTGAAAGAGATGATTCATTTACATATACAAGACATCCATAAGGTCATTACTAAATTACACATTCCTTCTACATGCCTTAGGAACCTCACATTCCCTTAGAACACTCTCATTTCTTTGAGGATCATTATAAAATATGGATAAAATCTATAACATTTCAAGGAGAATCCCTACAATATACCATAGAGTTAAATTTAAATCAAATAGATCAAATTTACATGATTCTAAAGGTCAAAACCCAAGAAAAGGTCCATTATTCATGGGGGTCACCTTGGTGAAGTGGTAAATAACATGTGAAATCATATAAGGGAAAATTTTATCTCTGAGTTTTTGCAGCGATATATTGGTATAAATAGGGGTAGTGGTGTAAAAGGGGCTCTATTTTGAAGATATATAGCGAGTAAATCCTAAAAATAAGGGGTAATATTTAGAATCCCATGATCACATTTGTTTTGAACATTTTTACAAAGTGACCATGTATAATTTTTGAGAATATGATTTTACATGCACTCACATAAGGCAGAGAAATACATGTGACATGGTGCCTCTTTAGAGTATTGTATATAGGAAATTCGTACAACGTCATTGGGGATATGAGTGAGGCTATCCAAACCAAATTTATAATCCCTGTAAGGGTCCCTTTTGGCCAACACAATTATTTGTTTTAAAAGAGAAGAGAAGGAATAGACATAATTTTACAAAATCATAGAGCTCGTAGATATCTAAAAGGGCGAAGAGAAACTACACAAAACATACTTGAAGTTACATACTCCTAAATAAATCCTAACTAATGTAAGTAAATTTTGACACTTATAATTTTCCACTTGGGTCTAGTCCTATTGGTAATGTCTAAATAACTGTCACCCATACTCTCGGTCTAATTACTCGAAGAATCATTTCTAGATCATTCGCAACTATTGATACATCTCCATGAGTGATGGAAATATGTAAGTAACTAAGTTATACTTATATTTCTTTATCAATTATAAATCAATTAATCACAACATATTTTTGAATTAACAAATTTATATTATTGTACTTGAATGACCTAGCTAAATAGTATGAATTTATTTATGTAGCTCAAATTTGGTCTAAGAACTTAAAAGTGAAACTTTTTGTACTTACCTTAATATATAATCTAGTTAAACATATTTGATTAATTTCATTCATCTTTCTAATCTTCCTACACCATCTAAACCACTAGTTGATGACCCTTCCCTATTTTAGCTCATTATAATCACTTGATTTTCCATTGAATATCTATATAGACTCCTCGATAATTATATTTTTAATTTTTCGTCCTATAAAGGATCATGGGTCATAGAAAGGTTTGATCCCAAAATTTTCCACATATGATTCACCTCTCCTCATAACTTCCAATGGACATAATTTCAAATGAGTAACTTGGCTTAGTATACTTAGGCAAGATTCTAAGGTCGATTGATTAGGAAAACTAACAAAAGGTCATTTACAAATACGAGACCATCCTAACCTATTAGAGGGATCTTAGACACATTTAGGAAAATTTTAAAGTACATTGCACTCCCTAGAGAAAATTATCAAAGTAGGAATTTATACACCAACGACCATCCAAATGTAGTCCTAGATCACATGTTGATCTTAATTCTAAGTACGAGGTCTAAAGCACATGTTACTAAGCATTAAATATCAATCAATGAGATCCTTATTTATTCTATATTCTCTTACATTTCATCATAGACTTGGAAGAACTATATGTATGTTGATCCCTTTTTAGAGTATTTGTATGTATGAAATGTTACACACATCATTGGTGTTATGATAAGTCCATTCAACCCAAACATGTTAATATTTTTTAGGTTAAGACATGAAGATATAAGGTTTTGAGCCAAGAGGAGAGAACATATGATTCTATCACATTCATTGTAATGTTTCATACCCAAAAAGTAGACATACAAAAACATGTGAACCTACATAAAGAATACCAAACAAGAACATAGTCACATAAGATAGGTTTATATCCCTTGATATGTTTTCAGCCATGGTACTATCAAATGCCCCATAAACCCATCGAGAGCGAAGTTTAAGACTTCAAGTTTTTCTTAGAACCTTAACAATAAGATTTCATATATCTACACACATGTAAACACTCTCTCTTACCTTAGGTTCACATATTATAATAAGTATGTTCCATTCCTAAATCCTAATTATAATTTGTCAAAACTATACTTTGTCGAGTTATGAGTAGTGTAACATACTTAGAAATTCAATATTTACATAACTCTGAAACTATTTTAGGACTACTTTATTAGCCTCGAAACTTATAATTTTTCTTTTAATTAGATTACACCTAAATCCTAATTCATCTATTACACTTTTATGAAATTAATCCTTTATTTAACTTCAAAACATAGGGTTTCACTCTTCACTTGTAGGGTTTAATTTTGATTCTATTTATTTCTTTAGTTTTAGGGTTCTTATACAAACCCTTCCTTTCTTGTGTCCACTTTACGATACAAAATGTGAAATAATAGTGATGTTAATGCTTCTTATTCCATGGATAATAATGTTGATATAAATATTATTGATAATACCAATAATCATAATATCAATATTAATACATGAATGTTATATGATATTAGCAAATATACCTTAACGAATCGACCAAATTCTATGGTTACTTTATGGTCCTCAAAAAGAAAAAAACACTTTATAAAAAATACTCACATAGGGAATTATGTGAAACTCTTAATTGACACAAATCTACCATCTATAGGGTCTCTTTCCATATTAGGTTTTCGAGCCAATATAATTGTTTCCGTATAACTCTGCAAATATTTCCTACACTGCAGTTATTCCTACTATGGGCACATCACAAGACATTCCCAAGTAACCATGCATATTACTATACACCACATTGCACCTTTACAATCTAGGTTTTATCATAATACATATATGCATGTTGTTATAAATATTCCTATAGATGCGTATATTTGATAATTATAAAATATACAATCTCATTGACTATCTTGAAGTAAGATAGTACTTGGTTTATTGGATAATACAATAGCTCACGAGGTCCTTGACCATCCCTTAATCACAAGGTTTGTTCAATTAAGATTTATATCTATAAAACAACATCTTCAAGACTTTATTGTTTTAAGCATTGATTGTGCAAGAAATTACAAGTTATTGACCAAACTCTTTCCATAAAGGCTTAAGTAATATGAGTTAGATTAGTTTTACACTCTTCCCTAAGGATTGAAATATATTCATTCTAACCTTTAGCTAATGTATTCCTATATAGTTTCTCTTTTAACATTAACCAAAGGGTTTATTTTTCTCAAATTTCCCAAATCAAGAAAGGACCTAATGAAAAAGTTGATGATGTATGTTAAGATAAAAGATTGTCATATGTCAATGAAAAAATCACATTAATGAGGCATATTTTCAAGAATTTTTCATTGTTATTTTATTTCTAAAAATTTACAAGAAGCTCACATTTTATAATTGTTCATTTTTTAAAGACTTATGTTAAACCATTAAGGTTTATGAGACTAATATCCTTGTAACCAACATGCGTAAGTTTGGTTATAACACTCACACATCTATGAAAGTTATGTTTCAAAATAAACCATAATATAGGGATAAGCCTAGTAAAGCAAAGAATAATGATTTTAAAATCATTAATACCACTCAACATGCACCACCTCTTGTTATTTGTTGAGCAAACAAAAGGTGGTTCTAAGGAGAAGACACCACAAAGGATGTGCACGTGGGAACAAGGTGCATTTGAAGGCACGAGAAAGATAGGAATGGAAACACATGCCGAACATTTTGGCTCAAGACCTAGCTATTTTTATGGATAAAGGCTATTTTTGGAGATATCATGTGAAGCACACATAAAGATGAAGACTTGCTTACTACACGCAATAGTATTTTGGGAACAAGCGGTTGATAAGCATCGTGCATAGTTTAAGCTAATAATAGGATTTCTTCTTAGAGTTAACTATAGGGCATCTATTATTAGAACACTTGCATGTGTGCATGCTATTGTAAAGGTGCATGGCTATTATCAGCATGCGACCTATTTTTTAGAAGTGCATGGGCGGTGAAGGGAAAGTCACCACCTCTATAAATATGTATTGAACTATGTAGTTGAGAGAGTAGTGAAATATTGTAGAGTTATGTTGTTGGTCTCAATACGCACATGACTCATGGAGGTACTACAATGTAAGAAGTTTTTGTGTTTTACAGTGTTTAATGCAATGGATTATATTGACTGGATAATGGTGTTAGACATAACTAAATATGGTTCTTACATGGTTAATCTAATTATAGTCATTGTTTAGTTCATAATTATCTAATATCTAGATCTAGTTTATGCCAATCGATTGTTTATGTTTAGCATTGTGGATCTGAATATGCTTTAACATCATCACACTAACATCTTGTACAAACACTCTAAGGATGGACCTGGTACCTTTGCGTGCTTTGAGTGAGCACTTATCCTAGGATGAGTGATGTGCCAGCGCACCTAGGTTATTCATAGTAAATTCTAGGCTACATCATTGGTTCCGTTGTCGGGATCTCTTTTTCAGCTATTTTCAGGATGTTTCATGATGAAGACGTCTTAGGTTGACCCTATCAAGTGTGGAGGATTAGATAGTAGATCTGGAAGAAGAATACGCACAAAGATTTAGCACTAGATCTGAGTTTGACACGTGCATGTGGGTGGAGAAAAACTTGTATGATTGTTTATATGAGAGTTTCTTTGTTATCTTTCCGATAGAGTTATACAAGTGGTTGGTTTCTTATGCATCTAAAAGGAATTGGAGGTATCACACACTTGTCTAGATGCAGGAATAATTTTAGGCCCTCTATGATGCTGATTTGATTTGGATGCACGTTGTGGACACTTGGTTCCATGGTGTTTTGAATAGCTATATTTTGGAGTACTCAATTTCCACTTACTCTTTCCCAAAGGTAGCTGAGTTCCAGTTTTTACATTATCCCAGGGGAACCTATCTGTAAGGCATTCCAATGGCAATCAAAATCTTGATGGTAACCCTGAATTTGGAAGAAAATTCGATGGCTAGCTAAACCCCACCACGTGCGGGGGTAGGAGCAGGTTTGGTGAAGGATGGTGGACCTAGCGGTAGAGAGGAAAGAGAAGAAAGGTGGCTTAAGTACAATGAGGCACACAAGAGGGAGTTAGAGAAGTAACATGATATTACAGAATGGATGGCATTGAGGAGAGAGATGGCTCATGAAGGATTTGGAGCTCACACATAAGGCATGGAGCCAGAGCATCTTGAACTCCCCATTAGGGTAAGCATGATAGGAACCCCCATCACCTCATATGGGAGCGTGCCAACAAAGACGACATAGGCCGTAGGCACGCATCGAGTCTACCTAGCAACCTAGCCCTTGTGCTTGGTTTTCCAGTATCTAGTACAATCAGTAGTTAGTAAGCTAGTTTGAGAAGTAGAAGAATAGGAGTGAATCAAATAGAAACTACATCTATGGCCAGGTAGATGTCTTCTTTGTTATTTATAGGTACCTTTTCAGGTGTGTCGTCAACACAAAAGTCAAGCACGCATAATTTTGGACTCACTTCTAGGAGTAGTACCACCTCGTAGACCATTAGAGTTCAATTTAGTACCACCTTTGTTGGGACATAGGGCGCACGTCCTCTAGTTCACTTTCGACTACAAGTGGAGGATCAGGGGGCATAGGTGGCTCTAGTTCTAGTGGATCTCGGTGGGTGGAGGTAGAGGTAACACGGAGGTTCGGATCTAGTGGGCATTGTCTTCAACAACCCCAGAATATTCACATGGAGATGTCACTTCATCTTCCAAAGTATAGGGGAATAGAAGATGTTGTTGAGAACGTGCACATGTGTGAGAGATGGTGGCATGTAAAAGGAATCACGGCTTCTAAGTGCAAGGCAAGTCGGTTCACAACTACGTTGCGCAGGATGCGCACATAGTTGGTACAAGAAGTTTGACCACTGATTAAACTTACGTCGATTATACAATACATACGGTTGCTTTTCTTAAGGAATTTTATATCCGGGTTCAAGAAGAAGAGTATAAGCACACTCAAGTATTTTAAGTAGGGCACTACTAAGAGTGTTCAAGAATATGATTTCCGTTTCAAAACACTTTTGTCTAAACTTTCAAATGATATCCATGCAAGTCAAAGCATGCACTGATGGTTCGTTGGGGCTTGATCACACCATTTAAGAGGAACTATCAAATAAGACATGTACGGATATGCACAAAGCGCTTGAATCGAATTGCGCATTGAGAGCGGTCGAAAGTATAGACACTAGAGTGAGCCCATTCCTAAAAGCACATATCAGCTATGGAAAAGTAGTTGGAGAAACTATTAGCCAATTCAACTCATGTAAAGCGCCTTTGGGATTTTGTGTGCAGATTGTGAAGTGGAAGGGAACACTAAAGATATTTTTCCGTCGTAGCTTAGTGCATTCATTATTATTATCTTCGCGAGATATGTCATTTAGACCATGATGCAAGCTACTGCCCATTATTACAACATGCGATAAGAAATAATGTATCTTGCTATTGTAAGATTTGTCAGTCCATGAATCACAATACATAAGACTGCAGGTTGATTGGTTAGATCCATGATGCCATCAATATTGGTGTACGACAGACAGGAGTATCGGATAACTCTAAAGGTAAAAGTGAGCACCATGATCGTGATCATACTCAAGGGTGCTACGACCAGAATGAGGGTGCTTTGAAGGAGGTTGTGGCAGAGGTCGAGGGTACCATGGTGGATTTGGGGGTGAGGCCATGGTGGTGGACGAGGTGAGTTTCCTCGTGGAACATGTTATACATGTGGATCTCCTAACCACTATAGGTGTAAATGCCCTTAGAATATTACTTGTTCTTTTTGTGGGAAGAATCATAGCTATGAGGAATGTCCAGGACTTATATGAGCATCTTAACAAATAGCATAGATAGAAGAAAAAGGGCACAATGATGATTAGAATACTGACGTGCCATGGAAAATCAATGGATGCCAAAGTTGGCACCGACACCGAGGTAAGTACTGTGAAGATTACTACATGTGTTGAAGTTGCGCGTGCTAGAGAGGCATTGCAATGAATACTACCATTACTAAGGAGGAGGTTTTATATGCGAGGATACTCGTCGTACCCAAAATTATAGGGTACGCACCACCTGGAACAATGTTACACATACCCCAATGATGATACGGGTCTCCTTGCAAGGTGTTCGGAATCCAGAAAGGCTCACCAAGTATATGTTTGTATCCCGCATGCCCCGCTCGGCCTTCGCATGCTTTGTTTTGCCCTTTGCCCCCTGTTTTCTTACATTTTAGTCTTCAGTGATGAAACCACCGCCCTGCTTGGGTGGCGGTCGATGTCGCCGCCACAGGCGGCAGTCCCTATACGCATTTTCCAAATTCTTGACGATCACGTCAAACATAAATCTTCAAATTTACATGCTTTCTTCAACCACTTTGGCTTGCATTAATGTTTTTGGTTCCCTGGTAATAGTGTTTTTCCTTTGTTTATAGTAAAAGAGTTCAATTGGGAGTTACCCTCTGGTAATTGCATTTGCTATAAATAGCCATCTTGTTTTCAAACAAATGGCCCCTCACCTTCTCTGTTTTATCATTCAGTCTTTGATTTCTTGCTTAGAATTCCACTAGCTTCATGTTTTGCATCAATTATTAGCTTTCCTTTGTTGTTTAGAAGTCATTCAATCTTCTTGTTTCATCTTACTCCATAGTTGTTCCATACAATCGGTTTAGCATAGAATAGTTTCATTTCTAGATTAGAATCCATTAAAGTTGTAGGTTTTGTTTTGTCACAAGGATAGATTCTAAAACTCTCGGTACACTTGTGTTGTATTCCGGAATAAATCCCGCTAGGAATTACATAGTCAAACCTCTGTTCACTTGCGCTATCCCTCTCCTACTCGCATTCTATTGGTCTATATCCAAAGTTGTCATTATTTGAATACCACCTTCTATGATACTATCATATACACGCTTTACGGATTCATGAGAACATGAAGGAATGAGGAGATCACACTGAGGGGATGAAATCACACACAACTAGATTTACCACTATTCTGTAAATGCCAGGTTTGAGCTATCAAAGTTCTAGTTACAACGTATCAAATAGAGTAGTGAATTATTTTATTTCAGTCAAAAGTTCACTCTCGATATCACTGGGGAAGCTATGGGGATTGATAGTTTCTGAGAAACTATGATTCATTCCTCACTTCTAAGGTAGGATCGAAATTCTTTCAATTCAAAATAATTAATTGCTTAGATATTTAGGATAAAATCACAACTGTACAGGCAAATAGCCACACCATGCTACTTTGTTTGTTTTATTTTGTTACTAGATTAGTTGTTCATTTTTCTAAATATACTAGAGTAGCTTCTCTTTAATTTCATTAAAATACGTCATCAAAAATACAAAAATAGAAGAATGCTTGCATAGTGTAAATACTTCTTTCGTAATCAGTTTATTAATGTTAGTTAAAATTTGAATCATTTTGTATGACAATCAGGACCTAGAGAGCTTAGAGAATATATATTTGAACCCATAATGCCTCAACCAAATCTACCCACAACATTAGCTGATATAGATCAAGACCTTAGGATACAGGTCTTTCGAGCAATGGTAAACCTACAAGCAATTAGTGAACAACTGAGAGGTTTAAATATCGAAGACGATAAGGCATACACATTTTGGTCAAATCATCCTAACTATAGATTGCCTTGATAAAATACCCGAATGACCGTACAAGGATTCAAAAGAGAACAAGCATTTGGTTGTGATCCTTTAGTTCCACAACCTGATGCAGGAGACCTCCTCATTGACATAGATACTAGCTTACACATTCAAGTTGCTGCGAACACCGTAAGGTATTCCGAGAAAATCATACAACTTTTAGTTCTAAACATAGAGGTGAAAAGGCATATGATTCTTGGATAGTCGGAAGAAGGGATTGATTTTTCACATGATCATAACAGTCCACAACAACCACAAACTCATGGTTGTGATCCCCAAGTCCCGCAACCCAACGGGCCTATAAATCACTTGAGCATTGACACCGGTTTACGAACACTGGTATTTAGATCCTCACCACTCCCGCCGATATCATAACTCGGTTCTCTCAGTATTAAATATAAGCCAATCAATCTAATATTTTCCGGACTAGACCAGAAAACCACCCATAGTTCATTACAAATCCACTAAGCCCCCTACCACCATTTTCATGACCTTGTTTGGAGATATATACTGAAGCTCCCACTGGCCACTTCCCACGTATCAACAACCAAGAAAACAAGATCTCGACAGAGCTCGACATTGATTGGAGCCTCGAGCAACAAACTATTATATCCAAACAAACCATTACACCAATTTAGGTCGGGATGGCCTTCTTTGCCTTAGATTCGTAGATTCCATTATTGCGTATTGAGGATATAAGATTACCCGATTAGCTTGTCTCGTATCCATTCGCATTCAACATTCACCTACATTGTCTCGGCACGACCTCGGGAGGTCGGGTATGAGGAAGAGGTACTTGTAGATTCCAGTGCTCGCATGTCACTTTTCCATCATACGATACCCGCAGATCCTACCCATCAAGGAGGTTTATTAGGAAACCATGGAGGTACTTAGAAATATTCAAGGTGAAATACAATGTTTAAAGGAACAGTCATGGAAGTTGGAACAAAAGAAGGTAGTAGAGATAGTCCAATCAGATGTTGATGATTTGAAAGAAGTATGCAAGATGTTGTGCAGGAGAATATTATTCCACTATTGGGAATTGGTTAAAGGGAAACACTCATGACTGTGCAGTCCGAGAATGGACGATAGATCCTACATGTTAATCTTCCCCCTCATAGCTTGGATAATGACAAGGAGATCGCTCTGAATGTTGTTGTGGATGGGTGGCTTTTGAGTAATATATTGATTAACACAGCGCGGAAGTTAATGTGCTTACTTTAGATGCATGGGTGCTGATGGGAAGACCTCCATTGCAATCATCCTCTAATGTAATTTTTATGGCTAATCGGAATAAGGCCACTCAAATCGTGAGTTTTAAAGGATGCATCCATTACTATACAAGGGCCAAGTTCACTGGGACTTTGAAATTTTAGCACTGCAGAAGAAAATAACTTCCAAACTCTACTTAGGTGCCTTGGTGTTATACAAATAATGTTGATCTCGTGGTTCAACAAGGGATATGTAAGTTTTGATAACAAAGAAGAACTAGTTATTATCCCTTTAACAGATGGGAAATCTACACCTTATGTTGAACCTTTGAGTGGGAAGACATGAACATAATTTATGTGTGTGTCATTCGATATCCAAAATTACTTGAGCCATTTAAGGAGGGAATCCTCCAGTGGGAAGATGCACAATCTATTAGTGATACTATAAGTATTGTTTGTGACAATTGGGTGCATGACACCTATGAGATGGTTAGGCACAAAGTAAGAAGTGCATTTGCACGGAGGGGAAAACCTCATCAGATTAGGAAGATAGGTAAAGAACTCTATACCCTGATACATTGGAGAAGGAGATCCTATGGTATTCTTGCACACCATGGAGGAGTAGTGGATGGATCAAGTGGAGAGAAGAAATATGTTAGTGTATACCCTACACGGGATAACAACACGCTGGTGGATGGTTCACAAGGATAATCTCATAGAATGGAATGAAGTAAGAATTGTGCTAACAATATGGTTTCTCGAAGCAATGCACATACTCAAATCTGCATATATCATGGTAATAAACCTATTCAGAACCACGTTCAATAGTGTGAGAGACTCTAGATAGAGGGGCATGAAGCTTTACCACCTTCACTATGGGTGCACAAACTTTATTTCACTTTACAAGGCTGCGCACACGCTTGGTATGTTTATGTGGAACTACATAGGGAGACCGCAAATCGGGCAAGACTTAATTACGTAAATGATATAGACTTTTGACTACTTCTCTACTAAACCTCCGGTGAAAGAGGCATTATGGGTTATGGAATGCTTGACTATGGATACAGTGCAAAGGCTAAAGAAATTATTCAGGAGTTATTTGGTAAGGCAGAAATAGGAGTGCACTTTGATGAAGTAGATGAGACCGGTATCAAACTATTTAAGTGTGCTTTCTTTGAGAAGGAGAAAGGGAAGATGGTCTACATAGTGGATGATGAAGAAGTAGAAGATTTGGACATCGATCATTCAATAGGTATGCGAGGTTATGGATAGTGAGGATAAGAAGGTGCATGCCTATCATAAACCTATGAAGATGAAGACCGTGAACATCGGGACGGATGTTGAACTTAAGGAGGCCATAATTGGATATTATTGGTCTAATTCAAGTGGAAAAGATAATTGAGTTACTACGTGATTTATGGGACTTATTCCCTAGGGGCTACCATGAGTTAAAGGGAGTGTATGAGTCATTAGGTGAGATGAATAGTAAGCTAAAGGAAGGTGTGCACCGGTCGTCAGAAGAGACCTTACGGGATGAACCCTAACTGCGCGTAAAATTTAAAGAAGAAATTGGAAAATGTTGAAATATAGAATCATTAAACCCCTAGAAGAATTAGATTGGGTTAGCCCCATGGTAATCAGTATAAAAAAATATGGTCATTAGGATTTGTGTGGATTACAGGGAGTTGAATGTTGCATGTGTGATTGATCCTTTTCCCATGCCTTTCACCGAGGAAATATTAGAAGGCGTTGCAAGGCACGAAATTTACTCTTTTACCGATGGATTCTCATGGTATCATTAGGTATAAATTACATAGGAGGATCAAGATATTAAAACCTTCACCACTGAATGGGGAAGCTTTTCATATACAATGATGCCCTTTGGTTTAAAGAACACACTTGCTGTATTTTCGTGCATAGTTGTTCAAGCATTCCAGATTTTATTCACAAATTCTTGCAGGTTTACTTGGATGATTAGATGGTATATGGGCTTGTTAAGGATCATTGTGACAACTTGCGCTTAGTTTTTGAAATATGTAGGCAGTTAAGCATCTCTTTAAACATTAAGAATTTTGTATTTTCTACACCTTTTGGAACTCTACTAGGCTATATCATCTACAAGGAAGGTCTATTAGTAGATCCATCTAAGGTTACAGAGTTATCGTAGGCCTAGAGGGGCCTACCACGAGTGAGGTGCGTGGAATATTGGGCCACACAGGGTATTATAGAAAATTTATCAAAGGATTTATGAAGATTATCACACCCCCGGGAGGTGTTACTAAAAGGAAGAGGGGCATTATATTAGGGAGAACCGCAATAGCGCGCATTTGAAGTGTTCAAGGAGAGACTCACTACAATGTCTATTCTATGTTTTCCTCATAGAACCAATTGTTTCACATACATGTGGATGCCTCGGCATAGCCATTGGCGTAGTGTTAGCTCACCCAAGAAGTTATTATAGATCATCCTATCTATTTTTCTAGTAGAAAGTTGACTCCTGTAAAATAGAATTATACAACTATAGAGCACGAGACTTTGTCGATGATCTACGTGTTGCATAAGTTTAGATAGTACTTGCTAGCAAAACCTTTTGTGTTTTATATAGATCACATGGCATTAAAATACTTGGTAAATAATCTTGTTTACTGGGGCACATATGTCGATGGGTTCTCTTATTCCAATAATTTGACTTTTACGAGTCATGGTAAAATCAGTAAGATTAATTCGGACCGGACCACTTATTAAGAATTCAATCAGAGAGGACACAAACAATTGAAAATACAATGTGGATGCACATTTATATAGGTTAAACCACGACCTTCGTAATGGAGGATATTGATATTTTTTTACGCATAGGTATAAAGGCCGGAAGGAATGAAAGCCTTAGAGAAGAAATACCTTGTAATTCATGCCACACCCTTCATGTTGATCAGTGGTGACTTATACAAACTAGGTCAAGATGAAGTATTGTGTCGGTGTGTACTAGAACATGAACGCACACGGATATCATGGAAGAGACTCATGGTGGTATTGCAAGAGGGCACTATGTAGGTGACTCCACCACGTGCAAGATTATACTCATGCTAGATTATGGCAAAGAGACCTTGTACAAGGATCAAAGAGTATTGTAAGGCATTTGATCACCGCAAGACTTGGAAAACTTGGGCAAAGAGATGAAATGCCTTTGAGGCCTATTACTAGTGCAGATTCATTTGAAAAATGGGCAATAGACTTTGTGGGTCCTATTTCCCCCACACATAGAACCGGATCGCGCTACATCATCACTTGTACAAATTATCTTACAAGGTGGGTAGAAGCAACACCTATAAAGGATTATACAGCAGCTACAACAACAAGGTTCTTCTAGGAAAATATTCTTACTGGGTATGGATGTCCATTGAGTATGACAAGTGATAGGGCACACACTTCTTGAATGAGATAATCAGGATATTATTGAATGAATTTATGGTCATGCACCACAAAACTAAACCTTATCACCCTCAAGAAAATGGCATTGTTGAGGCCTTCAACAAGATATTGAGCCAGAACTTAACAAAAATATGTGATGTTGGAAGGAAAGATTGGGATGATAAAAATTTTGTTGTACTTTGGGCATATAGAAAAACCTAAAAAAGGTTGAATAAGGCTACATCCTTTCATTTGGTGTTTAAGCGTTGTATGGCAGCTTCTTCCCATGGAATTCATGTTACCTTCTTTGCATATTACTGCGCGGAGGTCTAGTGAAGAGCAAGCATTAGAAGAAAGAATTGACAAGTTAATATAGCTGTTTGGATTAGAGGTGCGCTCATAAAGACGTTGGATTCGAAGGTGAAAAGGCCAAGCGAAGGCATGGCATGACGAGATACATCGAGGATAAGAAGCTTAAGGTTAGACAGATGGTACTCCTTTATGATTCAAAGTTTATGTGTCATCCGAGATAAACTTAAGGTGCATTAATTGGGACCATATATTATCACTCACATACTTGAATCGGATGCTTTTCGGTTAGAGGTTCTTGATGGAACACGGTTGCAGTTGATTACTTCAACGGGAGTAGGTTGAAGCCCTAATATAAATAAGTCTTCTTGGTGTTTGTAATAAGGTAGTATTGTCATTTAGTATAGATTTCCCTTTCTGTATTTCTTTTAATGTATTTCCTTCTTCATCATTATGCTTTATCAATTTAGTTTGGTGTTTTGTGTAATAAGGGCATTTGCGAGGTTGAAAGATAATTACAATCAAGTATTTTTATGCACAACAGAGGATTACACATACCATTAGTGTGAATTGGTTGTTATTCAAAAATGGGTACACATGAAACATATTATTACAGTGATTTCTCTTGTTAAAAAGTGCACATAGTATGGAAAGGAGCTACTAGAAAGAAAATTGCTCCTAAAGAAGATCATAGCTAGAAATAAATGAATGAACAGTATAATGCGAGGTAAGTCAGGGCCGTAAAATCTACTAGAGGAAGGCACAGTGGTGAGGTACTTGGTGCATGGAAGCGCATAGAAGGAGGTTTGTAGCCAAAAGGTAGGAAGGTGCGCTAGAAGGTTATATCTATGGCACGTAGGTGTATCACGTGGAAATTGGGAAAATGGTCAATTAATGAGAGGATCGATGGTAGGTAAAGGAGCAATAAATTTTAGCAACTTTATATAAAGGCGTGATGCGGGTTCATTTTTACCTTTGTGATCATAAGTATTTGAGTGAGCTAGTTGCGACCGAACCAAGAGAAACATGTTGAGGTGTGGAGAGTTGCGAAACTAGGTGTGGAGAGTATATTTTTGCATAAAATTGGCTTACGTCCCCATTAGAGAAGGGTTTGAGCAAAGAAAAAGCATTGAGAAGGAGCTAGGGCACACGGTTTCAAGCTAGGGCACGCGATTTTGAGCTAGGGCATAAGAGCTTACTCAATAAAGGAAAAAGGTGAGATTTTTACCATGGCACCAAGTAAAGCACCTGGAGCAGGAATGAAGGGGAAGAAAAAGATGTAAATTGAGATCGAAGATGCTCCCGAGAGTAATTTTTCATAAATGCAAAGATCCGGAAGGAGTGATCATCGGACAGATTGGGATTCCTATATCCATGAGATACAAAGTAAGTGGATACAACCACCGCACCACTAATAACAAGGAGGATTTGGACGCATTATTGAATAGGAAGACCAACAAGCGCATGATGGATGACATACTAGTGTATGACGATGTTGGGGAGAAGTTGCTCAAGAAAGTAGGGGTGTATCAGTTGTATGAACTCCCATATTTTGGAAAACCAGAAAATATATACCAATGGCTTATGAGCAGAGTCCATGAGGACTTCTTCTATTTTTTGGACAACGAGTAAGGATCACAGTCGCCCTAATTGCTATGTCGACATGTGGATTGAATGGCATAGGGATTAAGGTTAGTAGTGATCTAACTGATAAGGCAAATATTATTATTGCCACCAAAGAAGGAGTTGGGATATGCCAAGGGTCCATGCACGGAATGGACATATATAAATTAAGGAAGTACCTTGTGGTAAGCAGCAAATGTGCATCTGCTCACTAATTTGAATGATCAAGAGAGATGGTCACAAGTAAACACCATGTGGCTACATATTGCCAAGAATATTTCACAAGGGCAAGTGTATAATTTAGCAGGTACATAGCTAAAACAATTATTGAGGAAGCATGGATAAGTGAAAAGATAAGTTTTGGCATTATCCTACTATCTCTCATGTTTGTAGAAATTGGGGTGCCCAATGGAACAAATAACAAAATTTGGGAATGCCCCATGAGAAATAAGTCCTCGTAAAGAGGTTTGAAAAATATCTATGTGAAGGATCAATGAGTGGTCCATTCAAGCAGAGGCGAGTTGTGGTATGATCGAATTCATGTGGCCTTTGAGGAGGAATGGTGTATTCCAAGGAGATGCCATCAGTAAGGGTAAGATGGTGCAATTTGTAGTGTACCAAAGCATTTTTGCATTTTGTATTTTACAATGAAGGATGGGACATGGAGTCCCTGGTGTAAACTACCCTACGCCTTCAAAGCGCGTTACTTTAAAGAAGCAATACACAAGTTTACTAATGCGTGTTGGTTAATCTACAACATAGACAAGGTAGATTATGAGTACCATATATTGAGTAAAACTTGTGTTTATCCAGGTGGATCTACCTACATTGAGAGTCTTATCTCTAATGTTATAAGTATGAAGCCAGTAAGCTTGGCTATTAGGGATAGTGAGGTCACACTTATCTATCTCCATCTTAAGCCTAGGATGGAAAATGGCAAATATGTGGAGAATGAGTTCGCGCTCCCGGGGCCGCCTAAGGGAAAACACACAGTTGAAAATGTGGAAACTCCAAAGCTTGCCTTGACCGTAGAGGAAGATGTGGAAGAAGAACTCAATGGCTTGGACCATAGAGGCGCAGAGGCAGCCCATGGAAAAAGTAGAATCTAAGTGCACAAATACTCCCCACAGATGCAAGGAGAGGAGGAAGACTTAGATGTGGATACATCCATGAGGAAAGCCAATTTAAGAAGGTGTTTAGAAGAACCAAAACCCAAGGCACGGGAATATCTCAACCTTTACGAAGGTCACCTCGCCTCCCTCAAAATGAAGCACCTGAGAGAAAGAGAAGAAGGATGCTAAAGCTTAATGAGGACGAGGAGGAGGAGTCTAGAGAGAGTACACCAGGAACCCTGGTTAAACCTGAAGATGTAGAAGAAGCCCGAGATAAAGAAATGAGAGTTGACGAGGGAGTGAAAGAAGCATAGGAAGAGGCGGGAAAGCCTTCCATCACACCCATTACTACTGAGGAGGAGGAAGGGCCAACTCCAGATACTGGTTTCCAGATTCCTAAAGGGCCAAGGAAAAAGAGAGAGAGGACAAATGAAGAGTATGTTGTCCCTAGTATGGGCTATGCTAAGGACATGAGAAAAATCATCCGCACCCGTTTTCATATCACTGTGGGCCTTAAAGAGTTATATGTGTGGGAGTTGATGGATCCAGATATGGCTATTACATGCACAAGGAAGAAATTATCCTAGTCCATGCAGACTCATATGGACAAACCAGACTTTGATGTATGTGAAGAGTCTTGTGTCTCGCGAAGAGTAAAGAAGACACCCCAGAGTAGGCACATGAAAATAAAACCTACTCTAATGTCCAATGAGTAGGTTAGCAATGCCTTGGTTAAGGTATTTGCTGAGGTGGTGTGGAGAAACATTGATAAGGCCACCACCATTCGAGCACTGCTTGAAGATAACAAGGATAAAATTGTAGAGATAACATGATTAAAGGAAGAGAAGGAACAGAACGGACAAAGAATGAGGTCTTCGTTAGCATGGCTAAGGAAATTAGTGATCACATTCTTAAAACAAGGCCTCATCTAGAACCTCAGGTTCCTGAGAAATTTCCTTATGTTATGCATTATGTATGCTCTTTAGTCGATTTGGTTTTAGATGATAGATCAATTCGAACGCCCGCACCAAAATATTCTAAACAAGAAGTAGAGAGAGCAAGGGCCTCTATGGTTAGGAAAATTTCAACTTATGAGGCATTGCTCCAAACCTTTAAAGATTAGTTGATGAAATCTAATCAATATCTCAATTTTGAGCATGCGCTAGACACCATAATAAGAACCAGAACTCTAGTAGAAGATAATGAAATTTTGAAGGTGATGAAAGATGAGACACTGGGTACGCAGAAATATTGGCACTAGTGAAACAAAAGTGCGAGTCCCTAACAGTAGCCCAGGATCCACATAAAGAGAGGATTGATGAGATTAGGAAGATCATAGCGTAGAAGATGGACCTCATGGAAGGAATGATGTCCTGGTATGGCCAATGTTGTTCAATACTACGTAATGAGAAAAGAAGATCAATCGGGACGAATTGGATGCCATAGCCACAGATATTCCAAAGAAAATAAGGATTGTGCTAAGTGAATGACAGGATATGGAGGTTAAGATCAAAAATGAATATCCAGAGTTAATCCTTCAAGTTGAAGAAGAGGGTGTTGTAGAGTGAAAATTCATTCTTTTTTACAGTGTTTCATTCATTCTTTCATTACTTATTCTTTATTATTGGGAACATCAGAAAGAATTCTCATTACACGGACGACATTGTGTTTTAGCATGGGGTAATGTTGAGCAGATAGAAGGTGGTTCTAAGGAGAAGATACCCAAAGGATGCATGCGTGGGAACAAGGTGCATTTGAAGGCGCGGAAAGATAGGAATAAACATGCACCAGAACACTTTGGCTCAGGACTTAGCCATTTTTATGGATAAAGGCTATTTTGGAGATAGTGTGTGGAGCACACATAGAGATGAAGACTTGCGCTACACACAATAGTATTTTGGGAACAAGCGGCTGATAAGCGCCATGCATATTTTAAGCTAATAATAGGATTTCTTCTTAGAGTTAACTATAGGACATCTATTATTAGAACACTTACATGTGTGCATGTTATTGTAAAGGTACATGGTTATTATCAACATGTGACCTATTTTGAGAAGTGCATAGGTGATGAAGGAAAGTCCCCACCTTTATAAATATGTATTGAACTATGTAGTTAAGATGGCAAGTGAAATATCAGAGAGTTATGTTGTTGGTCTCAATACGCACATGACTCATGGAGGTACTTTATAGATGTAATAATTTTATGTGTTTTCAAAAGTTGTTTAATGCAATGGAGTATATTGGCTAGATAATGGTGTTAGACATAATTGAATATGGTTCTTGTATGGTTAATCTTATTATAGTCATTGTTTAGTTCATGATTCTCTAAGATCTAGATCTGGTTTATGCATTGTGGAATGTTTATGTTTAGTTATGGATCTGAATATGCTTTAACATCATCACACTAACATCTTGTCACAAGCACTCTAAAGACGGACTGGTACCTTTACACACTTCTCGGTGAGCGCTAGCTTAGGTTGAGTGATGTGTCAGCGTGCCTCGGTTATTCACAAGAAATTATAGTAGCCTTGTGATTGTAGAGACTCAAATTCATTAACTTATCTTTTAGAAATGACAAGTTCGGTTTTTTTCCATGTTAAGATAAATTCTCATGTTCTAATCCTAACTAGTGTGAGTGTGAGTGTGTGTGTGTGTGTGTACATACATAAATATATCTTGACTTGATTATATTTACACACTCTTCTATCATTCATCTTTAAAATATTAATATAAAAATAAAGTAGTAACCATCTATAAGAATTATTCCTAAACCGTAGTCTTTCTTCACTAGTTGCCTATCCAAACCATATATCTTAAGAACATAGTACAAGTATGACCTTGATTGACCTATACGATCCTAGACTTTCCCATATAAAGACTTTTTCTAATTTGAAAACATCATGTGACTTGGTTCACCTTCCCTAGTCATCCATAATGTGAATTTTGAATCTATGGAAGCCTATATAAGCAAGTTAATTTCACTTTATATCTCACCTAATATTTTTCATACAATCCTATTTTAAATATAAATACTAAAGAACTCAAGGCTCTCCTAAATATTCCTAAAGTAGTTACACATCACTTAGAGCTACCACCACACATGTCTAAAGCACTAAAAATAGGCTCAAGAGTCTATCTTCCTACATTTACAAGCATCCAAAGATCAAAGAGCCATGTCTTGGCAAGATGAAGTCACTCTAAGCATTATGAAAGGTATTTAAGGGACAAGATGGATTAGTATCAACATATGAAGCACACCACATCACACTAATACCATGTTGGGTACATTATCTACTCTATAGTTATCCCACTTTTTTTTCAAGAGACATAAGGAACCGATAAAGGGTTGGCTTAGATATGTATGCACACTTGCACCTACATTAGGAGAACTACCTAAGGATTGATCCTGATTGAGGGGATGTAGTGTAACACTTATATTAGTTCAATAGGTTCAAACTATCCAAGGTATTTCAAACTCACCCATGCATTGATTTATCATTTAGTTATCTAATGCTTTCATGAAGTTTACCACAAGTATATAGGGTTTTATTTTGCAGGTCATTACAGTGGTGGTGTCAAAGTTATACGAACCCTAGAGATAGAGGGAAAACTCATTTCTATGAAAGCAAATGGAAAGAAAAGTTACAAAACCCCACCATGTATGGGTTTAAGACAACACATAAGAAGTCAAAACTCTACCACATTCTAGTGTAGAGGTGTATAATTCTACACACGATAAATTTTGAGTTCCAGTTTCACAAACAAAATTTATTGATCTAGAACATCTATTTTACCCAATTTACACACCAAGATCATCTTCTACCACTCTATGTAGCTAAGTACGTATACCTTTTGTATGTTTTAAGAAATAATCATATCATTTTATCATAGTCAGTAAGTACTAATTTGTTATTTTAAATATGTATTGTTAATGTTTATTAATTAATTCAAAATAATAAAATTATATCATTATGTAATTTCTTCCTAATTCACTCTTTACATACTTGACTAAGTAGGAAATATTTAAAACATTTGGTGAACCTAACCCTTAATCGAACACATAACCTTATTGAAACCCTAGTTTCCACTAGGTTTCATTTGAACCAAAATTTGTGTATGTTTTTATTTTGTCCATTTTTGGCATAACAATAAGAATAAGCATCAACCTATTGATCATATTAATATTTATCCTCCTAGTTTTAAGTGTGGAGTATATGTGGTTTCATAACCACTTTGTGAATAAGGTGTCCTTTCCATATTTGATCAAAAACTCATGAGGTTCCTTTACATAACATTTGGAAACACATAAAGTGACCACTTTTATGATTTTGGTAACAATGAGAATGATGCATGGAACCTAAGAAGTTAATTTCTTATCTAATTTCCATTTACAAATATGTGAAAATCCTTGTCATATTATCAATATCCTTCTCATTACTAAGTTATCCCAAGATTAACCCTTTAATGAAATGACCCCTTTGGGGTGACTCATCCTACATCTTCTACTATGGTAAAATATACTCTTCATATGGATGTGATGCATATAGATTTTGGGGTAAGTATTTACCTACCTAATAGTGTTATTATATTTATGCATGTGTCCAATTTTATTCCTACATCTCCTTTATACACCCATATTGGTTCATATGTTTCTTCTTCTAGCACCTAAAACTCTTAAAACCCTTGTTTATAGTTTGCAAGCTCAAATATTTCAATTACAACAAGGTACCTCTACTTCTTCTCATGTCATGGATTTTACTCAATATCTCCATAGCCTCGACGAATACACCTAAACGGGCTTCTTGTCCCTTTCCTATGGGTTTTTTTTTGCTCTTAAGATTCCTATTTTTTATGGAAAAGGTGATCCTCGAAGAGCACCTTCATGTTTTACATGATGTGTTATTAGATTACACCTACAAATCCACACATTAATTACCAAGCTATTTCCTAGAAATATTAAGGAATTTTCATTAAAATGGTTTTATGATCTCCCATTTATTCATTTCAGGGATTTTTTCCCATTTATCTAATCATTTCTTCACTCGATTCTCTATAAATATTGGGGACAAGATTTCTTATGCTCAAATGTATAAGATACAACAAAGATTTGCCATGAAAATTATGTCCTAAACAACTACATGGACCAAAGCATATGGTATGGTCTAAAATTTAACCCCATTATGGCCTTTTTGTATGCCCTTGTCCATTTACATCTTCATCTCTCAAAGTTCCTAGTTTTTGTATTACTTCTTGATTTGCACATGTCTACAATTTGGACCTTCAAAACTATGTGATTCTTGTTGTGTAGTTAATTTAATATTAAAAACCTTATATGGTGAATAAGTCCTATAAAATAAACATTATGTGGGTCATGAGCACCCCCGTGTAGCATAGACATCACCACTACTTTGAAGAGGCCTCAAACTACATATCGCTTTCGCCTAACATGTGATATCTAGAATGTATACAACTATATTGATAATGATGACCTTGAAACAATGTGATTGTAATTGACCTTTTACCCTATATTGAATTAAGAATATGTGCCTTTTATGCTTGTAGATACGAGTAGATGACTACCTTAGAATAATTATGTAAAGTATATGATGCTCAAGGAGTCTTGGAGTAACTTTTCTTATGATTGTTCTTAATGTTTACTCATTGGAATGTTAGGAGTCAAGTAGATAGAATGCCCTCCTTAATGAGAGATGAATAACTTACTTATATATGTGTTTTGGATCTAGAAAACTTGGAAAAGGATGACTAGAAGTGTACCAAAAAGATTCAAATCAAGAAAATTATTGTTAGAGGGAAAGGACTGCCGACACTAAAATTTTCCTCCGTAATTTCTATTTCATTAATGTATGTATTAGAATAGGATGTTGTTAAGTATATAGTAGCGTCCGATAGAAAATAACGGTGCTGCCGCAAGCACGACGCCACCAATAATGTATAGTACGGTAATAGTCAAAAGTACAATAGGAATGTTGTGGTAAAAAGTAAATATTTGTCGTAAGTGGTCCAGAATGTTAAAATGTCAAAGTTTGGGTAAGAGAGAAGTAGGGTCTACATGATTAGGAATTATAAATATTATATTGGTAATAAGGACAAGGAGTGAGGTCATAAATATTTTGTGTATTTTATTGTAAGAAGTCTAAAAATGTGGAACCCATATGAAATGATAAGGTTTATCTTATCTTAAAAGATAAACTTACATGTACAAATAAGAGTTAAGGTATGGAATATGATTCGTCGAGTGGATTTCTTATCCTATCTTAGAGATAAGATGGATAAGCCTGAAAGTTCTATAAATAAAGAGGCCACCCCCCTCATTTAGCATAGAAGGAAGTAGTGAGAAATATTGTATGAAGTGTGTAAAGGAAGCCATCAGTTTAAAGGTGTGTTGAAGAAGCCATTGAGAGGTGTAATTGTAAAGTTTCTCCCATAGTCTTGGTGAAAGGCAAGTGAAGTCAATAACACTTGAAGTACCTCATGGGTGAGATTGTAACAATTTCATGTTAATATTATAATTTACTCTGATATTTTAGATTTATCATCATTCCTTCTTATCAAAGTCTATGGTATTCTTGTGTTATGTTTGTTGTTGTGTTTCCATATTACATCCACCAAACTAAAGGCTATGCATTAGTAAATAATCATAGCACGAGGAGTTCCCGGTGAAGAATTATCATAGTGCCGGATTGGTGATGACATTTTGGTTCCGTTGCCGGGACCATTCCTCGTTGGTGGATTTTCTGGAGAGATATTTCCACTTAGTCAAAAATCAATGGAGGGTAACCTTATTTTTACGCTTTGTATAGTAGTTACCATGGTAAAGTCATTTTTGTCGTGAATAGTAGTTACCATGGTAAAATCATTTTTTGTGAATAGTATTTACCACAAGTAAAGTCACTTTTTACCGTGAATGGTATTTCGCAAAGAACTTCACTTTTTACTTTGTGAATAGTGTTTACCACAATAAAGTCGGTTTTTACCACATAAAGAAGTCAAGTTTTACCATAGTTTACCGTGGTCATTTCTATTTTCTATTATAGTGAGATTTTAATTATTGGTGCACATAAGTCTTGTTGATTGTACTTTTGGGTTGGTATTTCACTGTGGTTACTTTTGAAAATGGGGAAGATTCCTGTTTTTTCAGCCCAATCTAATGAAGATGCTTCCTCTTTCATTCAAGAGTTTAAACGATCTTGTATTTGTAATGGCCTTATAAGAAGGGAACAATGGAATGAATTTTTTCCTACCTTTTTAGATGGTTCGGCCCTTAGGTGGTTTGAAACACTAGGTGATAATGTGAAAAACTCATGGGATTTATTAACTGAAAGTTTTCTTGAAGAATTTGGTGAACAACAGAGATATGCAGATCTCATGATCGATATCACAAAGCTAACCCAAGGAGAGAAGGAGAAGATAAGGGATTATCATGCTCGTGTTCTAGAGCTAAGGAGGAAGCTCGACGCCCAGATCCGGAAGGAAGGATTAGCGGATGGGTTGATGAATGGTGTGGATAATCTCCCATGTAAGCACTTCATTCTTCGGGATGAAGCCGAGATCGACAACGAGTGAAGTATGACCACCCAGCCTACCATTGAACAAGCAAAGGAGATTTCAAGAAGGTAAGAAGAAAGCATAGAAGAGGAGCCCAAAGAAATTGTTGCTAAAGTAGAGCCTACACCAACACCTTGCTCTGCAGAATCCACAACCACTCTTGGTGAGCACAAATCTTTCTCCTAGTACATCTACACGAGTATGAAGATCTACTCAAAAATATGGGCCGCTTAACTATTAATCTTCTTCAAGGAAAGAATTTAGTTCTCGGGGAGGAGATAGAGGTCCAAAAAGAAATATTTCGAAGTTGTATGTTATGGTTGTTATAAAAGGGTCATTATAAGTATAATTGTCCGGATAGAGCTTCTACATTTGGTAAAGGAGATAATGATAAAGGAAAAGCACCTCGTGAATTCTTTTGATGTAGTAGATAAGAGCAGAAATAATGAAGTAGATGTGTTTGTAAATAAAAAGAAAGAAAGAAAAAGATAATCAAGATGGAAATGACGCTAAGAAGATGAAAGGAGAAACTAGTAAGAAACATAGAGAAGAAAGTTGGGTGTGCAGGATTTTTGATTTCACAAGGGCAAGGACCATACTCCATCTTGGAAGATCTATCCAAAAGGCTCGCAAATATTACATGTGGTCAACTCTTGGCTATGTCTTCTAAGAAGAGGCGGGAGTTGTGAAGTGGACTCAATGCTCGACGAAGGAAGGAGGTTGAGGTCCCTGTTTTGGAGGCGAGGTGGATCCCCTATGCTCCACAAGCCGAGGTATTATGTAATGGTATTTCAATTCATGATGTCTTAGTTGATGGAGGTGCTTTGCGATTAATGTAATGACCGAGTCCAGTAATGAATATGTTGGGTTTAAAATTGATCGCCCTTCAACACTTATGTTAAGGTCATTAAATAAGGGAAAAACTAAACCGAAGGTGTAGTTTCAAATGTGGCAATATATGTTATGGGTGTCAGATGTGTGGTAGACTTTCGGGTGATGAAAATGGTACTGTTGCGTACCCAATGTTGCTGGGAAGACCATGGCTAAGGAGAGTTCATGCAAGAAACTACTGGAATGAAGGCTTCATGACACTTGGACATGGTAGAGAGAGGGTGAAGATAAACGTGATCCCTCGGCATCATAAGGTAGAACTTGTGGATTCAAGTGATGAAACTGATGATTGGACATCCTTTGATTACTCTAGTACCAGTGAAGTGGACACTGAAGATGAAGAAAGTGAGGTTGATGTTTCAGTCATAGATATCCTTCCAGTCACACCAACTCATGACCCCATAAAATTATCTGAAGAAGAAGTTGATGATCGTCTCCAACAAATAAAGATTGGTGATGTTGTGATGGAGAGTGAGAAGGAATCCTACCTCTAGCTCTTTTGAAGGTACATACACATATTCACTTTTGATTACAAGGAACTCCATCAAGTAAGTTGGGTAGAACATTCTATTGAGTTGGTAGATGGTGCTAAGCCCATAAAGCAAATGCCATATAGAATGAATCCTAATTTTTCCAAGACTGTAAAAGAAGAAATAGATAAGTTGCTTGATGCAGGATTCATATTTGCTATGGAGAATTCAGAATGGGTTTCTCCCATTGTGATCTCAATAAAAAAGAATGGGAAGATACGCATTTGTGTTAATTACAGGAAGCTCAATAAGGCAACAAAGAAGGATCATTACCCTCTTCCATTTTCAGATCAGATCTTGGGCGAAGTAGCGGCGAGAGTGCTATAGTTTTGTTGATGGTTATAGCGGCTAATACTAAGTTCGTATAGCAGAGAAAGATCACCAAGACCACATTCACCACTCCTTGGGAACGTTTGCTTATAGAGTTATGCCTTTTGGGTTTGTGTAATGCTCCGCAACATTCCAGCGTTTGATGAATAGGGTGTTCGAACCCTACATGGGACCTTCATCGAGTAATTTTGGATGATTTTGCATCTATGGGAGCAAGTTAGACCACCGCACCAAATGGAGACAAAGCATTTCAAAGGTTAGATGAAGCACAAGCCTCACTAAACCCTACAAAGTGTGTCTTTGGATGTTCTAAAGGTGTTTTGAGGGCATGTTGATCCAGAGTGGTATTGGTAACTCGATCCCGATAAAGTTTCAAAAATCAAAGAGTTACCATTTCCTATGAATAGAAGTAAGTTGAGATCATTTTTAGGCCATGTGGGGTACTATAGAAGGTTCATCGAGAATTTCTCAAAGATTGCACAACCACTAACCCAGCTTCTTGAAGAAGGATGTTACTTATGAACCAAGAAATAAGGCGATGAAGCTTTTGGACAATCTGAAGGAAGCCTGGTGTCTTCACCGCTTTTTAAAGAATCTAAATTGGAGCAAGCCATTCATTGGTACACCGATGCCTTAGATGCAGCACTAGGAAGTACTTTGAGCCAAAAGGATGAAAATGGGAATGAACATCTAATTTACTTTGGGAGCAGCACAAATGAGCGATCTTGAGGTAAATTATCTTGTGAATCAAAAAAGAGGCTCTGCTATCATTTTTCTTTGTAAAGAAGTTTAGGAATTACTTACTAGGGCAAAAAAATTCTAGTTATAACAGATCATCATCGCTCTAAAATATATTATAAATAATCCTAACCCATCGGGAGGATAAAGCAAGATGGATAATTTTGCTACAAGAATTTGAATTTGATATTATAGATAGGCTAGGAAAGAAGCATGTCAATGAAGATGCACTCTCTCGAGCCTATGATGGTTTAGGATCATCTTGTGATGATGATGATTTCCCCGATGCAAAGATTGTTATCCTCGACACAATCCCTAGTGAATACATAGATATTTGGAATTATTTGAATGAATTCAAGTTTCCTAATGGTGCCAATGCAAAGACTAAGAGAAAGATTACTCAAGTCAGTCATCCATATTCCATTCTGCATGGAGTATTATTTCAAATAGGACCGATGGACAAAGACAAGAGGGTAATTGGACGTGATCAAGGGAAGGAACAACTAGAAGAATTCCACAATGGTACATGTGGAGGGCACTTCTCTGGACAACTTACATCAAGAAGGATCTTGGATGCGAGTTATCACCGCCCACTCTTTTTAAAGATTGTTTTAATTATTGTAAGACATGTGATATTTCATTCAAACACATGGTAACCGTAAGACTTCATCACTCCATTATGTCCTATTCTTCCACTTGGTCCCTTTGAAAAGTGAGGAATAGACATTTTAGGTCCACTTTCAACTACCTCACGCCAAAATAAGTATATTGTAGTTGCCACAGATTATTTAACCAAGTGGGTTGAAGCTAGGCCATCAAAATGCCTTCCATGGATGAAGTGGCAAGGTTCATATATGAACGCATTGTCACCATGATTTGGTTGTCCATTAGAAATCAGTAACAGATCAAGGAAGCCACTTCATTAATGAGGTGGTAGAAGCCCTAGTCAATAGGTTTTCTATTAAGCACAGGAAGGCAACAACATACAAGCCAAGCACAAATGGACAGGTGGAACGAACAAATTTTGTGTTGTGTCAAATTCTAGCAAAAGATGCAGCCTTGCAGGTATATAAATGGGATAAAAGGATTCATGCAACATTGTGGGCATATAGGGCAACATCAAAGTCAGCAACAAGATACTCCCCATTTCAGTTGGCTTATGGCATTGATCCAGTTCTTCCTATTGAGTTTGATATTCCCACGGTCAGAGTAATGAAAAATGAAAGAATGGATGAAAGTGATTCAGTAAAAGAAAGGTTGGTACATCTTCATTTGCTAGAGGAAATGAGGGAAATAGCTAAGGATACAAGCTATAAGAAGAAAATGAAGCAAAAGGAATACTTTGATCAAAAGATCCGGTGGTCTCCATTTCATGTGAATGACTTGGTTCTAAAGATATGATTCGAGATACAAAAAAGAAGACAGAGAAAATTTATTCCAAAATGGATGGGGCCCTACAAAATAGCGAGCTTGTGCATGAAAATGGAATGCACTGATTGGAGGAATTGGATGGCACTCCCATTATGAAATGGGTCAACCACGACAAGTTGAATATTTTCCAAGCACTGTAATAGTCTACTCCGAGGATGGAGTAGAAGCTAGTGAAGGGGGAAGATGTCGACACTAAAATTTTCCTCTGTAATTTCTATTTCATTAATGTATGTATTAGGAATAGGATGTTGTTAAGTATAATTAGTAGTAGCTGTCCGATAAAAGATAACGGTGTTCGGGTAAGTATACGCCGCTAATAATGTATAGTACGGTAATAGTCAAAAGTACAATAGGAATGTTGTGGTAAAAGTAAATATTTGTCCTAAGTGGTCCAGTAATGTTAAAATGTCAAAGTTTGGGTAAGTAGAGAAGTAGGGTCTACATGATTAGGAATTAGAAATATTATATTGGTAATAAGGAAAAGGAGTGAGGTCATAAATATTTTGTGTATTTTATTTGTAAAAAGTCTAAAAATGTGGAACCCATGTGAAATGATAAGGTTTATCTTATCTTAAAAGATAAGCTACATGTATGACTGAGATAAGAGTTAAGGTATGGAATATGATTCATTATAGTGGATTTCTTATCCTATCTTAGAGATAAGATGGATAAGCCGAAAGTTCTATAAATAAAGAGGCCACCCCTCATTTAGCATAGAAGGAAGTAGTGAGAAATATTGATGAAGTGTGTAAAGGAAGCCATCGGTTTAAAGGTGTGTTCAAGAAGCCATTGAGAGGTGTAATTGTAAAGTTTCTCCCATAGTCTTGGTGAAAGGAAAGTGAAGTCAATAACACTTAAAGTACCTCATGGGTGAGATTGTAACAATTTCATGTTAATATTATAATTTACTCTGATATTTCAGATTTATCATCATTCCTTCTTATCAAAGTCTATGGTATTCTTGTGTTATGTTTGTTGTTGTGTTTCCATATTACATCCACCAAACTAAAGGTCATGCATTAGTAAATAATCATAGCACGAGGAGTTCCCGTGAAGAATTATCATAGTCTTTGGATTGGTGATGACAGACCAAAGTAGCTAGGTCGACACATAGTGTATGTGCTTATGGCCCTTTCAAATGGTCCTCGGATCTCGTGTGCAGTAATTTGAAAGTTGGGATTGTAATGTGTGAGGGTATAGCCTAATTTGTGGAGTAATACGACCGTTATGTAAACAAGTAGTTTGTTGTGTGCAAAGAAAGAACAAGTGAGATGTAACCAGGGGATAACATAATTGGTCAAATTGAACAAGAGTGGGATAATGCAAGAGTGTTGCATAAGTTTTTTTGTTGCATGAAGACATGAATTACAAAAAGGAGTGTCTACATTTCCCCCTTTAAGTACGGAATTAAAAATTGTGTGTTTAAAGGAAAATTCACCTAAGTGTGTAAAAACACTTTGAATTTTCTCGAGCCCTCTTGTGCTTGTGTAAGGACTTTGTCTTTGTTTTTCCAAGATGAGTACTTGTAGAGAAAAGTGTATTCAATGTCCATAGTATAGGAAATCGAACTTTAACTTGAAAATTTTGAACTTAGTGTGAAAATAACAATATGTAAATAGAAAAGTAAAACAAAGGAAATAATAAACTTGATTGTTTTGCAAGGGAGGGGATAGAATACTCCCTCTACCCTTTCCATGAAGATTATTGAAATTTGTGATGGAGATGGTTGAAAGGACATGGGGTGATCATTCCCCAAGTGGAATGTGCCAAGAAGAATAAAAATAAGGGAAAATGCACCCCAAATGGTGAAAAGAATTGTATAAGGAGTGTTCCAATTGCTTCGCATCCCTCCAAAAAAATATGAGCAATGAGAATTCAATCCTATAAGGATAATAGTCACCTGACACTTCCCAAGACCCACAGATAAGTGCCACTACAGATGAACATGAACCCAATTGATTTGCAAATGATGACATAATGTATTGGGCAATACTAGCTTACGTGTACCCTTGGTGTCACCATAATATGAATTGTACTATGTATTTTATCATTGAAACTAAGTAAAAGCCTATAAATGTCCCTAATAAATTGTACCAACTGAGAAAATTATTGAATCTTCCCTCAGGACGAAAGTGTATGGAATGGGCCATAATGTCCAAATGCTATGGTCTTTTTTGTAAGGTTTTTGATGTGTTTTTCTGACCTAAGTTTGTTTCGAGCCATTTTTGAACCTCTTCACTATTTGATTTGGTATTATTTCATTTTGTTTCCTTATTCGAGCTTTTTTAGGGTGAAATATCACTTGATGGTTTCACCTCGTGTTTTAGGCGTGTGAGATAGAACAATGTGATTGCAACCCAAATAAGAGGACTTGTAGCTAATGTGCACATGTTTGTAGGATTCTTGTAGAGGGAAATAGGGGAGTGCACATGGTGTATACCATGGCACATACATAGTAATATAATAGAAAAATAGCAAAGTGTTAAGTAACAAACAATAGGACAAAATGCAATAGATGTAAGAAAAAGCATGCAAGGATAGACAAATAAAATAAAATGGAAAATAATATGCTGCATACATGGGACACCAGGATTTGGGATGTTGCAAGAAAATAATATAGGAATTCAAGTAACATAGGGCATTGCCCGCAAACAAGTGAAAGCATAGAGAAAACATGTAAAACAAGAAACAAGTCATAGTATGAAGATGATTCCAACTTGGAAGTAACCTACAAAAACAAATATTACACATGAAGCACCCATTAACATGTTAGAGTAATAAATAGTATGACATAATGTATGTACTAAGTGAATGAGGTAAGATAAATTAAAATAGCAAATATTGGAACAATAACACCTATATGTGAGAAAGTGTAAAGTGGATGCCCCTAATAGCTACAAAAGAACTAGTAGAGAGCAATGTCAAGCATCCTGCATCATGTAACAATATGTGTGTATCCTACATTCAACTCAATATACCATGTGAATGCACATGTGTATAGAAAAATGATATAGCATATAATGTATTAAGCTAACATGATAAGTAGTGTGCAACATGAACAATATAAGTGGGAAAGATAAATAACCAAGCAAGAGCAATGCACATATTTTTGGATTTTGTATATGTTTGAATGCTTTTATATCTATAGCACATATGAATGTTTTTGGATTTTTAGGCCCCCGAGGGCATATATGAAAACCTATTCTCCAAAGAGAAGGAAGGGTGATCCAAGAATGTCCCTAGGGAATATATAGATTTATTAGTGCTTTTGGTGAATAAAGATTATGCATCCATAGAGGGGGAAGCAACGTCCCCCTAGTGTGTGTGTGTAAAGTGAGGTTTGGGTGTGTAGTCATTCCTCAATAGTCAAGTTGAACCTATAAATAAAGTGTGTCATCAAGAAATCGGGGAAAGGTTAGATGATCCCTAAAGTGTGTGAGTTAGAGTAGGCCCCATCGTCAAAGCCTATAAAGAGAGTCATAAAAACCTATTCTATAAGTAGAAGGGAGGGTGATATATGAGTACTCATACATATTTGATGAAGGAAACCCATCTATGCATAGTATTGCTTTAGATACATGATGTTTATGGGTTTTTATGGGTTTTATAAGATTTTGAGGTTGATACATGCCATTTCTAATTTTATCCGTAATAATGAATGGGCCTAGCCAACTAGGTTTAAATTTACCTTTTATGAAGGCTTCGCATTTAGTATTATTTTGATTTTCTTTTAGGACTAGGTCACCAATCTTGAATTCTGAGAAATTTGGATTTGTGATTCATATGCCCATTTGATACATTCCTGGTACTTGGGAAGATTCTTGAAAGCTTCAGACACATTGTTGATTGAGTATTTCTAACTCATGTAGGTGTCATTCATGGTACTCATTATCTTTGAGAATATCTTTGAGTGAAGCACATAATGATGGGATCTCGATTCTAATGGTATGATAACTTGGGTACCGTAGATGAGGGAGAATGGGATGATATTGGTAGGAGTATGCACACTCGTTCGATAGGACCAGAGGGCGTATATCATTTGATTGTGCCACTCGAAACCATGTTTGTCCATAGTTTTACACAATGTCTTGACAATAGTCTTGTTAGTGGCCTCAGCTTGACCATTCCCTTGAGGATAATATGGATTAGAGAAGGTATGCTTGATTTTTAACTTAGCACAAAATTTCTTGACCGTATGTTTTATAAAGTATGACCCATTATCTATGACAATGGTAGATGGGATCCCAAAATGGTTGATAATATGTGTGGCCAAGGATTGACAAATATATTCACTAGTGGTGGTGTATAAAAGTGTTGTTTTGATCCATTTAGTGAAATATTTGTGGAAATGATAATGAATTTATGTCCGTCAACCAATTCAGGGTTTAGTTTTCTAACAAGATCAAATTCTCAAATAGAAAAATTCCATGAAGATCCAATAGCTTACAATTCATATGTCAAGGTATGGATGATATTATTATGTCTGAAATTGATCACATATTTTGGCATATTCGAGACAATCTTATTCCATGGTAGGCCAATAGTATCCTTTTAGAACAATTTTTGAGACATAACATTGCCGCTAAAGTGACCTCCACATACACTATGATGGATTTGTGATAGGGCTAGGGGAATGTCGTCAACCCTAAGGTAGTGCATAAGAGGTCCATCAAAAGCATGTTTAAATGATTGAGCCCCAATGAGAACTTAAGCGAGAAGCCTGCAGCACATGAACCATTGTGCTTCTTGTGGTGATGCATAGTTGGGTAAATATTTTTAGTAAAGAAAGTTGTATATATCAATATACCATTCAATATATCGAGTGATGTGGATGACTACAAGAACCTACGGTGGCTTTGAGTGTGTGAGAGTCAATAGAAGGATGATGTAAATGTTGAATAGTAAATGTAAAATGGTCTTGATGATGTTGAGTGGGAATAGAGAGGCAATACTAGCCATAACATTTGTGTTTCTATTATCTTTACAAGGATAATGGTAATAATGTAGGAATCAAATGTAGCTAGAAGATTTTTAATAATTGTATTGTATGGAATAAGTTTTTCTTCCTTTGTTTGATAAAAACACTAACTTGATTAAAAATGAATTGAGAATCTCTAAAGATTTTAAGATGGTGTATTCAAAGAGTGTGAGCTACGATAGGTCAAGTATAAGCACTTCATATTTGGAAAGGTTATTTGTGTAACAAAATCCTAATTGGTAAGTTAAAGGGCATGTGCTTGACATGTGGCTTGATGAGAACAATGTCAACCCAATCTTTGGTGGCATAATGAGAACCATCAAAATATAGTCTAGAGTTTTGAGTAAATGTTGTAAGTAGTATAGTCATCACAAAATCGTCATAAACAGGAGAAGGGTCATCTACTGGGTTTTTGACTAGTTGATCAATGATAACTTTCCCTTTTATCGATTTTTATGTAACGAGCTTGAGATCAAATTAGAAGAAACATTACCGATCAGGCTAAACAACCTATTAAATGTGTTTGTGAAATAAAATACCACAATGGGTCCACTTTAGTAATAACATGAATTTTTTCATTTATCATGTAGTGACGTAGTTTGTCCATAATGAAAATATGTCTTAAGAGAAGTTTTTTTATGTAACTATAAATCTATTCATATGATAGTTGTAGACACCAAATTTTGCACGTTTTTCCCCCACCCCACATTTTCTCCCCTTCGTTGTTGTTCTCGCACCTACACACCTCTCTTCCTATTTGAATTCTTATTTCCCTCCTAAACCCCATTTATTTCATCTAATTTCCCACTTTCCTATCTTTATCCCATCATTAATTTTATCTTTTCTAATCCACTCCTAATCACATCCCTAACACCCCATTTATCATCCCTGGACACTCATTTACCCTCATTCAATGTATTTCCACTCTCCAACAACTTTTAATCAACCATATGCAACCCTAACCCACCTAAAGATCCCAAAACCCTAATCTACCCACTTTATGTCCCTTTGTATCGAGTTGAGCATCATCTCCACTACCCAAATAAATGGTCATCCGTATCAGACGGTGACCTAGCGGGTGGTCAGCTATCGACCCTATAAGTACAACTCTACACCTCCTCAAGAGGATGAAATTTATATTTTTGTCCTTGCATTTCGTTTTGTTTCCTTCTCTTCTTATGATCAACTATCATCAATTTGGAGCCCTTGCATGTCATCCTTGGAGATTTGAAGTCTATTACTTTCTTAAATCACTACCATTGTTTCATCATCCTTTTTATCCATCTTATAGCTCTAATCGTTGTTTTGGAGTTATGCCTTCATCTCTCGTCATCACCGATCCTTCTTCATAACTCTTTTTCCATCCATTTAGCCCTATCAAGCCCTAATTATAACTCAGTCTGTTGTCAACCCGATCTGCATCAACCCTATTCATGCCATCTACCTCATTTTCATCCATTTTCTAGCCTTCTTCAACATTAAGATCCCTTTGCTTTCGAGATCCATCTATCTCGACATCCTAAATCTTATTTTTGGACCCTGGTCATAAATCGACTATCTTAGATCTACCCCCAATTTCCCTCAACCCGATCTACATCTATCATATTCTCATGAGATATGTTCATTTTTTGCATCCTTTCTGTTTACTCAAAGCATCCCAACATCATGTCCAAATCCTCCTTAGTGTTTGAGAGTCTATTTTATGTTTTTCTTTCGTATCTTTTGATCTCG
Source organism: Taxus wallichiana var. yunnanensis (assembly GCA_018340775.1). Taxonomy (NCBI): domain Eukaryota; kingdom Viridiplantae; phylum Streptophyta; class Pinopsida; order Cupressales; family Taxaceae; genus Taxus; species Taxus wallichiana. Next base: position 799,262,002 of record CM031234.1, read on the forward strand.
CCTCGCTCTAGTCACCATCAACTACCTCTCATTCGCCTCATGCCATTGTTAACCTGATTAGGTTTGATTTCATTTATCATCATCTATCGTTATCATCGATCTTCATCTTAAGCATCTCTAAAGCATATCTTTTATCTTTGTTTTATTTTATTATCTGCTACATCCTATTTATCCATCATCTTTTATTGATCTTTTTATCAAAGTGGGTTGACATCCTCCTAAGAAGTTATCACTTCTTGGGACTGACATAGTTAGGAAACCCACCATATTATCTACTAATGATTTTCTTGTTTAGCTTCTCTTTGTTGCGTAGGTTATCGAGCTCTCAACGGAGAGGATCTTTGTGTTTGTATCTTCATCATCATCGCATATAAGGAGGTGGCCTTAAACATTCCCATAATTTGAGTCTCCTATTTTCTTGCCACCATTTCATTAACTTGAAATAGGAGCAATCAAATAATAACAATGTGTGAATAATATTGTAGATAATGTTTTCTCAATGGGCATCATCGTGTTGAGTAAGTAAGACACCCAATGTATGGAAAGTTACATAAATTTATAACACTAATGGTCATTTTAGAACCAAAGGTGCCAAGACTAGTGGCACGAGAAAATAAGCTTTAATGTCATCAAAGGTTTGTTGACACGCCTCATCCCATATAAATTTAATATATATTTTCATCAATCATATAAATGGTTGGGTTTTATCGATAAGTTATGTGATGAATCAACATAACGTGAATTTTTCCTTGTAATGAATGCAGTTTGGTGAAGGTTACGTGGTAAAGGCTATCTATAATGGCACAATTTTTCAAGGTTAAGCTTGACATTATATTGCCTCAAACATGTGAAGAGTGTTCAAAGATCCTAAGCATGATTAGTGTGATGCTTTCACTTTGTGAGTATGTCATCAACATATTCCTCAATTTTTTTAATATAATGATGAAATATGTGAGTCATGGCACGTTGGTATGTGGCTCTAGCGTTCTTGAGGCCAAAATGAATAATAATGTAGCAAAAAGGTTTCACATGGGGTAGTGAAAGATGTATTTTCTTGATCGAGAGGGTTAATTTTAATCTGATTATAGCCCACAAATCCATCCATGAAGGAACGCATGTCATGACCAATAATGGAGTCAACAATTGTCAATAAGTTACAAAGGAAAACTATCTTTGGGGATTGCTTTGTTAAGATCATGGAAATTGGTGCAATAATAGATTTGGCCATTAGGTTCATTACTAGAACAATATTGAAAACCCATGTGGATAGTCAACAACTTGAATAAATCTAATGTCTAATAGTCATTTTTAATTCTTATGATTTTTTTGTTATACTGGAGTTTAACACCCTTATGGAGCACAATGTTGTGCATGACCACCAAAGGGTCAATGTTTGGCATGTCATTGTAGTGTCATGTAAAGAAATCTAAAAATCCGTAAGGACTTCACTTGAATATTATTTTTCTTGATTTCACTAAGATATGAACCAAAAGAGCCAAGTGGGGATCATTAGTGCTACCAAGGTTATATGGTGTGGTATCTTTGGTAAGAAGGGTGGATCACTCCTCAATGTAAGGTTGTGTTGGAATAAGTTCAAGTGCATATTTTTTTATAATCAGAGGGTCAATTTCAACAAAGTAAGCGAGTGTTGAAGGAAGGAGTGGGAAAACATTTTTTATTATGAAAGTGGGGAGATGTTCATAACCCTTATGTATTCAAGGAGGACCTTATCATTAAGAAACTAATCCAAAATAGGTAAGTCGAGAGAGGTGACACCGTTAATAAGTTGTGAGTTGACTAATCGAAGATTGTGTATAGAAGAAGCATTACATACCTCCTAGAGGCACTTGGAAAGAAGAAAACATGAGTTCGTAGAAAGGGATTGAGGATGTCAAAGAATATAGCCAATTCCAACCTTATTGAGCTATGGGGAAGGGACATGAGCTTGGGGATGCCCTAGACATCTCTGATCGAGACCATGCCCGTAAAATTCGTGTCGTAATTAATATTTATATCCTAGGCCATATGTATTCAATCAAAAATATGCTTTTGGGCTTGATGTTATGGGGATATGTGTATTTGCATGTTCAATAGTGTTCCCAAAAATGAAGGGTGATGGATCATCTATAACATCATATGTTACTCCTTAGTACACATACTTAAACTGTGCATGTAGAGTAGAGGGCACAATATGCATGGCATACAACAAAGGTCAACCTAGAAGAATATTATAATTGAGATTATTAAGCATGACTGGGATGGGATACCAAGGGTACAAGGACCTATTATAATTGGTAAATTGATCTCCCAATACTCACTTAGGTGTATTATCAAACCCATAAATACATAGGGAAGAGGGAGTTAGGTTGTTAGCAAAAAGTCCTATTTGATGTAAAAAGAAATGTTACATATGTTAAGGCCAAAGCCATTATCGACAAGAGCACATTTTACTAATACATTATGGATTTTGGCTTGAATATATAATGGAGGAGCATTATCAACAACAATTTGAGTTGTAACATCATGGCTAGCATGAAGGTAATGTGTTCATCATTCATCATAAGACCATCCATGATACAAAATGATATATGGTCAAAAGAGAAATATCGAAGGGATGCAGTATCTATGAGAGTGGTCAGTAAGGGCTTTGCATGCATATCGGATGGGTCTTGAGATAAGTTAACAAAGAGGTATCTATTATAAAATATGAAAACATAAAGTAAGTAGATCTTAATGTATATTACAACCAATTTGGGGATCTAGGGAAACTAGGGTTTGACCAATGTTGAGTTCACTAAATGATTTAACCTAAATGGTTAATCTTAGAGGGTAGTTAACTAATAGTATATTATCGTAATAAATTAGTTTCCAAGGATAAATGTAACAATATCATGAATAATCATTGAAAAAATCCAAATTATGATAGATAATGTAGCAAAAAGAACTAGTAATGAGAGGGAGAAGAAGACTTAGCTGATATTATGACTTTGTGTGTTTAATTGATGACCTGAAATGGTTAGGAATGATCGACAAAACTTTGACATTGAAACCATGTCCCGAACAACTACCTATACCAAAGTTTATGGTACGGTCCAAAACCCACCCTCATTATGTCCCTTTTCGTATGCTTTAGGGAAAATTTTAGCGTGCAAATATTCCATATTTGGAAAATCTGAAAAGGTGATTTTTTCATGAGTAGGACGATTGTACTGCGTTCACCTAATTTTTTTAGTATAATTTTTTTAGGGTTCTTTTTGAATTTCTCCTACTATTGAAAACTACTCCTATATAAACATAGGTAATTTATCGGGTAGTATACTAGTAACTTACTAGTAAGGTATCATCCGAAGTATAATCAAGTATCCCGCAAACTTACGAAGTACCATCAAATGCATGATAAGAAGTGTAAATAAGATTGTAGATGCGCGAAAAAGGTGTAAATCAAATTGCAAATGCACGATAAGTAAGGTTTACAGATGCGTGATAAGGCTTGCGACACGTGACAAGTGAGGTTACTAACGCATGACATGTGAGAGTGCAGAGCGTGTGAGGGTGAAGACACATGATAAGGGTGAAGACTCACGCAAAGGGTGAAGATGTATGAGAGGGTGAAGAGAAATCGTGCGATAAGTAAGATTTGCTTTGACACGCGATAAGGGTGTAGATGCACGACAAGTGCAATTGCATGGGACAGAGTCCAGATGTGCAACAATGGTGCGGACATTAACGGCTTTAGTGTCCAAATGTCCAACAAGGGTGTAGATGGGCTAATGGGTTCCCAAATCAATTACTTAATTGAAGTCGTTAGTGCTCGAAATATTTGAAAGGTAACCAAAATATCTCAAAATTCAACACTGTTCAAGTATTTTGGAAACTTTGTAGCTACCAATACAACTACCACTAACACCCATACAGCCTAGAATCAATCAGAGTACAAAATGTGTGGAAGGTATTATTGAAGTGGACATGGCTTTAACACAATATCAACCAAATGATACCTATGATGACAACATGTCAGAGCTTGAAGATATTCCTATTGAGATGTCAGAGCTTGAATATATTTCGTTGAGATGTAACCAGAGAGGATCAAGATATCTCAAATACTCAACAAAATGTAACACCAAAATCAAATGAAAATTCTAGTTCATGAAAGAGGAAACAAAATGATCAAGATATTCCTAAAAATTATGTTCATAAAAGTAAAACTTTGAAAGTAAACAAAAATATTTGGACACTTGGTAGGACATATAAGTTCGAGTGGGATACAAAATTTCTTTTATCGAACTGTAGAGCCAAATAATTCTAAAGATATCCCAACTGAATGTACATGTATAATATGTACCTAGAAACTAGGAAAGCAACAAAAATGCAACTGAAGTTAGACACAATTGAAAAACATTGTGGAAAATAATATGTGTTTATACAACATGAGGATGGTCAAAACACACAGATGGAAAAGCAAAAAAAATGTATGCATGTTAAATATGTAGCAGAGTATGAAGTTGAGTAGAAAAGACACAAACATCTCATGGAAAAGGGTGGAACAATCACATCACAAATTGGTAAGGTGATTCAATCAAATTTGCATGCTAAAAGCATACAATTCTCTACCATATTCCACATCCTTAAGAAGGGAAGACCTATTTTTGATTTCATTGATTTCAAAATTTTGTTTCAATATAATGGAATGCACAACATTCCTCAATCTCATTAGTCAGATAATAGTGCATGGGAAATGGCTAAATGCCTTGTAATGATTGAAAAGGAAGATTTGAAAGAGAGTGTAAAAATGCAAAGTTTATATCTCTATTAATTGATGAAGTAACAAATGATTGAAAACACCTCATGGGTATGCATCCATGTTTATACTTTTGAAAATCATATAAGGAAACCACATCTGTTTTGTCTGAGAAAATGGTTGAAAATTGCAATGTTGAAAACCTATATAAAATAGTTGTTTCCAATTTGAAAGATATTGCTGGCATGAATGAATATGAAATTGCTACGAATTTTGTATGTATTGGTGCAGATGGTGCATCAGTTATGCAAGGTCATCGAACTAGGTTGTGTGTTTAATTGTAAACAATAGTAGCCCCTTATATGCTTACAATTCATTGTATGGCTCACGAGAATGAATCTAGCATATAAAATAGTTAACAACTTTGAAAATGTTGCAAGAGTAGAAGACCTTATCTAGAGAACTGCATTCCTATATGTCAAGCAATCCAAAGTGATTTCTTGAGTTTCAAAAAAATTATAATTGGAATTACAGATGGTAAAAATATTCTAAAGGATGTTGATACAAGGTGGATTTCTTTGTATGAGCTTGCATGCATAATTTTGAGTATCCATCGTTGGTTGGTTTCATGCACAAATATCGTAATGAAGTTGATAAAGCTAAGGATTTTTGTTTCGTTTAATGGATCTAGAAACATTTCTTACATTGGTTGGCATTACAATGTTGAAGGAGATCAATACATTGATGAAGCATGCACAAGAGAGATCCATCTATATTGTTGATTTTATACGGCTGAGAAAGCGGGTATGTCAATCTCTTGATATCTTGTACTTGTCAGAACAAAGTTTTGATACACCTATTTTCAATAACTAGAAAGTTTTATTGGATGTTAAGAATCCCAATAATTATTTGAGATTTAATATCCATGATCACCTCTGTATCAATGTTAATGGGAGGAGATACCACTACACAGTTTAAAAAAATGACAAGATATTCTAGGATCAGAAAGAGAAGAAGTTCTGTGACTCATGTTCTGTTTGATTCTATTATGGTTGATACGAATAAATATTAAAAAAATTGCACAATCCTTAGCTTCCAAAATCATAGTGTTTCAAGTAAAGATAGGGCTATAGGGTGAGCGAATCCATTTTTTTAGAATACTACAGGTGATCATGTAGATTTTGTCAGTAAGATATTTCATAAATCCATGGGTACTATAATGGATCATTTCACAAAGACATCAGAGGTCAATGGTATTGAAATCAAAGGTATTTTGAATATTGACTTAATAAAGTCTCAATCATCTCATTTTGCAACGACAATGGTTAACCAATATCATTGTTTAAATGAACCTCAAGAGAATGGTGCAATTACAAGGCTCTGGCTAAAAATATACCAAAGTAGTGTGTTACATGTTGAGCGGACAAACTATGATACTAAGGAGAGGGCGTACGAGAAGATTAGCACGCGGGGAGCAAGACACATTTGAAGGCACATAAGGATAGGGAAAGAAACACGCAGGACAAGACTAATTCAGGACTTAGCCATTTTCATGGATACGGGCTATTTTTAGAGATAGCATGTAGAGCACACATCGGGATGGAGACTTGTGTGACATATAACTGCTATTTTGGGATGAGCATCTACTAAGCATCATGCATGAGTTCAGGATAATAATAGGATTACTACTACCAATTAACTATAGGAGATCTATTATTAGCGCACTTGCATGTGTGCCTATTATTATAAAGGTGCATGGCTATTTTCAGCATGCGACCTATTTTGGGAAGTGTGTAAGTGGTGAAGGGAAAGTCCCCACCCTTATAAATATGGATTGAACTATGTAGTTTGATATATATATATATATATATACACACACACACACATAGATACATAGTTATTGTAGAGTTATGCGTGCATAGCTTATGGTAATGTTATATGATGTAAGGAGCTTCTGTGTTTTACAGTATTAATATAATGGAGTATATTGGATGGATAATAATGTTGAACATGACTGTCACTAGTTATTGCATGGTTAATTTCGTTATAGTTATTTTTAAAGTCATGATTCCTTAAAATCTAGAATTGGTTATGCTATGTGGAATGTTTGTGCTATTTATGGTCTAAATGCATTATATCTTCATCATGCTAACATCTTGTACAAGCAACTCTAAGGAGGGGCCTGGTACCTTTGCGCGCTTCAGGTGAGCACTCAGCTTAGGTGGGTGATATGCCAACGCGCCTAGGTTATTTCTAGTGTATTCTATCTTTGCATCATTGGTTCCGTTGTCAAGACCTCTTTTGATTGTTTTTAGGATGGTTCGCGATGAAGATGTACTGGCGGTTGACACTAGAAAGTGTTGAGGAGTGGATAAAAGATGCGGAAGAAGAGTACGCACAAAGGTTCAACACTTTGGATATGAAGTTGGCCTTGACGCACGTGGGTGGAACATAATTTGTATGACTATTTGTATGAGAGCTTCTTTGTTATCTTTTCACGGTAGAAGCCTGTAAGAGTGGTTGGTTTCTTACACGTTTAATGGAACTGGAGGTATCACACACTTATATGGACCACAAGAAGAATTTTAGGCCCTCTATGATGTTGATCTAATTTGGATGCGCGTTGTGGATACTTCATTTTGTGGCATCTTGAATAGCTATATGCAGAGTACTCGGTTTCCACTTATTCTTGCACTGCAGAGGTAGTGAGTTTCGAGTTCTTACGTTATCCTAGGGAACCTATTTACAAGGCATTCCACTGGCAATCAAGATCTTGATGGTAACCCTGAATTTAGAAGAAAAACCAATGGCTAGCTAAACCTCACCACGCAGGCAAGCGGGACCGGGATTGGTGAAAGATGGTGGACTTAGCGACAAAAATCTAGAGAGAAGAAAGGCGGCTTAAGTATAATGAGGTGCACGAGAGGGAGATAGAGAAGCAACGTGATATTACAGAGAGGATGGCATTAAGGAGAGAGATGGCTCATGAAGGATTTGGAGCTCACGCGAAGGCATGGAGACATAACATCAGAACTCCCCCATTTGGGCAAGCATAACAGGAAGCCTCCTCACCTCACAAGGAAGCACGCTTAAAGCAAGGATGACTTGGGCGCGGGTGCACATCTGAACCTACGGCAACCTAGCCCTTGCGCTTGGTTTTCAGTGTCTAGTACAATACAACAAGTTAGCTCAAATAAGCTAATTTAAGCAGTAGGAAAGTAGGAGTAAGTCGATAGCAAAGCACATCGATGACAGGCAAACATCTTCGTTGTTGTTTGGAGGTATTTTTTAGGCGCATCATCCACACATAATGTGAGGCACCAATTTTGGACTCACTTGGGAGTGGTACCACCTCACGAGATCGTAGGAGTTCGATTCAGATCTCTATTTGTTGGGACATAGGGAAGTACATATTCTCGGTTCACTTCCGGCTACGAGGAGGAGGATCGGAGGGTATAGGTGGTTCTAGTTCTGGTGGATCTGGTGGTTTTGGAGGTAGAGGTAACACAAGAGGTTCTAGATCAGGTGGGCAAGGTGCATACTAACCCTAAAATATTTACATGGAGATGTATCTCTGTCTTCCAAAGTATAGGGGCATAGAAGATGTTGCTGAGAACATGCATATGTGTGAGATACCATGGCACACGAAAGGAATTATGGATTACAGCGTAGGGTAAGTCAATTTGCAACTAGATTACAGGATGCTCACATCAGTCCAGTAAAGAAAGTTTGACCATGATCAAACTTGTGTAGATTATGCAACATTAAAATATGCTTTCCTAAAAGAGTTCTATATCCCTAAATTTGAACAGAAGAGTATAAGCGTGCTCAAAGATATTAAACAGTGAGGGCTACTCGAGAGTGTCCAGGAGTATGATGTCCATTTCAAAACACTTTTTCTAAACTTTCTTATGATATTCACGTAAGACAACATGCACTGATGGTTGATGGAGGTCTTATCACACCTTTAGAAGGGCATTGTTACATAAAACATACACTAATCCGTGTAAATCACTTGAGGCAACTTTGTGTGTTGAGGCGGTTGGAAGTATAAATTGGAGTAAGCCCATTCCTAGAAGCATAGATTCGCAGCTATGGAAAAGCAATTGGAAAAACTATTAGCAAATTCAAAACATGAGACATGTGGGATTTGGTATACAGATTGTGAAGTGGAAGGAACACGAGGATAGTTGTCTCCACGCATCGGTCACGTTCATTACTATTGGACTATGAGATATGTCATTTGAACCATGATATCACTGCTCACCCATTATTACAATGCGCGATAAGGAAGAACGTCTCCTTTATTGTAAGATTTTTTGTCCACGAATCACGATATAGAGGATTGTAGATTGATTGGTCGTATCCATGATGTTATAGATATTGGTGTGTAATAAACAGCGTATCGAGATAACTCTAAAGGTAAATGTGAGCACCATGATCGAGATCACAATCAAGAACACTATGATCGGAATGAGGCGCTTTGAAAGAGGTCATGGCAGAGGTCTCGAATACCATGGTGGATTGAGAGGCTAAGGCCGTGGTGGTAAACGAGGTGAGTTTCCTCGCGAGAAACATGCGAGATCTCCGACCACTACAGCGCGAATGTCCTCGAATATTACATGTTCTTTCTATGGGAAGAATCATAGCTATGTGTAATTCCCAGAGACTTATATGAGCATCTTAAGAAGCAACATACACATGAGAACAAAGGCGCGAGGATGGTTAGGATACTGATGCACTGTGGAAAATCAGTGGATGCCAAAGTTGACACTAGAACCTCAAGTATTACCTATAAATATTACTACACGCGCTAAAGTTGCTTGCGCCGAGAAGCGTTAAAATAAAAGCCTACCATCACTAAGCGGGAGGTTTTACATGCAGTGCAGATCCTATTCATGAAGGAGGTTTATCGAGAGACCATGGATGTACTTAGAAATCTTAGGTATGGTGAAATATTTTGATGTTTAAAAGAGTAATCATATAAGATGGAACATTAAGAAGGCAACAAAGACGGTCCAATCTGATAGTCTTGACTTGAAGGAGGTATGCAAAATGTTGCGCGAGAGAATATCATTCCATTGTTAGGGAATTGGCTAAAGGGAAACACTCTGCGCGCAAGCAGTATTGAGAATGGACGGCAGGGAAACATGCATGCTGAAAATCTTCCCGATAGCTTAGACTATAACATGAGGATCACTTTGAATGTTGTTGTGGATGGATGGATTTTGAGTAATATATTGATTGACACAAGAAGCGAAGGTCAATGTACTTACTTTAGATGCATGGGTGTAGATGGGGAGACCTCCATTGTGGTCATCTTCTAATGTGTTCTTTATGGGTAATCAGACTAAGGCCACTCCCATCAGAGTTTTAAAAGATGCATCCATTATTATACCATGAATTAAAAGGCATGCATGAATCATTAGGAGAGATGAAGATCAAGTTTAAGGAAGGTGCACGCTTGGTTAGAAAGAGATCCTACAGGATGAACCCTAACCTGTGTGTAAAAGTTAAGGAAGAAATTGACAAGATGTTGAAATCTAGCATCATCAAGCCCCTAGAAGAATCAGAGTGGGTTAGCCTCATGGTCATCAGTTTAAAGAAATATGGAAGGATTAGGATTTGTGTGGATTATAGGGAACTGAATGTTACATGTGTGATTGATCCTTTTCCAACACCTTTCACGGAAGAAATATTAGAAGGCATTGCATGGCGTGAAATATATTCTTTTACAGATGGGTTCTCTAGGTATCATCAAGTTAGGATTACACAGGAGGATCAAGAGAAAACAACTTTCAGCACTGAATGGGGAAGTTTTGCATATACTTATGATGCCTTCGGTTTAAAAAATGCACCTATTGTATTTTCGTGCGTAGTTGTTCAAGCATTCAATTTCATCCATAACTTTTACGGTAAGTTTACTTGGATGATTAGATGGTGTATGGACTTTTTAAGGATCATTGTGACAATTTACGCTTAATATTTGAAAGATGTAGACAGTTAAGCATCTCTTTGAACATTAAGAAGTCCATGTTTGATACACCTTTTAGCACTTTGTTGGGACGAGATCATCTATAAAGAAGGCTTGTTAGTGGATCCAACTAAGGTTGTGGTTATTTTAGGCACAGGAAGAGCCTACTACGGTCAAAGTGAGATGCGTGGATTCTTGGGTCACACGAGGGTATTATAGAAAATTTATCAAAGGGTATGCAAAAGGTGCCACACCTCTGGAAGAGTTAATAAAGGGAAAAGGGCATTATTAGGGGAGAAGCGTGTACGCATTTGAGGCATTAAAGGAGAGACTAACTACAACATCTATTCTACATTTTCCTTCATGGAACCAACCATTTCATGTACATGTGGATGTGTGCGGCATGACCATTGGCATGGTGTTAACTCAGCTGGAGAAGGAATCGTAGATCATCCTATATGTTTCACTAGTAGAAAGTTGACTCATGTAGAGTAGAATTATACAACCACAGTAAGTGAAGCATTGTCAATGATCTACGCGCTACATAAATTCAGACAATACCTACTAGTAACACCATTTGTATTTTATACGATCACATGGCATTGAAATACTTGGTAAACAATCCCATCTTACAAGGGCGCATATGTCGATGGGTGCTCTTATTCCAAGAATTTGATTTCATAGTTGTGGTAAAACCAGGAAAAATTAATTTTGGCCTATACCATTTATCAAGGATTCAATCAGGGGAGGACGCACAAAAAATTGAAGATATAATGCTAGATGCACAATTATACATGTTAAATCACGTGCCTTTAGAATTGGAGGATATTGTTGTCTTTTTACGCACGAGTATGGCACCAAAGGGAATGAAATCCTTAGAGAAGAAATATCTTGCAATTCACGTGGAACCTTTTATGTTGATCAGTGGTGACCTATACAAGTTAAGTCGAGATAAAGTATTGCGTCGATGTGTACTGGAGCATGACCACACATATATCATGGAAGAGGCTCATAGTGGTATTGCAGGTGGGCACTATGTAGGTGATGCCACTGTAAAAATTCTACTCATTGGATTATGGTGGGAGACCCTGTATAAGGATTGTAAGGCATAATGCAAGGCGTGTGATCACTATCTGTGCCTTGGCAAACCTAGGCAAAGAGATTAAATGTTTTTAAGACCTATTCCTATTACATAGCCATTTGAGAAATGGGCTATACACTTTATGGGTCCAATTTTGCCATCGTGCATAGGTGGATCATGCTTACATCATCACCTACATAGATTATCTCACAAGGTGGGCAAAAGCACCCCTACCAAGGATTGTACAACAACTACAACAACTAGGTTTTTATGGGAAAATGTTCTTACAAGGTATGGATGCCCGTTGAGTTTGACAAGTGATAAGGGTACATACTTTTTGAATGAGACAATCAAGATATTATTGGATGAATTTATGATTACGCACCATAAGAATACACCCTATCATCCTCATGCAAATGGGACTAGAGGCCTTTAATAAAATTTTGAGCCAGACATTGACAAAAAATTGTGATGTTGGAAGGAAATATTGGGATGATAAAGTTTTTGTCATGCTTTGGGCATATAGAAAAACATATAAGAGGTTGAACAAGGCCACACTCTTTCAGTTGGTGTTTAAGCTTAGCCTTGAGTTCTACCGATGGAAATCATGTTGCCTTCTTTGTGTATTGTGCGTGTTGGAGGTCTAGTTGATGAGAAAGCATTAGAAGAGAGGATTGATAAATTTATACGCTGATTAGATGAGAGGCGAGCCATAACACGTTGGAGTTAGAAGCGAGAAAAGGCGGAGTAGAAGGCATGGCATGTGAGTAGCACATCAGGGGACAAAAAGTTTGAGATTGGAAAAATGGTGCTTCTTTATAATTCTAATTTTATGTGCCATCCAGGAAAGCTTAAAGTGCATTGGTTGGGACCGTATGTTATCACTCACATACTTGAAATAGGCAATTATCGTTAGAGGCGCTTGATGGAATACGGTTACTCGATTACTTAACGGGAGTAAGTGAAGCCCTACTATAAATAAGTCTTCTTGGTGTTTGTAATAAGGCGGTATTTCCATTTAGAACAAGTTTCCCTTTACTATCGTATTTCCTTTAATGTATTTCCTTTTCACCGTTATGCTTTGTCGTTTAGTTTGGTGTTTTGTGTAATAAACATGTTTGCATGTTGGAAGCTAATTACCATCGAAGTATTTTTATGCGCAAAGGACCGCACATACCATTGGTGTGGGGTGGTTATTATTACAAATGGATACACATGAGAATAAACTATTACATGTGTTATTTAAGTTTGAAAACGAGTTGTTAGAAAGGATATTGTTTTAAGCGATGACCATAGATGGAGACAAATGAAGGAATTGTATAACGCGAGATAAGAAATGGTCGTGGAAACTACCAGGGAAGGTGCGGTGGTGAGGTACTCGGGTCCATGGAAGCATGTTAAAGAGAGTTCTTTAACTAGGTGATAGGAAGGTGTCTTTAGAAGGTTATATTTGGAGCGTGAAGATGTACCACATGGAAATTGTGAAAATGGTCAATTAATGAGAGGATTGTTGGTAGGAAATGGAGCAATAAATGCATTAACTTTTTGAAAATCTATATAAAGACATGATGCAGGCTCATTTTTACCTTTGCGATCACAAGTATTTGAGTGAGCTAAGTGCGGCGAGCCGAGTGAAGTGTATTAAGGTGCGAAGAGTGTGAAACAGACGTGGAGAGAAAATTTATGCGCACAAGAGGCTTTTGTCCCCATTAGTGAAGGGTTTGAGTGAAGCGAAGTGTTAAGAAAGAGCTAGGGCATGTGGTTTCAAGCTAGGGAATGCGGCTTTGAGCTAGGTTTGAGTTTACTTGTTACAAAAGAAAAAAGGTGGATTTTTACAATGGCACCAAAGAAAGCACCTACAAAGCAGCACGAAAGGGAAGAATAAGGTAGAGGTTGAAGTTGAGATTGCTCGAGAGCAATTTTTCGAAGATGTAGTACCCGAAAGGAGTAATAATCAGACAAGAATGGGATTCCCACATCCACAAGTTTAAAATAAGTAACTACGATCACCACACCACTAAAAACAAGGGAGAGTTAGATGCATTGTTGAATAAGAAGACCAACAAGCACACAATGGAAGATATTCCAGTGTATGACGATGTTGGGGAAAAATTACTTAAACAGTAGGAGTTTATAAGTTGTATGAGCTCCCATATTTTGGAAAATATGAACCCTTGTACCAATGGCTTATGAGCCGAGTCCATGAGGACTTCTTTTTATTTCGTTGGATGAAGGGTAAGGATCATAGCGGCCCCTGGTTTTAACACTAAAAGGTTTGAAGGGCACCAGGATAGACCTTGTTAGTGATTTGAGTGACAAAGCAGTGGTCATAGAGACTAGAAAGGAGTTGGGGTACACGAGGGTCTACGTGGAATGAACATTGATAAACTAAAGAAGTTCTTGTAGTGTAGGCGGTGCGCATTTGCTCACCAAGTGAATGACCAAGAAATATGGTCACAGGTGAACACCATGTGGCTTCATATTGTGAAGAAGATATCTCGGGAGTAGTCTACAACCTAGTACGATACATCATTGGAGACCATTGTTAAGGAAGCACGCACAAGTGACAATATAAGTTTTGGTGCTACCTTACTTTGCGGTATTATTAGAAATTGGAGTGTACGATGGGCCAAAGAAAAGATTTGGGAGTACCCCGTGGAAAATAAGTCCCTCATCGAGAGGTTTGAGAAGAATTTGTGTGAAGGATCAATGAGTGGGGCATTGAGCGCAGAGGCGAAATGTGGTATGACTGATTCCACATGGCATTTAAAGAGGAGTGGTGCATTCTGAGGAGCTACCTTTGGTAGTTGGCAAGGTATTACAGTTTGCGGTGTACCAACACTTTTGCATCGCGTGGTTCACTATGAGGGAATGAACATGGAGCCCATGGTGCAAAGCGCCTTATGCCTTCTGGCCTTGCTACTTCTAGGCACCATCCATGGAGATTTTACGATGCGCGTCGTCAATTTCAATGCAGACATGGTAGACTATGACTACTACACTTTGAGGAAGATATATGTGTATTCGAGTCAGGGATTGCCTACATTAAGAGGCTCATCTCGGATGTCATCATGAACGGTGATAAGCTTGGTTATTGGGGACATTGGAGAAATGCTCGTGTATTTGCAACTTAACGAGGATGGAGAATAACAAGTATGTGGAGAATAAGTTCGCTCCAAGTCGCCTAAGGGCAAGCATACGGTAGAGAACATACCAGCTCTAAATCTTATAGCACCTATAGAGGTAGATGAGGAGGATGAAGAACGTGATGATAGTGGAGGCTTGGAACATAGAGGTCAAAGGTAGCCCACTAGACGAGTGGAGACTAAGCGCGCAGATACTCCACCTCAGGCGCAGGAAGGAGATGAGGACTTGGACGTGGATGTAGTCCCTGAAGAGCATTGGATCAATAGGGTATTTAGAAGAACAAGGACACAAGGCATGAGAACTCCCACCGATGCTGCAGGAGATCACCATGACTCTCTCCTCGAAAGAGGTGACCGAGAGGAAAAGGAGAAAGTTAAAGTCGAATGAGGAGTGGAGGAGTCAGTAGATAATGCACTGGAACCCAGTGCCACCATAAGGTGTGAAGGATCCTAAGGATGAGGACATGAAGGATGAAAAGAAAGGAGTAAAGGAGACCAAAGAGACGGGGGCATGACGGCAAGTGTGCACATGATATTGCGTAGGATGTCAAAGGGCCAACTCCAAATCTTGGTGCTCAGTGCCTAAAGGACCAAGAATGAAGAGAACATGTGGGGAATATGTTGTTAGAGTATGGGCTATCTTGAGGAAACAAGTAACATTTTCCACGCCTATTTCCAGAGCACTGATGAGGCCTTACGCTGAATTATATGGATGGGAGCTAATGGACGAGACACATGGCCGCGCGCACAAAAAAAAACAATTATCTGGTCCATGCAGACCCATATGGGACGAACCTACTTTTGACATGTGAGAATCTTGTGTGTCTAGGAGAATAAAGAGGCACCTAAAGCGGACACACATAACATTAAATCCCATTGTTATGTGCGGCGAACAAAAAGCAATGCCTTGGTTAAGGTATCTATAGAGGTGGCATGAAGGAATATTGATAAGGTTGCGACTATTAGAGTGCTACTTGAGGAAAACAAGGCAAAAACTGCAGAAATATTGTGTCTAAAAGGAGAGAAGGACCTAGAGCGAGAGAAGAAGAATGAGGCCTTCATCAGCAAGGAAAAAGATATTGGTGACTATGTCTTGAAAGCAAGATCACACCTTGAGCCTAAGGTACTGAAAATTTTCCTTCAACATTTATGCACTACATGCGTAAATTAGTTGATTTGGTGCTTGAGGATGGACCTATTCGAATGTCATCACCAAAGGATCTGAGCAGAAGCGAGTAAGCAAAGGCCTCCATGGTTAGGAAGATTTCAAGGATTACGAGGCCTTAGTCAAACCTTACATGAGGGCGAAGAAAGCGGACCAAGTCCTTAACATATGTGCAACACCAAAAGTGGTGATCAGGATCAGGACTATGGTTGAAGATAATGAAGTCCTAAAAGCAATGAAGGATGAGACTTTAGGGGCGAGAAAGGTTGGCATTAGTAAAGAAGAAGCACAAAGCCCTTACAGCAGCCCAAAACCCCCATAAGGAAAGGTTGGATGAGATTGGAAAGATTATAGCTGCAGAAGATGGATCTTCTGGAAGGAAGGATGTCTGCTATGTCAAATGTTGTTTTGGTATTACATAATGAAAAGGAAGAGATTTCCCATGACGAGTTGGATTCCATTGCAATTAGATGTTCCAGAAAAGACAAGAGTCGACCATGGTTTTGGTGATTAGCAAACCTTGGAGGCTGAAATTAAAGAAGAATATCGAGAGTTAATCCTCCTAGTTAAAGGGGAGGGTGCTGTAGAGTAAAGTCAATTATTTTTGTACAACGATTCTTTACATTCTTTCCATTTTTATTCTTTATTTTTGGGATAATCAGAAGAGACCCCATTATCAAGACGACAATGTATATTAGTGTGGGGTATTGTTGAGCGGACATAATATGATACTAAGGAGAGGGCGCACAAAAGATTAGCGCGTGAGAGTAAGGCACATTTGAAGGCACAAAAGGATAGGGAAATAAACGTGCACGAGGACATTCGAGACTTAGCCATTTTCATGGATACAAGTTATTTTTAGAGATAGCGTGTAGAGCACACATCAGGATGGAGACTTGCGCGACATGAAGCGCTTATTTTGGGATGAGCATCTTCTAAGTGCCATGCATGAGTTCGGGATAATAATATGATTACTATTGTCGATTAAGCGTAGGAGATCTATTATTAGCACACTTGCATGTGTGCCTATTATTGTAAAGGTGCATGGCTATTTTCAACATGCGACCTATTTTGGGAAGTGCATAAGTGGTGAAGGGCAAGTCCCCACCCTTATAAATATGGATTGAACTGTGTAGTTTGAAATAATGGATATATATATATAGAGAGAGAGAGAGAGATACACATAGATACACAATTATTGTAGAGTTATGTTGTTGGATCTATTGCGTGCATAGCTTATGATAATGTTATACAATGTAAGGAGCTTATGTGTTTTATAGTATTAATATAATGGAGCTTATTAGATAGATAATAATGTTGATCATAGACTGTCACCTTTGGTTATTGCATGGTTAATTTCGTTATAGTTATTTTTTAAAGTCACGATTCCTTAAAATCTAGAACTGGTTATGCTTTATGTGGAATGTTTGTGCTATTTATGGGTTTGAATGCATTATATCTTCATCACGCTAACATCTTGTACACGCAACTCTAAGGAGGGGCAGGCCTTTGCACACTTTGGGTGAGTGTTCATCTCAAGCCGGGTGATGTGCCGGTGTGCTGGGTTATTTGGTGGATTCTAGACGCATCATTAAAGGAAGACATCAGTGAATATTTTCAATTATACAAGTTGTGCCAAACAATTATTTTGGGATTTGTGGAGGAAAAAAGGGTTTTTAGTGCTTTATCTTTTGTAAACTCAAAACTACAAAACAAGGTGGATAAAAATATAGAAAGTTGTATGAGATATATGTTTTGCGCTACTCCTAGACACATTTCCTTTTAAGAGAGAAATTGCACAATATAATTCCCTTGTTGAAAGAAGAGATGTTAATAATACAACTAAAAATACAAATGATCTCAATGGCGAGGTTGGGTTTGGTGTGTCCTTTAATTCAACAGATGTAAATATCGACTATGAGGAGCCTATTGAAGATGGATTGTTTCATCTCTAGTTATCATTTAAATTGTTACGGTATCTTTACACTTATTCAAATACAATTATTTATAATTGTCATGTTTTATTTAATTGGTATTTTGGTATTTTCAAACTACTTTGATGTTGTGTTTGTGACATGCATTTTTGGAACACTATTTTTCAAATATCGTAATTAGACGTAAGATAATAATAAATAAAGTGTAATGAATCAAACACAGTTTGAGTTATCCATCTTACATATTTTACATTTTACATACTTAAACACGAGTTTAGGGTATCCATCTTATACATTTTGCATTGTAAATAATTAAACTTTCAACATTAAAGCAAATACATTCCATACATATTTTGATATCATTACGATTCACAATCTATAATTTCTATATATAACAAAATATAAATTCCAGAATGCAAGATAATACATGTAAAAAAATGAGATTCCATGAAAACCATTGCAACGTGCAAGCATATCTTGTTGAAAAACTATATGAAATTCTTATAGACAATAGAAGTAGATAATGACAATATTCTTCAATTTAAACAAAGATTCAACTTTCAAGTTTCAAACTTCAACATTTTTCAAGTTTAAAGTTTTGTAAACATTTTTCAACAAATACAATTACACATGTAGTATATGCTCAAACAACTTCCCCACTCCCACTTTCCTTTTCGTTTCTTTTCCGACTTCTATGTCACTTTTCCCAATCACTTGCTCTATTCCCTGCTTCGAGAATTCCATAATTTACAAGATCCTCTACAAAAATATTTAAGTTTTTAACAATTGCTTCATCTTCCTTTGAAAGCATTTCCAGAGGATAACAATGAAGAATCTACAACTCCTTTTCTTGAACAAAATATCTCGCATCCATGCCATTCTCTTTGATAATCCGATTCAGAGTATTGTTTTGCTTGTTAAGTAGAACAATAATCTGCTTAAGCTGAATTTCAACGGATAAACTTTTTCGAGTTGTTTCCAAGTGAACTTGGAGCACCTTTACTTGAATTTTTAAATTTTCATATTTTGATTTATGCAAAAAAAATTGAGCTCAATTAAAATATATTATTAAAAATTGAAAGTAATAAAAATATGATTTAAAATTGAATTTTGTAACTTGTAATTCATAATACTTACAAAGAGTTTTATCTCTTTCAGCATTGGTAATTTCCACTAGATCTTTATCCTTTGACCATTTGTTGTAATATGTTTGGGCTTAACATTAATATTCTCTAATTGATTCAAAATTTTATCTAAAACATTGTCTTGATAACTATTACTATATGTTACAGTCCCACCTTGTGCTTGGTTCAGTAAGATATCTATCTTAGTTGGATGATTTTGAACTACAACATATAAACTATACCTCTAGCTATGATTATCAAAACGATTATTTATCTCCTTAATTAACACTTTATCCCTTAGCTCCCGTTGTTTGAGCTGACTTATACTAGGCATGATTGCTTGGACATGGGCTTCTGGTCATTAACAATCAAGCTATCCAAAGAAAAACTAGTCAACTGGTCACTATCCAAAGAGGATGGAGAGGATGGGGGGTTGAGGCTTGAGGTATTTGTGTTGCCTCTTGTTGCCGATATGTGCCTGATCTTATTTATGTGTTAAAATAAATTTAAATATTAAAATTGGAAGCGATTTAAAAATTTAAAATTGACAAGAAATTGATATATATCAATGTTAAAATAAATACATCGAAACAAAAACATACCTATATGCCCTGAATCATATCACATGTATAAAAAAAACTGTTGGGTCATTGCTATCAATGCCCAAATAATCTTCATCCAAATTAATTTGATTTAAAACTGATTTTCCTGTTGTACTAGGCACGCCATCGAAAGAGAGATTGGGAAATTCGAAAGCAATGTTTAGTGTCCCACTGGGGGCGGAAGTGATGCATTTACCAGTGGTCTTTCTTCCTCTTGTGGAACTTTGAGTTAGAATGGTGGTATTGGTGGAGGAGGTGGCATCATTTGAATAGATGGCGATGAATGCACTGTCAAGAACAAAAACATTACTAACTTATATAAAAATTGTTAAAAATTACAAAAAAGCAACAATTTTATACCTTGTTGAAAGGGAACTTGTAGCGCCGCGTCTGAATTTGAAATTATTATGTGGGTGATTGGAGTGGTGGTGCAGGAGGTTGCACTTGTAGCGATTGAATAGATGCATGTGACTGAATTGATTGAGTGGGTGATGATTGTAGTGGTAAATGTGGAGGGTAGTCCAAAGTCCCTGCAAAATGGTAAATGGTAAAATGTAAAAAAACCAATAATGAATGTTAGGGGTATTACATCTTGGTCGTTTTACTAATTGAAACACTTGAGGCTAAGGTGATGAGTGAGCATCCATGTCGGAATGTGAATCTCCGATGCCTCGGCATGTTGTTGACCTCTTCCTCTTGATGTTGCTTTTTTGTGGAATGGCGACCAATTTTTTTTTTTCTACATAAGGTAAATAAGCAAACAGAAGTGAATAATCTTACTAACATCAAAATGTAATTTGTAATAAAAGTGAATAATCTTACTAACATCAAAATATAATTTATTAACATGTTGTTCTTCAATTGAAATTGACAATTGCTTCATCTGGTTGTTCATGCAAGTAGGAGTGGGTTCACCTTGTAAATTATGATATGCCTCAAAATAAAGAGCAAGGATATAGTTTGTGGAACAAACAATTGGTTTTTCAGCAACTCGAATATTGGCAATATCAACTTTTATCCTATTTGATAAGTATGTGCACCAATCAAATTTTTTCTTTCGGATCATTGCGAGAATGTAGGCAATAGCCCAATGGGGAATATTTGCCTTCCTACCTAGTAAAACAATTCTCGCTTGAATTTTTTTATTATCATAAGCTTGAAGAAAGCGTGTATAACTCCTTACACATTGACTCCTCATCTTGATTTGTTGAGATTTGCTACAAAAGTCATTAAATAAGAATTAAGCACAATTTATATCAAAATTAAAATGTTAAATAAAACTGAAATTCAACAAAATTAAAACACGTACCATCAACATGGAAATTGTAATAGGATTCGAGGAAAATCTTATCATCTTCTGTCAAAGTGGCTTTGGTTGTAACAATGTTGCAATCTTTAAAAGGAAGGTTTGTCAATTGATGAATATCCGTAGGATCAACACTGAATATGAATGTGCATTCATCTAGAAAATTCATAGTGAATTATCCATCTACTGGATTAAATAACGAAAGGAGGTAGTTCAAAATGGAGACATTTGTCTCAAACTATGGCATGTTAACTAGTCCTTCGAACCCATAATCTTATACCCATTCCTTGTATGTTTCATTCAATTGCAAAACTACATTAATCTGTGGGCACATTAAGTTCTTGTATTGGATCTTGGGTAGGGTAGTGGCCTGGATAGTTTGAGTTTTCATGACGTAGTTATGAAGACTACACTTGATAATTAAGACCGAAACAATTGAATCGAGACCTAGATTTTGTTTTAAATGTTTTGGAAAGGAAATATGTAGGTTAAGCACTAATAGTTGAATATGAAAACTGTAGGGCCCTATTAGCTCACGATGGCCAGTTAAATAGGAAACCTACGAGCCTCAAGTTGAAAACGTAAAATATAAGCACTAAGCACCGAGTTAAAAAGAAGACTTGTGAGCACAGAGCAATAAGTTGAGAAGTGTGAGAAATGAGGGTGGAGGGGTATTTATAGGGTAGGATTAGGGTTTTGGTATTGGGACATGCGACCAGAAGAGGTAGAGATGTGCGACCAAAACATGTAGAGACATGTGACAACAAAGATCCGATGACGCATGACAACAAGGACTAAGAGACATGTGACATTGAAATTTGTTATCGCACTGACAAAAATTTTGTTGTTACGACAACAAAATTCAATGTCGTAGCGTCAAAGAAATTTGATGTCGTGTGATAACAAATCTTGTTGTCATGTGACAACAAGATTCGTTGTTGTGTGACAACAACTTTTGTTATCGTTTAACAACAAAATTTATTGTCACGTTACAACAAAACTTAATGTTGCACGACAAAAAAATTTGTTGTCGCGTGATAATCATGAAACACTCGGTTGTAATGCGATGCTTTATATTTTTCTAGGTAAAAGTTTTGCTCAAAAAAACCCCGAAGAATTTTCTGTGCCACGAAATTGATTATAGGTATATTCACGGGGATATTCCACCTCATTTCCGAGAGGCCTCTTAAAATGAGCCTTGTCAGTACGCCCTATCCCTCTGCTCCTTCAACTCCTAAAACTTTTTAGGTCTATGCACTACTTCTTGATCCACTTCTATCTATAATTTGGACCTTTGAAATTGTGTGATGCTCGTTGTGTAGCTGATTTAATCTTCAAAACCCTAGATGGTGAAGGATTCCTACAAAACAAACATTGGGTGGGTTTTGGGCACACCTATGTAGCGTCAACATCATTACTACTCCAAAGAGGGCTCAAACCGCACATCGTTCTCTGCTTTAGCATGTGATATCTAGAATGTATGTAACCATATTGATAATCATGACCTTACAATAATGTGATTGTACTTGACCTTTTCCCTAGCTTGACTTGAGAGGATGTGCATTTTGTGCTTGTAGATCTGAGTGGATGATTGCCTTAAAATGAGTATACAAAGTATATGAAGCTCAAGGGATTCTTGGAGTAACTTTGCTTGTGATTGCTCTTAGTGTTTTCTCCTTGGAATGCTAAGATTCAAGTAGATAGGATGCCTTCCTTAATGAGAGATGAATATCTTGCTTATATATGTGTTATGGATCTAGAAAACTTGAAAAGGCCAACTAGAAGTGTACTAAAGAAGTTCAAATCAAGAAAAGCACCATTAGAGGGAAAGAGACCAAAGAAACTAATAAATTTGGATCAGTTTTACAGATGAATAATGTACAATATTAAACATGGAATAATAATATACTTTCAATTCATTCCGGATACATTACATTTTACATACAATGCATATGTATAGGAGAGATTGCTCCTAAATATGAGGAACTACAATTCCTCAAATATCTCCTACAACATCTCCTACAACTTCTCCTAAAACAATAATCTATTCGTGATATATTGTTGTAACAATATATCACCAAATAATATATCCATAAATATAAGTTGTTAATAACAACTTATATACTAACAAAATATATACGTGATTTGTTATTACAAATCACTCATTAATTCTTAATCATAGTAAACATTAATATTAATTTCCTAACATTCCCCCCCTTAATGTTTACATGGTAACAAAAGAACTTTCACACTTCCTTTGCGCCTCTACCGCCTGCGTGCGCTCATGATCTTGGCACACACTCGGGCGAAGGTAGAAGAAGGAACACATCAACTTCTTATCGACCAAGCACCTTTGTCAGAACACATCGACCGACGAGGATGGGAACACGCTCGGGAACCATCCGCTTATCAACCAATCACTCTAGGAAACACATTTGACCTAGCGGTGTGGGAACTCAAGCAGAACACATCGAACAACCTTGATGGTTTTCAAGAGGCTAACCACAAACCTAGGTACGAACAGAACACATCATCATTCTACCTCATCAAGCCTCATGATCTCTGCGTTTTTTGTGTTATTTGTTCACATCTTATGTTTTTGCATTTGGGGAAATAGGAAAAGCCACATACTCAATCGAAAAACTGAAAATGGAACATTGGATCATGTTGATCATGTTCCCCCCTCAATGTGAACATTTCACTTATTCAATCCAAAATAGAAACTACGAAAAAGAATCACACCAAGCTGAAATTCACACCACACAAGTGAACGGAACAACTGCAAAACTCAAAAACAAGTACTCACACTACACACCCGTGCCACCAAATCATTACATGCGGCCCGTCATTGGTGTGATCGACGAGAGGTCGTTGTTTGACCTCTAGCCTCCGATGCCTCCATCCTCCATTATACGTACCGCTTAGGTCAAAGAAATGTGCTCAGACTTCTTTTCCGAACTTTTCATTTTTCGTAAAAGATGGTCTTTGTATTCTTTAGCTGTCAACCTTTTTCTTTTTAGAGATCTAGGTGGTTCAAATTCACCGTCACCTTCATATCCTTCTTCTAAATTTAATATAGGTGTCGGATACAACCGAAAATGCACCCCTTTTTTTAAAATTTTAATATAGCTAAAAGCTATTGACATATACAAATATAAGACACATATCAAACTGGTTTTTAAACTAGAAAATTTGACTAATAATAAAAAAATAGACCGACCTTTACAAATATTCCCCACCGAGGTGCACGACCTATCATTTCATGGGCACATATATCACAAAAATAAATCAAGAAAGACAGTGAACTAATAATGCCAAAGAATCAGAAGCTTTATCTCACCGTCTCACAGAAGATTATGTGGAGTTTTTCGTGGTTTCAATGCAAATCAATAACCATGTAAAGGCATTTGAAGTGAGGCTGAAGGGTCTGCAGGTGTGTTCAAGCCTGAGGATGGGGGGCAACGGATTCAAGAGAAAGATAGAGTAATACACACACGAAGGAAATCAAGTCGCTAGATCTGCATAGGGGGCTGAGCTTGACATTGCAATAACAGATTTTATTACCTCCTCATATTCTTTAATGACTCTTGGATGCAGACGTGATTCTGAGCTGTGTAAATCGAGCCAGCTGGCTAAGACCCAAAGACTTGAAAAAACAATGCATTCTAAATGTGGGATTTGACCACGGGTGGCAAGGCAAGAGATCAACACGTGCGTGCTTCCTAACCCAATACCTATGAGAGCCACCAAATAACAGGTCTATTTGCACTTGTCAGAGGAGACTGATTTTTACCAAGCATGCAAGCATCTTTCACTAAGCATGTCGATATTGATGATTTGGACCTGTCTAGAGAATCTTCATGCCTCTTCAAATAAATACTCGCAGATGTAAATAATTGTCACTTTGATTTCCTGAGAAGACGGCTGGTATTTTTACAAAATGCACCCAACTCGTCTTTACAAATGCAGAACCAAGTCTAACAAAATATTCTGAACTCCTTGAACATAAGTAGATGCATACACGAAGCAAACATACAGTACATCGGAGTCCTCCCTTAGCTACACTCGTAAAACCATCATAGATAGAGGATTAAGATAGCTACGATACCAAATAATAAATTTGGATCAGTTTTCGAGATGAATAATGTACAATATTAAACACGAAATAATAATATACTTTGATCCATTACGGATACATTACATTTTACATACTGATGCATATGTATAGGAGAGATTGCTCCTAAATAAGAGGAACTACAATTCCTCAAATATCTCCTACAACATCTCCTATGACTTCTCCTAAAACAATAATTTATTCGTGATATATTGTTGTAACAACATATCACCAAATAATATATCCATAAATATAAGTTGTTAATAACAACTTATATACTAACAAAATATATACGTGATTTGTTATTACAAATCACTCATTAATTCTTAATCATAGTAAACATTAATATTAATTTCCTAACGGCGAACTAGGTTGGTCCATAACGTATGGGCATTATGTCCCTTTTTAGGCACCTTTGTGGTCTTGATCCGTGTTTGAGTAATTTGAAAGTGGGATTGTAATGTATGAGGTATAACATGATTTGGTGGAGTAATATGCTCACATTATGCGAACAAACATGTTGTGTGTGCAAGTAAGAATGTGTGAGATATAGCTAGAGATAACATAATTGGTCAAATTAAACAAGTGGGGCTAGTACAAGAGTGTTACATAATTTTTGTTCTTTGCTGCAAGATATGAATTATCAAAATGAGTGTCTACACAACCATAACTTACCTTCTATACTTTAGAGACACCTCTCACTCTCTTAGCGCACTCTCACTACATTGGAGATAATTACACAAAGGCTTGTACATATACAAAATATTAAAGAGAATCCCTAGAGTAATCCATATAGCTAAATATGAATATAAACATGAGTCAAATTTGCATGGTCCCAAGTTTCAAAGTTTAAATGCGAGACTATATCTAGATTCTTAATAATTTTGCACACCCACACAATGACTCATTTGGGTCAAATAAGTACTTGGGTTTGAGCCCTCCTTAAAGTATTAATATGTAGGAAATGCCCAATCTTGCATGGGGAATGGCTAGGGCCATTATAACCCAACATTATAACTCCTTTGAGGTCTCTTGTGGTCAAACATGCACATTTAGGGTATAGACAAAGGAGAGAAAATACGTGACATCACACATGACCAAATAGCTCACCAACATTCCCAAAGTACATTGTAGATAAAAATGAAGGGTTATTAAGAGTTTTAAACCTTGAAAACACTCAAGGACATTGCCATAAGACATCAACAATGGCCACTGATCGCATGTGTGTTACTTTATTGACAACTTCTAAGTAGGATTTCTACTCTGTTTCATATTCAAGCACTTGATGACACTCTATTAAGCATTTCGGATGTTGTGGAAGCCTCGGTGAGTGAAAAAAGTTACCAAAAGCTAAGTATCTCATCCTTTTATTGTTTTGTCAATTCTAAGTTGAGTAACCACACTTTAATTATCCCTAAACAATTTAATTTTTGTATCTACTACCATTATTTCTATAATATGAATTAGCACATTGTTTTACTCCATTTCGTATCATTTTATGTGAAATAGTTAAAACAATATCTAGAATACTAGGACACGCCCTTGCTCTGTCATATAAAAGCAATCACATGGTGGTTTATCCAAGAAGTACACATAATACCCCACTTAGTCTCGTTGTGAGACACATATACATATTAAATTTGGTTTCCTTATGAGACACATACATACTCCTCTTGGTCTCACCATAAGGCACATTTGATAATAATAATAGAGAAATAACACATGCCCTCATTAGCTCCATACAATCTTTATAGTTTTGCAAGGTATTTTAGGTAATTAAGGTTCTAAGGACGAAAAAATCATCTCGTAGTGATTCATGGAAAATTAAAAAAAAATGAGCAAGGTTTTTGAAGCCTAAGAGCATACGAGACATGATCATCAAATTAGTTTCATAGTTGTTGACAATTCCCATATATGTATTAGTACGATTCTAGCTTTGTCACTTAAGAAAGAGTATGATTCTAGTCAAGGTTCTCAATTTTGGTCTATTTTTCTAGATTTGGTTTACTTCATTGTCTTGACAAGTTTTCCACTATTTATATTTAACAACGGTCTCTAAATCGTGTTCAAATGTGTATCACTCTATATTTTACTTCTTAAATATTTTTCAAAATTTCAATTATTTATATATTTTTGTAATTCAAATATTCCAAACACATTATTTTTATAACAAAATATAACTTTATTAATTTATATAAAATTGGTCTAATTAAAATAAATATAAATAATTTATTATATTTAATACTCTAAAATCGCTTTACATACCCACAATTCCCTCTTTTTCCCTAATTATTTTGTTCAAACGGGAATGAATGAATGAACAAATGAAAGATTTTAATAATGTCCACAAGACCAAGTGGTCTATGGGACCAAGAGCAACAACAAGACCAATCCGAGCCAACACAACAAACTAACATAGGTGGTTGCCTTATTATTCTTGCTAAATTTCTAGCCCCTTCTTGATGTTAAGTCTTTTCTATGGATCTTGATTAGGAAACTTGTTGTTTTGTTTAACCTTGCCTCCTCAAACAAGTCGATTAGGTTGTCGATCTATAGGTTGTCTTTGTACTTGATATGAATGTCATTGTACGTTGCACACTCCATGATGTAATGTCATTCTGTCTCCACTACTCCCTCATCACAAAATGAACATGTTCTTGTTTCCCATGCCTCCTTAGGCACTGTCCACCGGCGATTTCACACCTAAGATGGTGTGAGCTAGTCCTTAACTAAGTGATCAACATCTTTGCTTTCCAATCAATTTTTGCCCCCATGTATGCCTTTTCATCGTGGTCCCATGTGGGGTTAAACTCTTTGATGTAATATGCTTTCTTCCATCCTATTTGTTTTGTCCACATGGCTGCCCTGAATTTCTCTCTCACATACTTTTAATTTCTTCCTTGGTGTTTGGACAATCTTGTATGTTGATGTCCCATTTACTCATCCATGTGTTGTTTCTTTTGTTTAGCTCTTCTTCTATTACCATTTTGGGCCATCGATGATTCTCCATACTTTGTGTTTTTTAAATAATTTAATGTTTGAATCATTGTTGATGCTTCCAATGGAAAAGTCCTGTTTCAGACAGTATGATTTCGTATGGAACTGAAGCTTTAACTTTTAGGTTGCTTGTGATTAAATGTTTTTGGATTCTCTCTATTTGTCTCCAATTTAGGTCAAACACATTGCTGCCCCAAACTTCACATCCATATAGGACCATTGGCGTGACAAGTAGACCAAATAAAGTTCTCTTGGTTTTCCAATCCCATAGTTCTACATTCCTGCACTTGTTTTGTAGCGAGTATAAGGCTTTCCATCCCCCTTGAATTCTTTTGGTCTGCAAGTCTCCCAACTAAGCTTGTTGTGAAAGGAAAAAAATAGCCTTCTAAGCGGGCGGTCACATGTTGGGGACTACTGCTCCTATTTGTATGGGAAATGTGGTCCCATGTTTAAAAAATTATTGTTGTTACTAAAATCAAATAATATTCTTAAAATTTCTCAAAGAACTACATTTTAGAGAGGATTTCAGAGCCATTAAGTAGTAGGGGCATAGTTTTTGTTTAAGGAGCTTACGTGACACGTGGCATTTCAATTTAAACTTCCCTCCCGATTTTCCTTCTAATAATTTATTTGAAATTTACGAGACTATACTTCTCTAAGTGCTAAAGACTCCTATTTTGTCTCTCGGAAGGAAAAATAAAATTCATGAGACCACTATTAATCTTTTTTTTTTTTTTTGATTGGTAAACGCTTTTAAGCAGGAGTTATGAGCCGGTGGGGAAAGGGACCCCTGACCTCTGACGGGAAGAGGAGGAGAAATGAGGGAAGACGGGGGAGAAAGAGGTAGAAGAAATAGAAAGCGGCGAGAGGAAGAGGAAGCCATAACACGAGACACGCCACGAAAAGGGCGAGGGCAACAACCGGTTAACCGAGAGGAAGGGCAGTAGCGTGAAGAGGCGCATGTATAAGAAATGAAAGGCATGCAAAGCCACGATCCTTAAGTGCGTTCAATTGATCCCTGTGGAGTGAAGAGGAAAGAGGCCGCTTGATATCGACCACCGGTAGAAAGCGTTGGTCAAAGATGGATGAAAGTTACGAGTGAATGTTACGGATCTCTGTATTGCCCGCCTTTGAGCGGCGGATGTCTCGACCGAGAAACCAATGGCGGCTCGTCTACTTCCTCCACCCACAGCCAATGGATCCGAAGAGAGAAATCTGCGAGTTGTGCTTGCGAGGCCGATGCGTGATGAGTGATGCAAAGATTTGGTCTAAGGTGACCCGTTCGACTTCCGGTATTAGAGTGTAGTAGCGGGCGAGGAAGGAGCGAATGTGGAAGTGATGTCCGAATCGATGCGGGGCGATGAGCATTGAAAGCGGTAGGAATCTCCAAGGATAGCTTGATGGCCGGCCTCTTGAGTCGTAGAGAATTTGAAGATCATTGCGAGACGGCGCTTTGTCTATAGCTTACGACGTCGGCGGTTCATGAAAGCGCCCCGAAGACCCACAAAGGAAGCAGATGAAGGACATAACGCTAAGAAGAAACCGAACAAGAGCCGAAAGAGTAAAGCCTGGATTTGAAAGAGCGGCAATAAAGGAACATGGAGCGTGAGAGAGCAAAGATGAAATGACCCCGGAAGGAAAGAGGAGACAAGGGCTCGCGGGGCGTGACCGAGAAGGCCAGAACCGCGTGTAGGAGTACATCGGAAGAAAGGAAGAACGCCGCCGAAAGATGGGAGAGAAGACAACACGCGCGAGGCTGCAAAGCTTTGATGGAGTCAGCGACGAGTTACCGGAGGTACCCACTCGATCTTGGGAGAGAAGGAGGGGTAAACCTTGCCAAACATGGGCATGTTGGAGGAAATACAGGCGGAAGGATTGTCGATAGCGAAGTTAGCCAAGAAGTCATTTGCCGATTGGCTTCTCGAAAATTATGGGAAATATTCCAGAAATGGAATTTGCCTAGCCAATGTAGTATAAGTGGGATGAGGAGGTTCATCTTCCCATGCGAGGGAGGCACCTTTGGAAGCTTGGCGTAAATTAGGATTTGGGAGTCCCCTTCGATACATAAATTTGAACAACCAAGATGTGCTGCCATCTTAACCCCTTCTAGAAGAGCCTGGGCTTCTGCGGAATTACAAGTGCCCTCTTTGAGAGGGAAGGATCCAACATTGATGAGATGTCCTCGATCATCTCTAAGGATGCAGCCAGCTCCAGATAAACCGGATTTCCTCTGGAAGCTCCGTCGAAGTTTAATTTCCAATGCCCCTTTGGAGGGGGATGCCACCTGGTTTTCTTCCTTAGAATCATCTTTTCAATTTGAGAGAGCCCTTTACGAACAATTGATCCAGGTTTAGGAAGTTTAATAAGAGACCAATTATGGAGAATCGAGAAATCCTTGGAGGAGAAGGAGGAGAAGGAGGGACACTTAGCACTAACACATTCTGAAATGGCCACCTCGAGCTTAGAAAGGAAGGTAGGAAGCTCAACCACTTGCTCCTAAAGAGCGAAGGTTTCATTCCCACAAATATGCGAGAGCAAAAATAAGAGGTGACATGCTAGATAGAGTTGAGCAGGCAATTGGTGAAAAAGGATGGCGGGGAAGAAAGATTAGCAGCAATCTTATTGCAGGGGACCCAGGAAAGATTTAACTTGTTAAGAAGCTAGTCCCAACAATTGGAAGCGAAGGGCGAGAACAAGAAGAGGTGATCAAGTCTTCCTCTCATTGCACCACACATAAGGCATTTAGAGGGCCAAGGAAACCCCATGAATGCCTTTTAGCTTGTGTAAGTACCTTCTGTTCAAAACTAACCAACCGAAGAAAGCAACTTTCGGGGTGATGTTGGGATGCCAGCAACCGAAAGAACTCGGAGAACCTATTCCTGCTTGAGAGACAAGAATGTTATAACCGCTTTAGCGAATATGAAGCCGGTAGAGTCGCCTACCCATAAAGCGATCATCACGATCGAGAAACGTGGCATGTCTATCCTGTATAGAATTCAAGAGGAAGGCAAAATCTTGGGCAGAGGCACCAATAGACGTTATATCTTTCCAAAGCCAAGAAGGCGAACCGTCAGGGTGTTGGCAACCGTAATTTGAGACAAGAGAACCCCAGTGCAGTTTGGAAGAATTCATTACACCATTGAGAGTAGGCAGCAGATTGAGGGGGGGGAAACCATTCCAGCTTTCATCCCAGAATGACACAAGCCGACCGTTGTTTATCCTCCATGTAACCTTCTCAGCGATGAGTGTTTTGGAATTACACAGGAAATTCCAAATGTGAGAGCCTTTCGGTAACTCGGAGCTAGAAAGAATATACTCATGCCGGTGCCCATCGAGATATTTGTGAGAGAGGACCTGGAAGGCGAGTCTGCTTCCTTCAGAAATGAAGTTCCACACCAGTTTAGCACCGAGGGCCATATTTTGAATGGCGAGATCTAAGATACCCATACCGCCCAACTTCTTTGGAAGCTTGACCGAGATCCCGATTAGTAAGATGGAATTTGCGCTTAGTCTTTGAGTCCTTGCCATAAAAAGGTGTGACCACTTTTTCAATTTTGAGCGGGACAAATTTGGAATCTGTAAAATGGATAGCATGTATATTGGAATTGACAGAGCACCGAGTTGATGAGAAGAACACGGCGTGAGAGAAAGCCATTTGCCTTTCGGGAGAGAAGTTTGGAAGAAATAGAGTTGAAGCCCGTTCGAAGGTGTGTCTTTCCCTTGCCATGGAAGAGTGGAATCCCTATATATGTATGAGGGAGATTTCCCAAAGAGAAGCCGAGAATCTCTTTAATTCTACCTTGAAGCCGGGGAGCCACGTTGAAGAAGAAAATAACAGATTTATGGAAGTTTAAAACTTGACCCATTGGCTAGAGAATAAGAATCCAAGATGGAGGAAAGGCATCGGCAGGACGATCCCTTGACCGAAGAGAAAGGTGTCGTCGCATGAATTGCTTGATGGGAAAGAGGGGGAGGTTGGAGGTGATGTGGAGACCTTTGAGAGAACCCTCATGAATTGGTGACTTTATCTTTGCTTTGGTGAGAGCTTCATGACCGGGGTGAAGAGGAAGGAGGAGCGGGTCTCACGGCGAATACCTCTACTACTGAAAGAAGCCTTCAGTGCGGAGCCATTCACAAGAAACAGAAAAATGAGGGGAAGCAATGCGATTAAAAATCCATTTACAGTGAGCACAAAACCCATAGCTTGCAAAGATTTGAGGAGGAACCTCAATTGACACGATCATAGGCCTTGCGTTGAAGTCAAGTTTTAACAACATTCCAGCTCTAGAAGTGTTTTGAAGAGAGTGTATTAGTTCATGGGAGATAATGATACCCTCGGTGATAGACCTGCCCGGAATGAACCCACTTTGTTCCCGGGCAACCAATTTATGCAACAGGGGGCAAAGCCTATTGGCAATAGCTTTAGAGATGATTTTATAAGTGGTATTACACAAAGAAATTGGCCTGAAATCATCCAACTTCTCAGCCGGGGATTTTTTAGGGAACAAGCATATGAAAGTGTGGTTGAGATTACCAAGAATCTTCCCCGAAATCCTGGATTCCTCGACCACGTGCCAAACAGAGGGACCAACAATATCCCAAAAATCCTGGAAGAAGGAGGCAGGGAAGCCATCAGGGTCGGGGGCTTTATCCCGTTTCATAGAAAAAACAGTTTTCCGAACCTCCTCCAAAGAGAAAGGCGAGATAAGCATTTCATTATCAGCATCCGTTATAGAAGAAGGAATCTGAGAGAGGAATTGGGACTGCGCGCCAAAGGGGGAGGCCGAATCATTCAGAAGCTTACTAAAGAAATCCACCGCTTCTAATTTGATCTGAGCTTGTGAAGAGGCGACGGTGGAATCTTCGAGCTTGAGAGTAGAAATGTAGTTGAAGTTTCTTCTAGCTTTGTGACGAAAAAAAAAAAATTGGTATTCTTATCCCCATCCAACAACCAGGCTTCTCTGGATTTTTGACGCCAAAATGTTTCCTCTTTCAGAAGGAGATCCCCCAGATCCTTAAGGAGATATTTTTCTTTCTGGAAATCCTCCTGTGTCATCCCATGCTCCAGAATGGTCTCATTAAGGGAGCGAAGATCCTTCTCAACTCTGAGCTTTTCTTGAAAAATGTTTTTAAACTTCGAATGATTCCAGCCCTGTAAATTATCTTTTAACAGTGACAACTTTTTGGAGAGTTGAAACATCCTGGTCCCTTTGACAACAAAGGAGTCCCACCAGACCTTGACCAACGACTTAATGTGGGATCATGAAGCCACATGTTCTCAAATTTGAAAGGGAGCGATGCGGGGGAGGTGAAAATTTAGAACCACGGAGATAGGAAAGTGGTGCAGGCCGGAAGAGGAGAAGGCAGAGCTTTTAAGAAGGAAGTTATTATGCGGCCAATGCTCGAAACTAGGAAATGATCAAGGCGCACGGCGAGAGGCCCGAACCGGATCTCTATTGTTCCAAGTAAACCAGCCCTTACTGGGCTCTAAATCAATCAAATGAGCAGAGGAAATGAAAGAAGAAAAATCCACCTGTGAGCGAGGTTGCCAAAGAAGACCTCCACGCTTATCACGATCGGAAAGAGTAGCATTGAAGTCACCGTGCGATGATTTTTGGCAACGTCGGTAGACAAAAGCTGACCGAGACTACTCCAGAGAGCTCTTTTCCTAATTGGAGATGAGGGACCGTAAATATTACAAAGGAAAAAGAAATCCTCAGAGTGTTTAATCGAAACTTTACACCAAATGAAGTTAGGATCGATCACTGAGGGGTTCGATCACGCAGCTGTGGACTTCCACAAAATGCCCAGACCACCAGAGGCACTGCGAGCGAGTTTGAGAAAATTTGCCTTCCCAACCTTTCCATTTTCTGAACCAACTGCTTTTGCAACCTGACTTGACTTCCGACATTTTAGTTTCTAAATCAAGCAGATATCCTGACCTCATCAGGCGTAGCGCATATGACTTGTTGTTTGTTAGGGGCATTAAGGCCCCTAACATTCCATGAAAAGAGGATCATATTTGCTTCAGAGAGGACTCGCCTCTCCTACTCGTAGACGGGAAGAAAGAACGCAGTTGAAGTTGCTTCCCAGTGCGCAACTTCGTTGAGAGAAAGCTTACTTTTGTTAGGATGACCAAGAATGCTTTTTGGTCCGAAATCCACGTTGAGCAAAGGTGGAGTGGGAAGAAGCGGGCCCAACGACTGGTTATTCGGGGAAGGAATCTCTGCAGTTTCTTCAGGGTCTTCTAATGGGTCACCATCTTTTGACTGGAGCAGATCCTCTTTTTCCATAATCCATTTCTCAAGGGAGGATGAACTACCTCCCATACCGATGGAAATGCCCTCGTGGAAAAGGGACAGAATCCTAGAAGAGTCTTTTTACAAGCATTTGCCGTTTCTTTAACAAGGGAGAGAGT
Organism: Taxus wallichiana var. yunnanensis; assembly: GCA_018340775.1. NCBI lineage: Eukaryota > Viridiplantae > Streptophyta > Pinopsida > Cupressales > Taxaceae > Taxus > Taxus wallichiana. The sequence goes on from CM031234.1 coordinate 799,296,601, forward strand.
GTATACGGATCAAAGCAAGAGGTTCGAGAGCGAGGTGGGGGAGTGGGGACGACAGGGCAAAGACAACGGGGAAGAGCGTGTGGGGAGGAAGGCGGGCGAGGAGCGGGGGATTGAGGAAACTTTCCGCCATTGTTTAGCATGAAGGGGGCTTTTACAAAATTTACTGAGTGTGACCAGGCTTCATGCACTTGAAACAGAGATTTGATAAACCTTCGTAAGCTACTCTCTGCTTCCAAAGACCCGAAGGGGAGTTGATATGAATGACTTCCTTTAGCTTAAGAGCGGGATTGGTCAGAAATGCAAATTCTGGCAAAGGAAGAGAGAGAACCATTCAAAGTAACAGGATCGATGCGAATGACACGACCCAGGCTAGAGCAAATTTTAGTGAGAATGGGAGCAGACCAAAATTCACTGGGAAGGGAGTAAAGTCTGATCCACACTTGGTGTCCATCGCGTCCGCTCTGTTGCAGTCAAAGAGAGGTTCCCAGTCACGGATCACAAGACCTGAGTCGGAAAGGAGAAAATTTTTCCTTTCCATAGTGTCACTTTTACGAAAGCGGCTACGGAAGAGCACAAGGAAAAACCTTTTCCGGGGAGCGAATACTCAAGCCGCTGCCCCCTTTGTGTTTCACACCGATTTCTAATGCCGAAAGCGAGAGTCTTCTCCTATAAACTTAGCGAAAATAGCCCTCGGTAGAAACACTTGGTGTGTGCGGTGAAAGCGGCGTCCTCGACCGGGGACACGGAGGAATGCCGTCGATGGGCATGCAAGTCACTATCGGCGAGCGAATCGCCCGAACGAGGGACCCAATCTTTTTTTGAGCTTCGACAAGCCACGGCCGCCAAGTGCGCCATTGCGGCACCCGAGGGAGAAGCGGCGAGAGGGGCCGTTGTCGGAATGTGAATTCAAAAACCCGCTCCCGGATCCTCGAAGCCGGGTTCCCGCCGTTTCTGCAGAGACCCTATTAATCTTAAATATCATTTTTAAAGCTTTCCTTTTGCATAGGACCGTAGCTTAACTACATCTACAATTCCCTCCGTTGGGAAAGGGGAGAAAATATGGTTTTTAGTCTGTTTGGTCCCTCGCAAAGAATGGGCTTACATTACATAGAATAGAAGTAAGTTCATGAAATGGCGAACCGCATATCAATAGAACCTGGAAACTCATAGGGAAAAATACATGCACGAAGTTTCAGTTCAGGTCGCAGTTTGTTTTTCGTTACCTCAAATTGCAAATGAAAATCCAAGTAGTCGGCAATGATAAATCTGGTTGGGCTACACCGTGCTCAAATGGGTTATATACGGGCATTGACGCCAGGTGCACCTCTACACTTTTCTCTCTCTCTGTCTCTCGTAATAACAAAATTTCGAGCTATTTCTGTAAAGGGATGCATCTGGTTCCGACGGGTAGGGCTGTATTTTTCGTAACAAAAAAACTGGGTTTGATTCAAATGGCTTTGTATACGATACTAATAGTAGAATGCAAATATCCTTGGAAAAGAAATTCGCAGTGCAATGGTTGGCACACGTCCTTACCTCTTACAATTTAAAAAGGAAACAGGGCTTCTGTCTCTAATACTGTAATTGTTACCAAGTTTCACATGAACGTTTAGTGTTTGCAAGTTTACACATGGGATTACCTTCTGTGTTGCAAAGACCACAAATACATTGACAAAATTATGCATGGGATCAGAATATGCCTACTACAAATTATTTGTTTAAATTGAACTTTTATTTTCTGGGACTTCAAGCTTTCACTGTCCATATTAGTTAAACAAAATAGAGCTTTTTGGAGGAAACTGCTATACAATTTTTCTGATCCATGTATAGGGTGACACTTCGCAATTCATCATCACAAAAATGAACTCCAGTCTCTCTCTATTTTCTGTCTTTTCTATCAGTTCATCCATTAGACGTTATGGCACATCTTGCATTGCCCCAAGAGGCACATTTAGTATAAAAGCAGTGTGGTGACATCTTGGAAAACATTATACCGAATTTTCCCTCTGCAAGCCTCAGAATAAGATGCTTTGAAACCCGCACTGCACACAATAATGGCCTCATCATAGACAATAGATGACCAATATGGAGTTGTGACACTCTTGAAGGGTAAGCCTTAATAAAACAAGATTACTTGGGTGCTTTGGTGATACAAGATATGGGTAGGGACAACCTGCGGTCGACTCTCGGAAGTAAGGTAAATAGGTTATAGTGGTGCATGCGCACACACATATGACATTTAACATCCTTTAGGCCAAAGTGGTCTGTAGTGTTTGCTTGTTTATAATATATATATTTTGAATCCACCAACCAAATCAACATGATACATGAAAGGCAAAATTGCCATAACAATTGAAGCAGACAGCTTATTCAAAAAAATGTGCCAACTTTTAATACACAATCTAAAATTAGAGTGAACACTCACACATTGGATTTAGATCATGGATATGGTTTATATTCAAAATTGGCTGGCTTAGTCTCTATGGAAAATGAATTCCATTTGGCAAATTTAACTTTTGAGAAAATGGTAAAAAGAAATCATTGGGTGAAAAATTCTAATGAAATTACTTAGATAGATTCAGCAATGGATCACAATATAAATATCACGAATAGACAAAAGCAATAACTCACAATAATAAGAGCAAAATAGAGCAGATCCGTATAATATGATTGACAACAAAGTAGAATAATGGAAATATATGACCAAGTTACTTTGAGGGCAACCTCTACAACCTTACAATAAGAACAAAGTACTCAATATGAAGATCAAGTACTAACCACGACCTCCTATGTAATGCCACCTGCTCCGTTGCTCCCAATTGTTGAGATGCGGTACCACCTCTGCACTTTGGTTGTTATTATATTTGAGAAGCGTAGTTCACCTTTGCCTCGAACAAGCTGCGAGGTGTCAGATCCCGTCCGTATTTTACGTAAGTCATATGAGATGATTCAAGATCCTTTCAGGGCACAAGTTAGTTCTCGGTTGTTGGCGCAACCTACACAGGGACAATGATACCTCTCTGGGTGTCGAATGTCATCCTTGACTTAGGGTAATCTATCTCCCTTAATCGTTTTGGTTGGATAGTAATCATACTAACATTCTTATACTTGTATATAATACGTAAATTGTATAGAGTAAGATATTGTTTGAAAATAACATAATAATAATAATAATCATGATAATAATAATAATGACTGAATATAATAAGATCTTTTAAAGATAAATGGAGTAAACTAAATAGATGTAAATTAACGGTGATCAATAAATAAAATAATAAAAAGGAAAATAAAATAAAACAAAATAATAAATTAATTAAAAGGGAACATTTAATGAATTCGGTGGAGTGGTGTAGTGAAATTTAAAAGAGGTGGATTTATTTGATGGAGACGTGGGGGTTGGTGATGGACGATTGACCATGCATGGGTAGAAATTAGGCGTGTTGCCGCATTGGCAAACTTGAAGGAAAAAAATTGAAATTCGCTGAATTTTAACAGTGCGTTGAAAATCGCAACTTAATTAGCGTTTCTTTTCCTTTTTGGCAATTTTTCCGTTTTTGGATTTTCGGTGAAAAAACACAAGGACATAAATTAGTTTTCCATTTTTGGAAAGTGCAGGAAGATGTAGCAAGCAAAAACTTGCATGTGCCATAACTTTCATTACAGTGGCTCCGTTTGGTGTTGTTTTCTCTAAAAGTGCATATTTTCTCGAGCTCTAGGCATTGATGGCAATATTTTTCTTATTTTCATAAAATCCAATTTTGCACCTTTTTGGACCAAGCAACTTCTTGCAATCTTACGAGAAAGAATCATGAGCTTTGATCGCTTTGTAGACGAAGTTAGTTTTTAAAAATATTTTTGGATAGCTTTCCAAAACTCGCCGAGTATTCTCCCGTGCTCGGACTAATCGTCCCACCTGCCAGCTTGGTCGCAACCTGCGAGCACATGTTTTTTGAAGTTTTTGCTTTCAATCACATTATTGTAATAGCTACTTATGAAATCAATGAAATGTGATATTATCTCTCTTTTGAAATGTGAATTTATCTTTTGTTTTTATATATTTAATAAAAATGTATATTTCTCATAGTCGAATTTAATCGCTGATTTTTTTACCAGCGAATTTTTCACGAATTTAATCATTGGCGGTCGAACACAAATTCGAATGTGGCAACTTAGGAAATTAGTAATGAAGTTAATCATGGCTTTACTCACACGACACCAGCCAAACTTAGAGGAAGAATGGGTGGTGGAAGAATAAATACAACATTAAATGCATTAATGGCCCTTGGAATTCTCATAGTGACTCCACTAATCTGCATGTTTGTGTGAAGTTTTCCATTTTTACCCCTGCTTTTCGTATTGTGTCGGTTCTAGTTAACTTTGAAGCCGTATTGCGGAAGGATTCGAAGAGAAAGTAGCAGAGGAGTGCCATGATTTGACTTCCAGGCATGGATCTCCACCCTTTGCTCTTTTTGCATTCATTTGTAGCAAGTGGTAGTATATGGCTTAGTATTCTGGTTTGGAATTTTAGACATTCGAATGCATGGTTTACTTCCCTAACTGTGGTATTTTCCTTTTTACATAGCTGGACATCTATGGAATGATTCTATGGCGATTTGTTGTTACCCATTACTGAAAATTGTTCCCCTGTGTGTGTTTCGAATTATTAAATGATTCTGTGGTAATTTGTGTTACCCATTACTGAAAATCACTCTCCTGGGTGTATTTCAAATTATTGAATTATTCAGTGGTGAATTGTTGTTACCCATTACTGAAAATTGTCTTCTTGTGTGTGTTTCAAACTGATCACACTAAAGCACAATGGGAGAGAAAGACTATTAAAGAAAAATCTCGTGATTGTGGTCTGCGAATGTTCCTTAAAAACCATGCCTTAAAATCTGAGTGTGGGTAGTTTCTGATATTAACTCTTTTCTTGGGAATCCTATTTTAGAATACACGTCTGTTGTATAAATCTGGTTCACTTCGATTTAGGGTGCTCATTAACCTTGCTATTGGGTGATTCTCAGTTTGTAATAGAGCTATATATACTTATCTTGATGTTTGGATACAACAATGAATTTACTTGAGAGTTATTTGAAAAAAGAAGTTAAAAGCACCCCAAGTTTGTGTTACCTTATGTTGAGAATTTGGGTGTTTCTCCTTTTAATTGTTGTTATTAATATCGCAATAGTTAAGACTGTGGCCATAAAATGATCTGCAGGTGGGTATGGTTCATTTAAGATCAAACTGTGACTCGTACTTTGCATGTGTGGAAGGTAAGTCATATACAATCACATATTGTAAAACCCAGAAAATGTCCTGTTTTCCCCTCTAAACTGTCATTCATAACTTGAGATTGGAAGACTGTTAGAACGTGAAATTTGGAAGTTATCATGGTAGGGTAATTTCAGAGATAATTTGAAAATTTCAAACCTTGAGACCTCATACAAAATAAGTTATGCTTACCAGTTTGCACTCAGCCGGGACAAGGAAAGAACTAGGGCACAAATAGTAAATTGATCATATCTTGAAAATTAACCAATGAAAAATTCTAAAATTTGGACAGCAAGAGAGTTTTGGAAATATGAATCCAATGAGTCTGGTCTTGAGTTGATTGGATTAGTATTGAGGGAGATATCATCAAAACAAAGACGGTACAAACAATAAGAAAACCAAGAAAAGATCATAGTATCTAAAAGGACATAACTTTAAACCGATCCACCAAGAAGGTCTACAATTTTATATGGAGATTCCTTATAATGTTTGCCAAGGATTCACCAAGTTTCCACCCTTTTGGAGCCCTACAGCAAAAGATATAAGCAACTGTGTATGCATGACAAAAGTTTCTGCAGATTGTTTGCTTGAGAAGATGGAATATTAGATGGGCAGAATCATGTCTTATTATCATCGATAGCCTGGTGAGTATATGGCTGCATTTTACTTGTCATCAGTAGAGTGGCTGAACATGGCAAGTTTGTGAAATTATTTGGGTGTCTATTACTAAACTTGAATGCAGTTGTACTAAAGAATAAAGATGTCTTTTCTGATTTGGAAGGTAATTTGAGTTGTGTTACCTGTTGAATTATTTGTTATTATTACTCTTCATTGACTGTTGTAGCATTATGAGTGTTATGAACTTGAATGCAGTTGTACTAAAGAATAAAGATGTCTTTTCTGGTTTGGAAAGTAATATGAGTTATGTTATCTGTTATGGTTACTATTCATTTGACTGTTGTAGCATGATGAGAGTTATGCAGTTGATTACGGCTGTATTGTGAATGTAATTTTTTCCAAAAGAAGAATAGTAACTCACGGAATATCTCTTAAACCTGGTCAATGCAATAAGAATAAGAGATGGAGATTCATGTCAGTTTGCATAAAATTGACCATGTTCTCATCATGCAGGTGGAAGGATCATCGAGTTGGTAAGAAAAGAGAGCAACGTGAAGAGATCTCGGGAGGAGCGAGCATCGGCCGAATGTGCATGCGAATTTGAAACACGGGCGAACACTGGTTAAGCCATAAAACTCTCCTCTATCTCATAGATCAAAAGACGTGTACATATAGGAGGTGTTGAGTAACCCCGGTCTTTGCAATCATGACAACTCGAGTAGAGGGGAGTTACATTCCCAGAATAGAAGTGTAACTCCCGATGATGCATATGGCCTTTGGCCTTGATGTGTAAGGAATCTCATAATGACCCTAAATGACACATGGACCTACGATCTCACCTAAGTGAGATGACTCACCTAATGATGTGGAAAATACACACACCAACACCCCCTTCATCATAACTTAGGATGAGGGCAAGTTAGAAAGAAATGGGTCTGCACAAAGCGATGAGGTACCCATGTACAAGAAAAAAGATCCCAAGCGGTGAAGGAAAACCCGAGTGGGAAAAACATCCACCACAAGAGAACAAAACACTCTCTAATCTAAGAAAGATGCCAAAAATGGGTCCGGCCATAGAGCGAGCTGAAAAGGTACCCATGTACAAAAGCAATCTCTCGGAAAGAAGAAGAAGAGAGAAGAAGAGGGAGGCGAGAGGAATGCGAGAAGATGCCATGGATGGATCTGAACTCTGCGAGCTCTAGGAGGTCTCCCGAAAAGAATGTCGATGACAAGATCCTCTGCCTCTGGGGTGAAGAAGAGCCACCCACGCATGACAGCTGTGTGCTGCCCTTAGGAAGGATAGAAATGACGTCTTTGGAAGTCCGCCCACTCCAAAGGAAGCGAAGGCAGCAACACGAAGAACTGCGAGTTTGGTGCACGAAGTGTGACATAGGTCTAGCGAGTGAGTGCGAGGAACCGAAGGTAATGCCACGTGCGTAGAAGCTATCGAAGTGAAAAGAGGAACACCTGTAGAAAGGATGTCAGTGATGTGAAGGGAACAAAACATCCTCCTGAGAGAAAATGGATCCACGGTGAGGGTGGATCAATGAAGGTCTCGGAAATGTGGAAGTGACATGATTCTGGAAAGGGCACTCCCAACAACGAGAGATGATGAACTCCTCTGAAACACTGTAGATGGATGAGGGACTGTAGTGCATCACAAGTAGACTCTGCGAAAAGATGACTAAGGTCGAGGAGATACTCGTCCCGATGAGGGGGCTCAGCAAAGCAGAAGAGCGATGTATGATAGGTATGAGTCATCATGAAGGTAGAGGAGTGAAATGGGCCTCGCACATTGAAGTGGAAAGGAGGCGGGTGTGATGATGGTGTGAGGCGAGTAGGAGCTGCTCGATATACGATGAGATGTGGGAAGTGTCGACACTCTACGGAATAGTGAGAGAAAGAGGAGAAGAGTCCTCTGTAGTACTCTCGACATCGAAGCTGGATGCCTGATCCTCGTCATTAGAAGTAGAACCAGCGAGTCTGTGTCGGTGGGCTGTCATCACACGAAGAAATGGAGGAGACAATGAATCAGCAGCAGCAACAATGGTGGCGGTATGTGAAGGGTCTCCATAGAGGGGTGAAGAATGCTCCAGACACGGTGAGGTGGATCTGAGTCTGCCACGTGAAACCAGAGAGAGAATGAGAGACATGCATCATCATGTGACCAAAGACATGGTCACAAGTGTCGAGGAAGTCCTCTAGATGACGATGATCAGCGGGTGCAGGAATTGGCCCAAGCAAGAAGGGTAAAAGACCCTCGTGGGCGAAGTAACATTCCATGTGGAAGCATGCCTTAGCTGAATAGGTCTCTCTCCCGGTGAGAAGTGGCGGAGGCTGTAAGGCGATCCTACGATGCTCACATCTGGAAAGAGCACTCTCCATGATGAAAAATGCAAGATGCACAAAAGCAAGACGTCGGACTCGGCCGATAATGCGTCTGTGTGTGTAGGCCCAAGAGTACAATCAACCCCCACAGAATGTGGCACTTTATAAAGTAGTGCGTTTACAAAATTGACAATGCCATCATGTAGTGTGCGAGAAATCATGCAACTTTGACCAAGGAAGCGCTCAAAAATGAGCAGCGAGTCAAAAGTTATGGCATTAATACGATTCCGCAACTAATGGAAAAAGTCAATAAACGCTGCAAAAACGCATTAAAAAGTGCACGAAATGGAGTCTGAAAAGGGTATCGTGTGGGTACTCGTTGGAAATGACACGGAATTTTAGAGGGTTTGTTTTTCTTGCGAGGGGTTAGCCTCTGCTGACCTCGGACCTCGCCCTCCGTCTTCGACAAGCGTAGGAAGGTCAAATTACAAGCAAAATACAGCCAAAAACCCAATTTTTTTTTTTAAAATTACAATGCGAATGAATGAATGTTTTGTTTTAAGCCATAAAACATAAAAAAAAGGTTGATAGGAGGGCCCACGTGGAGATACTCTTTGACCAAAATGAAGATGCTGGGAATGCGTGTTGTGGAGCCCACGTGGAGTTGATTGAAGTGCTCAGTTAAATGTGTTTGGTTATACGTGGTGAAGGAAATCCACGTGTGGAGGAGGCTGGAGGAGGTTGAGCCTCGTGGCCAAAAAAGTGCCTTGCTAAAGCGGTAAGCGCCGAGGCCACGTGCACCAGAAGTCTTGCGAGGTGGGAGGTGCTTCGGGCGAGGCGGTGAGAGCGAAAATGGTTGTGGAGGTCGAGGAGCGTTAGAGTTGTTGGCAAGTTGGTCGAAGCAAGAGTGAACCAAAAGTGCAAATGCGCAAACACGAGGATCAAAACGAGGATTCGATGAGCCTCGTGAATGCGAGAACAACACAAGTTAACACTATTCCTTTGCACTGACCATGAATAACTGGGCCAAAAAAGCGAGTTGAATGGAGATGATGGTTGTGTAAGAAATAAATGTTGAGAGTCTTGGCGGAAAAGATCACGTCTTTGGAGAGAGCATTGGAAGTCTTTGGAGAGGGGCCAGCAGGTGATGAAGGAGGTGGAGTGGTGGAGCTTGAGAGGGACGTGGCGTCTTTGAAGTGTAAAACCCAAATGTGCTTTGAAACCGCTCGATATGCAAAGATACCCCGGAGATGAGGCAAAATAAACCACTAAATCAAGATTTCTCTGCAAATGAGCTTGGCTTGAAAAAGTTGAAGTGAAGATTCCATAATTTGGTGGGAGAAGGTAAAATTTGAGCTAGGCACGAAGCAAGCACCACGGGAAAAAACCAAGGAGCGGGATGGAGTGCTTGAGTCACGAGAGAGGTAGAAAATGTTCACGTAATCCTCAGTTTGGTGGTCGAAGGCACAAAGCGAAACCCATTATGAGCCACACAAAAGTGCAAATAGTTGAGGGCCAAAGCACGAGCCAAAGTTCTAGCTAATGCAGAAGCCCACATTGTAGATGACAACCATGAGAGTAAAAGTAAAATCCGATCAAGCAGACAGTGAAATCGGTGACCGGTCTGAAAAAAACTAGTGTAGGAACCTGAAAGATAGTGCAAAAATGTTCATGCAAAGAAAACTGAATCGGAAGCTATTCCAACTCGAGTCAATGAGAACATGAGGAGGATGCATAATAGAAGTGCAAGGCGTGACGGGTGAGTGAAACACCAACTTGAAGTAAAAACAAGACAACACTAAACTCTGAAATGTAACCCGTGAACTTGAAATACACCCGTAAATACTACTAAAATGTTTTCAAAAGAAAACAAGTCTATTTCCGAAAACTTCGAAACCACGAACCGAAAAAATCATGAACCATGAATCTAACGAACAAAGACAAAGCCTTGCTTGAATTAATCCATTCGATAAATGCAAGATGAGATAGTGAAACATCACTATCGGATGAAGGCGGAAAACACGCATAGAAATGCCGGAAGGGTGCGGATCCACAAGATCGCTCGATACCATGAAAGAGGGTTTAAAACCCCAAAGCGAGGATCACGAGGGCGCGTGCACATCAGCGGACGTGCGAGCGGTAGCGTGAAGAGATCTCGGGAGGAGTGAGCATCGGCCGAATGTGCATGCGAAGATTTGAAACACGTACAAAACCTAGTTAAGCCATAAAACTCTCCTCTATCTCATAGATCTTAAAAAGACGTGTACATATAGGAGGTCTTTGAGTAACCCCGATCTGCAATCATGACAACTCGAGTAGAGAGGGGAGTTACATTCCCGAGAATAGAAGTGTAACTCCCAGTATGCGCATAAGCGCATTGGCACCTTTGCCACGTGTAAGGGAATCTCATAATGACCCCTAAATGACACGTGGACCTACGATCTCACCTAAGTGAGATGACTCACCTAATGATGTCACATTGACTTCATGAATGAAAATATTGTAAATTGATCTAAGGAAAGCCATCTGTACTTGTATTTGTACTCAAGAAAGATTAATGCAAAAGGAAAAGCTGTTTTACAATGACCACCTTCCAGATACTTGGAAATTTGTATTGAAAATCTAAGACTTGGAGATTTAGATTTGAACATGAAATTAAGGAGATGATCTGTTTTTATATGTGGGGAGGCTTGAGGCGCTTTTGTTGTTAAATCAACAATATGAGAGTATAAGACTTATTTATAAGGTGCCTAACTACAAGTTGGTTGTAACTAGTTGTAACTACATCAACCGTTTTGTAACTATTTTTTTATAATAAATAGACGGACACAGTCTCAAATGTGTGCAATCCGACTTCTCTTTATTTCTTCCTTGTATACATCTTCTAACAGTGGTATCAGAGCAAGGGCAAGCGAGGAAAGAGAGAAAGGTAGAAAATCTGCCACATCAGGGCACGAAATCTGAAGCGTAAGGAGAAAAATGAACACATTTTCGTTTATGATTTTCGACAGAGATCTAGGGCATTTCAAAGTGGAGGACACAGTCACGTTTTTTTACAAGACAAATTCGTTTTGTGAAAGCAGAGAACGTAATTGTGAATCAGAAGAATACACTCACGTTTATTTTCAAATAAAAAAGTCACGAATGGCATGTTTTTCGAAGGGAAATTAACGGTATTTTGAGTACGTGCAATACGATGCGAAAAACACGTTTTTTAGGAAAATAACAGTATTTTCGAGCACAAAGTAAGACGTGAATAGAGTCGTGATTCACAAACATTTGAAGGCCATTATAGTCAGCCATTACAGTCAGTATTTGAGCCAAAAATAGTCACTGAATGGAAGAACACAGGCGTTTTCCACAGAGACATAAGGCGGGGAAAGGCCTTGAAGCAAAAAAGACTACCTGCGCTAGGGCACGGAATTGTGCAACTGGTATTTTATTTTATTTTTTTTATTCATTTCCAAAATACGCAGTTGTATTTATTCTATTTTATTAAAATGGAAATGCCCACGAGAAAAATATTGGAAGGTCTAAATTTTCATACATGGAGAGTGAAAATACAAATGCAACTTATGAATACAAATTTGTGGGGCTTGGCCTTGCTCTCTCCGACTCTGAACTTCATCATGTAGACCTAGACAAATCATCGAAGGAAATTTGGGATACTCTAAATAAATTATTTGGAGCAAAAGTAGTCAATGCCAAATTTTCCCTAAAACTTTAGTTATATAGGTTCAAAATGGATGAAGGAGTCTCTATGTCAAGCCACATCAATAATCTAAGGTCCTTGATCAAACAACTAGCAGAAGTGAAAGCTGCGATTGAGGATGAGGATGCCAAAGCTATCCTATTAAATAGTCTGTCTTCAAAATATAGCAATGTAGTTTTTACCCTCAGTCAAATTCAATCTCAATCTCTGGATGATATGATAGCAGCTCTTCTAGCTGAGGAAAAACGAACCACAGAGGATGCAGAAGGTCATTCCCAGCAAGAAAGTGCATTCTATTCTAGAACCAGACAATATCATAGAAGATCAGATAAAGATAAATCGGAGATTGAATGTCATTATTGTAAGAAAAGAGGTCACACAACATGGGATTGTCATGTTCGAGCCAATGATGTGCTCAAGGGTAAAGTCATATCAAATACAACCAATATAGCCATGGTTGAAGACCCACCGGATGCAGAAGGTAGTGAGGACAGTGATGAATACATGCATTATAAAGATGCTCTAAACTTTGAAGGCAAGAAAGGATACAGGGTAGATGAAGCTCGGTATGGATGGTTGCTCAGATAGTTCGGGAGATTGTGGATCTTGGGAATTATACCCTCACGAGGGTCATGAGACAACTTGATGGAGCTTGTGGATGGCTCAGTATGGATGGTTGTCCAATAATTCGGGAGATCTGTGATTCGGGAGTTCGGGGAGGTGGAATCTAGGAACTCGAGAATTCAGCTCGGGAGCTACACCTTTACGAAGGTCACGAAGCAGCTTGATGGAGCCCTACCTTATCATAGCATTGCTTTCAGAGTGAAAGTGTTTGAAGATAGCGTAGTTTTGTTTTGTTAGATTGTTTGTTTTTGCTTTATGTAGAATAAGTCTTAAGAGGGGGTATGAGAATATAAGACTTATTTATAAGGTGCCTAACTACAAGTTGGTTGTAACTGGTTGTAACTACATCAACCGTTTTGTAACTATTTCTTTTATAATAAATAGATGGACACACAATCTCAAATGTGTGCAATCCGACTTCTCTTTATTTCTTCTTGTATACATCTTTAACAAACAATGTACCTAGTGATAAAATATAAATTATGTGATATAATGATTGTTGTGTAGTATATACTAAGGTTGGAACTAAAGTATAAATGTATGTATATTCATATATACTATTCTATTTCAAACAATGATGTAACTATTATGAGATTGATTGGATGATAAAAGAATTATAGTTGCAAGATGATCACAAGTACCATAATGGACCTAGTTAATGAAAAATAACACTCATTATATATCAAAGTATTCATATGAGTTAAATATTAACAAAGTTATGTACAAGTAATGATCTTGCTATTTAGAGTCATACAAGTTGTACTCACCTTAAGCCTTTAACAAAGAGCACTTGTTACAAAATCAAATATTACTTATGAGTTTTATTAGTGTAGAAATAAATCTAACAAACAAGGTCAACCCTAGTATAAAGCTTGTGCATGACTACTCTTCTCGTGTGATCCTTTTAGCATAGGAAAACTAAAACCTTAGGATGAGCCTAAATAATTACACTCGTTCACGCCTTCTAGCTTAAGGAAACAAGAGCCCAAGTTTGAGTTATCATCATAGCTGGTATACTTAACAATATTTTAATTTATGAATAGTCGTGAAAAGATAATTATGAAGGAATGTGTTAGAAGAAAAGTGAAATTTAGTTTCCTCGCAACGAAACTAAATCTTTGACGCGTAGTCATTAAGGTGAACCTTAATCTTTTAAACAAAGGATTATTCCCTCTTGTTCCCCCCCACCTTTCTTAGTGCGTAATGAATGTATGTTGTTGAACCACGTAATCATGTTCTTAAGGCAATTCCCTAGGATGAGAACTAGTAGTCTCACGAGCATGCAAATGTCCATTATTAACAAATGGGTTACACGACTAATTTAAAAACGTTATGTAAACCAAATTAAGTGAAATCTTTTTAAAATGAATGTAAATGATTCAAGTAGATCCTATGTTTTAGTTACCCATACTTGAGAATATTGAGTGTGAATTCACGATGATTGGGGAGATAAGGGTGTTGATCACTCTAGTTCGTTCAGTCGGACCTTCACACTTCTCTCGATCACCGCCAGCAGAATCGGATGCACACACGTACCAGAGGGCAGTCCAGTTCCATTCGTCCTCATGGCCGTCGTGTCAGTCTCAGAGCTCAGCAGGGAAGGAGGCTTCTGCCCCCCTCGTCAGGTTGCCAGTCCATCAGGAGCTTCTTTTCCGTCGGCCTCTAATGTTAGGAGGGGTGTGGCTACCATTCGTGATTAGACCATTGGTCCTTGTTTGTCCCCCCCTACATTCCCTTCTTTGCTTCCCTCATTTTCTCCCCCGCTTGCTCCATTGCCCCCGCCTGTGGGGGTTTTGGCTTCGGGTTTCCTTTCTGCTGTCTTTTCTTTTCTTTTACTTTTTGGGAAAGTTGTCCCTTTCGCACTTTGTATATTGTTTGGGCTGCAGTCCCATTGACCTACTTTTGTGGTCATTCGTTGGACATTAATATATTTATTTTATCTTATCTTATCTTATCTAGTGGCGACCTTAGCAAGTGTGTAAAATTTATAATTGAATGTCTCTTTGTAATTCACATTTAATACTTAATTGCCCGGGAATCCAAACTTGGTTGAGTATGTAATCATACTCCTTCGGATCTTGATGACTAAGCATCTAAGTGAAGTAGTTAGAATATATGGTTAGTTGAAATAATTTAAAACCAAATGGAGTAACCTTAGTAATTAAATGCTAACATGAAAAGAATGCGTGCTCTATTTACTCTTGGACCAATAAACTCCCTTTGTTTTCATGTGAACCTCCTTTGTTGCAACTGAGATAAATTTCAAATCTAAGCTGAACATGCAACATAGAAAATAAGTCCGTAGAGCAAACATTAATAAGCTCACGTGTGTACATATGTTCCTAGATGATCGGGCTACATCTTTCTATTACGATAAGAGATAAGAGAAAAGTCAGATGGAACCATTACAAGCAAGAATGTTAAGCAAGATAAAGATAACGTAGTCTAGTTTAACGAAGAATGAAGGATTGCATGATAAGTGTTTTCAAGTGATTAAGGTTAATAACGAAATATGAAGGTAATAAATATGTGAACCACAAAAGTGTTGCGTTATGGATAGTGCCCCAACAATATCTGAAGTCTATACTGTAGTTGAATCGTTATGTTGTGCCTTGTCATTTGGGAAAGGTGGCCTTGATGTGCATCATGTACTTTTCATGTTATCTATGTGTGATAATGTTTGTACAAACATCTCATGTGTTATGCATTGTCATAAACGATCCCTTGTGTTGTCATGTATCAAGCAATGTAAGTAAAAAAGTTATTACAGTTTTTATAATTGTATTTGTGTGTAAAATGTGGGCGTTACATCCTATATATACACTACTTTGGCTTTGGTTACTCCGTCCAAACCCTACTAATAATCAATGTTTTAAAAATCGGAACCGGACTCGGAACCGGCCGAGGTCCGGACCGGAACCGAATCGGAACCGGACCGGTTCAAACTTAATGAACCGGTTTACAAAAAAATACATAAAATTTTATATTTTTAATGAAAATAATATATTTGAAAGGTTAAAAACCATGATTCCAACAATTACACACAAAATATGCAAAGTTTGCTCTTATATATATGTAAGAAAGGTGTTTATAGCAAAATGACGCGAACTCCAAGTCAAAACACAATACATATATCATATGAGATTCGAAACAAAATACATAAACTTTGAGGCTCTATATGGCCTCCATAGTCCGAGACTCCAAAAAATATGCTTTAGGAGTATGACCATTGATACATTACAAATACTACAAGTTACAAAACTCTAGAATAAACTAGATGACATCAATGATCAATCATCAAACTCTGCACCATTCTTTGGAAATGGGATCCTCGAGGTCATCCTCATCAATATCATCACCGGCCGCTGGCTCTAACTCGGACTCATCTAAATCCTCGGGTACATCTCGGCAACAGCTGTTGGCACAGGGTCGGGGAGTAACACGAGTGCGGCCCAGTGCATGCTATGTCTCGTGACGGTGGCGGTGGTGCTGCTGTTAATGGCTCATCGATTCTGATCCAAACCCATTCACCCCAAGTCATCGGGATCAAACTCTGTGGTGACTCTCCTCTACCCATTACGAGGTTGGATCTATATCATCGAGACGATAGGATCGATGTCAGTCTTGATTCAACAATTGGTTGCGCCTTAACCGAAGGTTATCTTGCCTTGAAAGACAAGATCATTCAACCGTTGTTGTTCCAAGCAGTTTCTCTTCTTGGCGTGATTTCGCTCGAAGACACACATTTGCGCTCACACCTAGAACTGCAAGTTTGGCTCAGGATCCTAATTGCAAATTTTTGCAATTGAGGACATTGACTACCAAACGAATCCCACGATGTGTTACGATAAAAAGTGTAAATGTTTAATTAGTAAACAATGACGATAAAAGTTAAAAACACAAAGTTAAAAATTAAAAGTAAAACAAAACTTATAACTTAAAGGCTAAAGCATAATTCAACAAATTAGATAAAGAATGTCTTATGCGAAAAAAATCATGATTATTCATGAAATTTTTTTAATCAAATGAACTTGAAAAACTTAGAATTTCTTACGGTTGGTCCATATCCCTTACAATCTTTGCAAGATTTTTCTCAAAGGTACTTGTGGCTTTGCTTTGAAGAAGTTGATCTATCGGTGAACCTCAAGTTGTTGCATCTCATCGGGGACCATGCGCTCAGGCACTCGTCTGAACCCTCTTTTACTTCTCCTATTTGATCTTCTCAGTGAGCTCTGTAATGACATTTCGGGTTCAAGAAATACTCAGTGCATGTATAGGCCGATGGAGTTGATTGTTCCATCTATTATCTATGATCTCCCATATAGGCCCATACTTAGTTACCCTGTCTTTGTATGTTGCCCTTATCTCGCTCTTTTGCGAGATCCATAGCCTCATAAATATAGCCTATGGCTAATTTTTCCCCATCCACCAACATGACACCTTGAGAGGCTCAACAACTTTCACAATCTTTCTTTATTTTTTTCCAAAATAAATTATCAAAAAGTTTCTTCTTTGTGTCTTTCCCATCTTGTTTCGGCTCCACTTTGATGCATTCCATTCATCACTTGAAAACATTTTTTCAAGTTACACATTTGTTGGGAAAGAAGAGGTGCTGATGTGAGGATGTTTGTTGCAAATCTCGTGATGATTGGCCTAATGAAGTTCTTTGCCTTCGGTGTTCTTTCTCATTAGGTTCAATACCCATGAGTGATTGTAGATGTATTTGGTGATGCTTTTGCCATGCTCTACTGATGTTCTTGATCAATCTTTTTCCCTATATCCTCAAGCATGAGGTCATGCGATGTGTGACACATGGAGTCAAAATATTGTTTTGTGTTTAGCCTCAACATCTTACCAAGCAAGAACATAGTTAAAGGCATTATACATTATGATTAGTACTGATAGTTTCCACCCCACCTCTAAAACAATCTCATCCAAAAGCTCAAACAATAAATTTGTATCTTTCACCCTATCGGATGCATCTCTTGATTTCAAAAACATTGTACCTTATGGACAAGAGGCAAATTTTTTATTATTGTGCGGTTCTTGCCATCACTCCACCCATCGACATGATAGTGCATCCTGTTTTGACCCATGAAACTTTCTGACCTTTCAAATATTCATCTATGGATGCTGACTTTTTTCTTCAAAAGTGATCCTCTCAAGTCATGCATACTAGGGCGTTTGAAGCCCTTACCAGCAACAATGGAATCAAACATCGGTGGTAATAAGGTGAGCGGGCAACATTGAAAGGGATATCTGCATCATACCACCATCTAGCAATGTACTCAAAAGCTACTTCTTTGTATTGCTTCTTCCAATGGTTATCAAGGTGGGCTGATTTTCTATTGGCGTGGAGGCCTAGTAGGTGTGGAAGATGGAAAAAAGCTTTGTCACGGTCTTTCTTTTTTGAGCGAGGTTTTCTTGACTATTAGCTGGATGGGGAAGGCATATACAAAAAGGGTCTCTGTGATCTGAAAGGGTCGAGAGCAGGATCTTTCAACACTCAAGGCATGTTCCTCCTCCCTATTTCAAAGCCTATCTCTTTTTGCCTAGCCTTCTCTTCTCTATGTTTTTCAAGCATGTTTTTCATTTCCAACCTAATGGCATCAATATCAGGTGCATCACATGGGGTAACTTGGCCTCTTTGACCAGCCAAGTGTTGTTTCAACCTATGAATCCCCCTTGATGTGTTTCTTACAATATTTACAAAAAACTTGATTATCAATTACATCTGCATGGGTCCATGTAGGGTCTTTTGTTTTGGGGGCCATTGCAAATGCAAACAAATATGAAAATGCAAATAAAAACAAAATAAATTTCATATTTCTTATTTAATAAAATTTACAAATAAGGGGCAAGTTTAAAATGTAACATACCTTTCAATGTGCACACAAATGAGGTGAAGAAATGCTCCAAGCTTGTATATGGGTTGCACCCTCCAAATGTAGATGTGAATGCCACCACAAAGAGCCCACACTTGATGCCAAACAACCCCCAAACTCACTCCAAATGAACACTATTCAATGCTGCCCCAATCCTCCAAATCCTTGCAAATAAGAGAGGTGCTCACAAATAGAGGTGAGGTGCTCACAAATGGATGCCAATATCACCACAAAGAACCCGCAAGCAATGCCAAACAAGCTCGAGCCTCCAACTTCCAAGCTCACTACAAAAAATAAACTCTTCAATCTTATGCTCACAAATGCTCAATGAGAGAGGTGTGAAGTGAATAGAGGGGGTGTATTTATAACACCAAATTAGGGTTTAGAGAGAATAAAAAATACAAAAAAACAATTAAAAAGTGTATTTTTAATGTGGTCAGCTGTATAAGGCTAAACAGGGCTTGGACCGGCCGGTTTAGGACGAAACCGGACCGGTTTGACCGGTTTTAGCTCAAAGCGGCGATTCCATACGGAAGCCCGGTTTGGGCTAAAACCGGTCAAACCGATCCGGTTTCTTGAGCGGTTTGATAAATAAATAGGTGAATCGGTTGAACCGGCCGGTTTTGGTTCGATTCGACCTACTTTTAAAATGTTGCTACTAATATGAAGATAGAAAAAAATTATCATATGACTAAGGAAAATGTTATGCGGTCCACAAATCGGCTACACATATCCCAATACATGTTATAGGTTCGGACATAGGACATAGCATTCCCCTCCCCCTCGGACCGGCCTTATCCTCAATGTTGATGATCACTTTGTATACTTCGGCGAGAACACTTCATCTTCCCATGTCGCATTCTCACTAGTTAGATTCTTCCACTTGATCAAGTACTCTGTAATCACCCTTTTTGCAACCTCGAGTGCGTGATTAAAGGATTTTCTTAGCTTCTAAAATAGATCTACCCCCTCGTCAAGTTCTAGTAACCTGTATTGGATGATATTTTTGTCCAATGACTTTATTTAAGCATGAAACATGAAAGACCAGATGTATTTTTTCCGATTGAGGTAATTCCAATTCGAATGCTACATTACCAATCTTACGTAAAACCCGATAAGGGCTTTAATACTTGGGGGAGAGCTTGTTTTCCTTCTTTTGTTGTTTCACGAACATTGTTTATATGGCTGTAAGCACACAAAAGCCCAATCTCCTACTTCAAAAAGCCTTTCACCGCTGTGCTGGTTAGATTGCTGCTTCATACGATTTTGTGCAGTTGCCAAATTTTTCTGAGACTAAAAGTACCTTTTACTTCTGTTGAGAGTGTTCTTTGACTACTCAAACCCTTGGTTGTATTTTCAAAGCCGATGTGATGGATGGTGGATGGTACCCATATAGTGCCAAAAATGGAGACATTTTGCATGAGGTATTGAAATAAATTTTATTCCACCATTCTGCTAGAGGCAACCATTGAACCCGTCACTCCTTTTATTGAAACAAAGCAACGAAGAAACCTTCAAAGAACTTGTCGACCACCTCAGTTTGGTCATCAGATTTGGGGATGATATGAGGAGTTACAAGCCAGCTGAGTACCCAAATCTGAGAATAAATCAATCCAAAAATTATGTGAATATAGGATCACAACCATTGACTATATGATCTTTATAGTCCCATGTAACTTTTGAACCGTATCCATAAAAGCTGAATGCTACTGTACTTGCTACAAAAGGATGTGACATAGCACAAAAATCGGCATATGTGGTGTCTATCCACGACTATCATGATAACATTTTCCCCTTCAGACTGTGGTAATCCTATGATGACATCCATGGAAACCTCCTCTCATCTCTGGTTAGGAATAGATAGAGTTTGCAAAAGCCTCACGGGCTTAATTGTTTCACCCTTGTTTTGCTGGAACACCACACATTCGGCCACAAATGTCCGGACGTCCCCTTTGAGCCCTTTTCAAAAAAAAATCTTGCTTGATTCTATGATGTCTTCAAGAAGCCTGAGTGCCCCCATTGCAGGCGTATGGAGTTCTACTAGGACCTTATGCTTAAGGGTTGTGTTCTTGCATAGGTAGAGCCTAACTTTGTACCATAGAGTGTCCCCTTTCCACATAAATTTGTTTAATACACCCAGATCTTGTTGGAGCTTCTGAATGAGATTTTGTGTATTTGTATCATTCTCCTATTCTGATTGCGTCTCATCCACCTAATCTTCTTGCAATATGGACATGACACACAATAGTGCATCAACCACTACATTCTCATTCCCTTTCTTGTAAATATCTCAAAATCATAACCCAATAGCTTTGTGACCCAATTTTGTTGTTCTTCTAATGATGACCTCTGTTTGAAGAAGTATTTTAGACTATCACAATGTGTCTTTACTTTAAAATCTTCCTGTCAGTTATGATAGCCATTGTTAACTGCATGAAGAATGGCCATCATTTCCTTCTCATAAATAGGTTTCAACAAGTTTTGACCTTTCAGTTTGTGACTCAAATGCAATGGGTCATTCCTCTTCCATGAGTGCTGACCCCATGCCATATACGAAGCATCACATTCCATAATGAAGGTTTTGGAAAACTTTGGGATGGCGTACATGGCCTTCTTCAGCTTCTCAAATGGCCTGGTGGCTGCTTCATTCCACTAGGAGTAGTCTTTCTTCAACAAAGCCTTGAGTGGTGCTGCCATGCTGCCGTAAATTTTGACAAAAGCGACGATAGTAACCTGTGAGCCCTAAGAAGGCCTGTAGGTTTTGAGGGTTCTAGGCACTTCCCATTCTACCATGGCCTTGGTCTTGTGAGAGTCCACTTTGATGCATTCATGTGAAACAACGTGACCCATATTCTTTACCTTTCGACTCTAAAAACACATTTGGAAGGCTTGGCATACAATTAATGTTGTTCAAGAGTATCTAAAACCTGATTCACTTGCAACAAATGTTCATTCCATGATTTGCTGTATATTAAAATGTCATCACAAAACACCAAGAAAATACTTTGTAGAATAGGTTGAAAGACAAAGTTCATCAAACTCTGAAATGTAGATGGTGCATTTGTGAGGCCAAAAGGCATCACCAAAAATTCATAGTGGTCTTCATGGGTTCTAAAAGTTGTCTTATTTTATCCTCATCTCTAATTCTAATTTGATGATAACCAGAGTGAAGATCAAGTTTTGTAAAATATACACAACCATATAACTCATCTAGCAAATTATCAATGACCAAAATTGGGAACTTATCTTTGATGGCATACTTGTTGAGTTCTCTATAGTTTGGACACATGTGCCAGGTACTATCCTTCTTTCGCATCATCACCATGGGAGAGGAATAATTACTCTTGCTATGTCTGATAGTTCTTGCTTCTAGCATCTCTTGTACCACGGTCTCAAACTCACTTTTTGGACATATGGGTACCTATACCTATAAGTCTGATGTTGTGTGGTTGGGACCTGGGTACTAGTTATTAGGCACGATCACGATCCCTTTGAGGTGGTTATCCTTTCAACAGATCTCCAAAAACTATATAGTGTCTATTGACAATTGCTTGTAGATTTGGCTGTGTAGGAAACTTTGCTAGTTGTGCTTCAAACACAAATAGTTGCGCTACAAACCCATCTGCTCCCTTCCTAATCATCTTTTGCATCTGATGAGAACCAACCATTTGAGTGGACTTTGCACGCAACCCCAGTAGTTCAAATGTCATGCCTTTCGAATGAAAACACATGAACAACTCCAAGAAATTCATCTCAACTGTTCCCAAGATTATGAGGCATTGGAATCCCAAAATAATGTTTGCTCCACCCATGGGAATGGCAGACATAGGGGAATCTAGTAGGTAGTCTCCCATGGCGAGTTTAATACTATGACATTTCCTTGAATAATTGGCTGTGCCACCATCTGCAATCATGACATGAAATTCTGGAGACGGATAACAAAATAGTTCTAGTGTGCAGACAACTTATTGTTATTGAAGTTATGAGCCATGCGAGTCAATCAATATTGTTACCTTCATTTTTAAGAAAACCCACTGCTTTAAGGGATTGAGGAGTGCTAATGCTCAAAAGTGCATGGCACGAAATAGTTGGTTTGGATTCTTATGATTCCTCTAGCTCGTCATCAACATCTAATGCTGCTACTTTTCCTCTTCTTCTTCGTCGCACCTTCAATGTAGAACAATTTTTTTCCGCACGCTTATGTCCGTGGCTGTACTTGATATCACAGTTAAACCATAGGCCTTTTGCTTGTTTCTCTTCAATTTGGGAGGTTGATGGAATGACTGTGTTGGAGTGATCTTCTGATCTCTTATACTTGCGAATGCTTGCCTTTTGTTGACCAATGCTCTTTTTTCCGCCCTACGTGCGAATGCAAAAAGACTCGAATAGAAATCTTGGATTAAACATGCATATGTTGAGTTGGATGTGATCCTCGAGACTGCCAAGAAACAAGCTGGTCAAGTTTTCATCCATGATTGTCTCCACTTGCAACGATAGGCTATGAAATTGCTGAATATATCTCTGACAGATCCTATTTATCACAGTTTTGTTGTGGCTGAAGTAATTCTCTGTCACATTTCTGCAATAGTGCAATTGCAATTCATCAATAAAAACTTACATTGCAGGAAATGTCCCTTTGCCATTTTGTTCTACCTTGAAATGTACTGGGTATGAATTGCTGGTATAAAATGCATTCAAAACTGGTGTTCCACGAAAGCTCCCCACTCCCATGTGCCAGAGATGTTGGTCTCCGTGAAAAAGGGGTGGCGTGCAAGCGCAGGCAACAATAGATAGAGTCCAGTGCAAGCGAGCAGGGCTAAGCCTCTCTAGAAAGGAGGTGTGTGCAATGGATCGCGCAATGCGCTTCCTCAAGGTTAACTCTCATCAGGTCTTGGTGGCCATAAAATATTATTGGGAATAGCTCAAGGGGCTTGACAATTTGTGTTTTGAGGGCATTTTCTGGTCCATATCTAACGTGGAAACTGTGGCTTTGGATTTACTCAAAAGGTATCAATTGAAGCATTCTACAGGAAAAATAAGCTGATTAGAGCATTTTCATAGCCTATTCAGTGCATACAAGCCACATTTAAATATTCAACTATGAATTTCACTTATGACCAATTAAAATGAATCTTTATAAACAAGTTGCAAGCTTTAGTCATGTACTAATCTACTCTAACAGGGGTTTTGTAAAGAAGTGGAAAAGATGAGCAGGTTGGAGAAAAGAGAAATAAGTTGTAGGCTGGAATGTGGGCTCCACTTTGTTCGGACACCAAGATCCAGTAACCATGCCCACGCTCAGACTAGTTTGCAAGAGTCAACTAGGCAGCCAAAGGAAACAAAATGTTGTTGGACGTGCAGGAAGTGTGCTCTAACTCCACTAATCTCTGATTCAAAAGATATTGCAGGCAATCAACAATGGTGGATCCTTTAACTTTCAATTAGATTATAACAAAGCATTTATGGTTGCTAATTTAGGCCTAAAACTTGGAAAGCAAAGTGAGACAAGGAATTGCATGAAAACTCTTAGAAGTATTTCTATTCCAAATTTGTGGACTTTTACAAAGTGTTGCAGTGGGTATTTATAGGAAAACCCAAACATGAACAATGTTTACAAGCATTAATGGCAATAGGCTCCTTCATAGCCCAGATTTAACAAATTAAATACCAAGTGGATGCACTGTCCAGCTGGATTGATTGCCAAGTGGGCCTCTTAAAAGTGTCTGACATGCCTGAATATTCTCTGTATATGCAGAAGATCTTGATTAAATGCTGCCAAGACTTAAAATAAGCCTGGATTGAATCCAATCCTGTTGCTGGCATTGAAATCTCTGGAGCGTGCATGGAATCTTTAGATGCATAAGTCAAGCTATGCATTAATTTTTCCACCTTTTATCTGACATGGCCTGTTCAAGGGTGCATATTCAACTTCCCGAGTCTTGCAAGTGGGCGAGATCTAAGATCTTCTGAGAAGAAAGTCAAAAATTGTGGCTCTTTTGTATTTTGTCTTCTAGCAGGCTGGCATTTTGTCATTTAGTGCATCCTGGGTTTTGCGCTGCGTGTGGCCTTCATAGTTATGTGTGCAGAGTGTGCGCTTGGTTTTACGCCATGGGACTGATCTCTTCATTGTGCTGCACCATTTTTGCTTTGTGTGCGGCATTGTTCCTGATGGGATTGACAGTCTTTATAACCTTTGTGCGCTCTCCCGGAATTGTGCGGTTGTGTTGGTGTAGCGAATGCGTGTTCCATTCCTGCGCACACAAAGTGGAAGGGGAAGAGTTAGCATCATGAATGGCCAATTAGAACATTGGCGGAGACATTTACCTTGCGCGCACTTCTTTTCTATTCCTGCACAAGAGTACGACCTCTTGATAGTTCATGGTTCTACGTGTGCGAGCTGCATATTAAGGTGAGCACAAAACCATTCTTAGAGATTCTTCTAACACTTTCTTTGCACAGTCTTTTGGTTTGTTGCGAATGCATGTGTAGTATCTGCGGGAATAAACTTAAAGAAATCGAGTGTTAGGTGTCAGATTGCCCAAGTGGGCAATTTATCATATGAAATATATTCGCGCCAAAGAATTATAAGGCCTTAGAAAATCATGAATCGTTTAGATTACACACAAATTGCTTGGCAAGTTTAGAAGGCCATGAAGCACAAGGGTACTACAAGACTCTTAATATGGTTGCGCAATGAAGCACTGAAGCTGAGTTGAATAGGGAGATTGCAAGATGCTTGGGAACTTAAATGTGAATTATGCCAAAGTAAATGGGAAGGCCATGGATTACTGCACAATGGATTGCGTGGGCTGCGGGCTAAAGATGAGGAACTGTATTGCAAGATTTAAGAGGGCATAAGAAGTGCACAATTCGTAGTGCGGGCTGCAGTGGGAAGTGATACTACGTGGTGCCAAAGGGAGTATTTGCAAAGGGTGTGGGTGATGAAAAAAGCAAATAGAGTGTAGACAAATACAACCAAAACATGTTAAGCTTAAACACAAGGATTTGCGTAGTAGGTGAAAGCGAAGTTTGAGCACAAATTTATATTACCTTGAGAAAGGCCAAGGGGTTCCATAATTTCACCTATGGAATCGGGCGTGCTATGACATAACAGAAACATACTAGAAACATAGTAATTTCCTGGGCATGTGCCGGAAACAGCAGTGCCATTTCCGTTCTTCCCTTGAAATGTGCCTATGAACGTAATTTCTTGGGCATGTGCTGGAAATGGCACAAAAACGGAAGTTTCATTTTCAACATGTGCTTGGGCATTTTTGCGGCACAAGTTCTTTAAAAGAGCAAAAGTAAAATAAAAAAAAACTAATACAGTTAAAAAATACCTAAACTTACATAACTCTCTTAAACTTGACGAATGCCTTAGCAATATGGTTTTGAAGGACAATATGACTTGGAGATGCCCTTTTGGTCTTGAAGGAGGCATGAATCTTCTATATGCTTTCAAGCACACACCTATACCTGCAAACCAATAACAAAACCAACAAAACAAACAATGCATACTTTGAAAATAGATCTAAAACAAATGGAAACCCCCTACACATGGGGTGAAGCCTTATGGGCTTTTACTCTTCAAATGAAACTAACTCTACACTAAAACTATGAAGCCTCCACCTCCATGGCAAGCTTTAGCTTGAGGGTCCATGGAGGCTTTGTTGGAGTTTGAGGGAGGAGGGACAAGGCATGGACAAGCCTTCTCTCTCTCTCTCCCTCTCCTCCCAACCTTGCTCATGTTGCAAATGAGCCTCCAAATCTTAAGTTGACCTTTATGAGGCATCCTTATGGATTAGGGCAACTTTTTAGGGTTTGCTCAATCCAATGGTTGTGATAGAGATTGTTTGCTTTACCTTAGGAGGGAATAGTTTTTTAAACTTAATTTACTTTTTAAGGTGTTTAGGTCGACTCAAACTTTATTAAGTTGTGTTCTTATGTTTTCATGTTGAGTTACTTTTTTAAATGTGAGTTTTATTCTTAAAAATCGGAAACGGACTCATAACCGGTCGAGGTTGGACGAATCTGGAACCGGAACCGGACCAATTCAAACTTTATGAACCGGATTACTAAAAAACACAAAAAATTATATTTTTAACGAAAACAATATATTTGAAAGATTAGAAACCATGATTCCAACAATTACACACAAAATATGCAAAGCTTGCTCATGTATATATGTAAGAAAGGTGTTTATAGCAAAATGGCACGAACTCCAAGTCCAATACACAATACATATATCATATATGAGATTCCGAAACAAAATACATAAATAATGAGGCTCTAAATGGCCTCTATAGTCCAAGACTCCAAAAAAACATGCTATGATCATTGATACTACAAGTTACAAAACTCTAGAAGAAACTAGATGACATCAATGATCAATCATCAAACTTTGCACCACCTTTGTTGAGATGTGATGTCCCCCTTTTTTGGACAAATGGAAATTTTAACAAACTTCCACACCAATCAAATCAAGAAGGTTAGATCCTTTTGATTGACCTCAAATAACCCAATGTCGGCTAATTCTGACCCAAAATGGGGTTGGAAATAGCCAAGGTGATGTGTGAGATGGAAGAATCAAATTGGAATTCACACCTTTTCAGATCTGATTCTTATAGCAGTACTTATTAATTTAAAATAGCTTGCAGACAACGGAAAACTTCTAAAATTCATAATTCTCTTGATACTCTGTTTTTTTGCATGAAACAAAGTGCACAATAAACTTGGGATTTTTCTCTTTCCAATGAATTAGAGATCATATTTTTCTAAGCACTCAAACCCCTTCAAAATAACACTTGAAATTCCAGATTTTGGGTGCTAGGGTTAGAAGAAATTAATAAAATATTTCTAGCACTTTTTCGGCCTACCAAACACACCACAAAATACCTCCCTTGCTCAGAAATAAAAGATAAACAAATTAGATTTGCAGATCTTGTTTTATGATCACAAAAACATGCCAAATAATTCTGGAAATTATTTAAAAAACCTGTCTGCAACATAACTTCAAAAATTCATATCTTTTGCTAGAGAAGTCCAAATGAGCTGAAACTTTGGATCTTGGGCCACAAAAATATGAAGAATAATATTCCAAAATTAGTTTTCGCACAACAAACATGAAACCCTAATTTTGCCCTAAAAAGTAGGTCGCCCAACACATTTAGGGCATCAAATCATCTCCAAAAATTATGAAATTAATTGCAAAACACAGCAGATCTGAAATTCACTTGTTTAACCATCAAAACATGCAAACAAACTCAGATTTCCTTCAACAATCAATTCGCTAGGGTTAGGAATACTTTCCCAAGCAATTCGCCACACAATAGATGCAACACACACACAAATGGATCCTTAAAATCAGATTTACTTCAATTCCAAGTCGAATGAGAGAGAGAGAGAGCACAATGAAGAGCTAGGGCATACATCCCTTGGGCATACATCCCATTTCTCCAAGCATGGAGAGACATAAATGATCAAATCAACATGAGATCAAATGACCTCCCCCACATCCCTTAAATAGACTTCCCAAGGGGATTGACCCTCGTAGAGGAAAACACACTTTTAAATTTGCAATTACAAGTTGGATAGCCAAGTGGCCCCTTTTACATTAGTTTCCCTCCCACTGACATTTAAACATTTCATATCTAAGACTATGGGCACTTTATTATTTTCTAATTAAATAATAAAAGTAACTAACCTATGTGCACATTTTAAAACTAACTAAAGACTCCCACTTGTAGTAGCGCTAGGCAAGAGGGTTCTGATGCAAATAAAAGAGATGAATAGATGTATTAGTAATGCCCTGGAAAAAGGGACATTACATGAGAATGGGATCCTCGGGCTCATTCTCATTAATATCATCACCGTTCTTTGACTCAAACCCATCCAAATCCTTAGGGACATCTGCAACAACTATATTGGCACTGGTAGTAGCACGAGTGCGACTATTCCTGCCATGTCTCGTGACGGTGCTACTAGTGGCTCATCATCCTGATCCAAACCCATCCACCCCAAGTCATCGAGATCAAACTCTGCTGGCTGACTCTCCTCTACTCAATCTGAGGTTGGATCTATATCATCCAAGACAATGGGATCTGTATCAAGTCTTGGTTCAAGAATCGTCAGTTGCGCCTTAGCCGAAGGTTGTATTGCACAAAGACAAGATCATTCAACCGTTGTTCCAAACGATTTCTCTTCTTGTGAATCCGCTCAAAGGCGGACCAATTGCGCTTGCACCTGGAAACCTTTGCAAGTTTGGCTCAGGATCAAGTGCAAACTTTGCGCAATTGAAGACACCAACTACCAAATGAATCCCACCAATGTGCTGCAATAAAAATGTAAATGTTTAATTATTAAACAATGACGATAAAAAACAAAGTTAAAAATTAAAAGTAAAACTTATAACTTAAAGTGTAATTCAACAAATTAGATTGTCTTATGCTAAAAATTCATGATTATTCATTATAAAGTTTAATCAAATGAACTTCAAAAACTTAGAATTGCTTACTGGTTGGTCCACATCTCTTTGCAATCTTTGCAAGGTTTTCCCAAAGGTACACGTGGCTCTCGAAGAAAGCGATATGTCGGTGAATCTCAAGTTGTTGCCTTTCATCAGGGACCATGCGCTCTAGGCACTCGTACAAACCATCTTTGACTTCTCCTGTTTGATCTTCTCCAAGCTGAGCTCTATAATGATATCTTGGGTTCAAGAAATATTCAGTTGCATGTATAGGGCGATGGAGTTGATTGTTCCATCTATTATCTATAATCTCCCATATAGGCCCATACTTAGTTACCCTGTCTTTGTATGCTGCCCTTATCTACCCTTTTTCCGATCCATAGCCTCATAAATGTAGCCCATGGCTAATTTTTCCCCATCCACCAACCACAACACCTTAACAAGAGGCTCAACAATTTTCACAACCTCTGCTGTTTTTTTCCAAAATAAATTGTCAAAAACTTTCTTCGTGTCTTTCCCATCTTGTTTGTGGCTCCACTTTGATGCATTCCATTCATCACTTGAAAACATCTTTTTCAAGTTTTGTGCTTGGGAAAGAAGAGATTGCAACGTGAGGAAGTTTGTTGCAAATCTCGTGATGGCTGGCCTAACAAGTTCTTTGCCTTCAATGTTTTTCCTCATGAGGTCTATGCAATGTGCAACACATGGAGTCAAAATATTGTTTTCTGTTTAGTTTCTAACATCTTACAAAGAAGAACATAGTTAGAGGCATTATCTCGGTGATGATTTATACAACATTTTCCACCCCACCGCTACAACAACCTCATTCAAAAGCTCAAAAACGAATTTGCATCTTTCACCCTATCGGATGCACCAACCGATTTCAAAAACATAGTTCTTTGTGGACAAGAGGCAAAATTTTTATTATGGTGCGGTTTTTGCCATCACTCCTCCCATCGACATAACAAAGTACATCTGTTTTGGTCCATGATAATTCTACAAGTCTTCAAATATTCATCTATGGACGTGACTTCTTTCTGCAAAAGTTATCCTCTCAAGTCATGCATACAGGTACTGCTTTGAAGCCCTTACCAACAACAACAATGGAATCAAATATAGGTTTGTAATAAGGTGAGTAGGTAGCATTGAAAGGGATATTTGCATCATACCACCATCTACTTGATGTATTTGAAAAAGTTGTTTCTTTGTATTGCTTCTTCCAATGGTTATCTAAGGTGGGCTGATTTTCTGTTGGCATGGAGGCACTAGTAGGTGTGGAAGAAGATGGAAAAAAGCTTTGGATGTTCTTTCTTTTTTGAGGCTGGTTTTCATGACTATGAGTGGATGTGGGAGGCATATACCGAAAGGGGTCTCTAACATGGACAGAGGGGTCAGAGCAAGAGCCTTCAACACTTGTTTGGGCCATGGCATGTTGTCTCCTTTTTCCTATTTCAACATTCATCTCTTTTTGCCTAGCCTTTTCTTCTTTATGTTTCTCAAGCAAGTTTATCATTTCCAATCTAATGGGATCAATAACCGAGTGCATCACATGGGGAAACTTGGCCTCTTTGACCAACCAAGTGTTGTTTCAACCTATGAATTGCCCCCTTGATGTGTTTCTTACAATATTTACAAAATACTTGATTATCAACTATGTCAGCATGGTTCCATGTAGGGTCTTTAACTCGGGGGGCCATTGCAAATGCAAATAAAAAAAAATTAAGATTTAAAAATAGGGGCAAGTTTAAAACTTAACATACCTTTCAATGTGCACACAAATGAGGTCAAGAAACACTCCAAGCTTGTATATGGGCTGCACCCTCCAAATGTAGATGTGAAGACCACCACAAAGAGCCCACAAGCAATGCCAAACAAACCCCAAGCTCACTCCAAATCAACACTCTTCAATGCTGCCCCAAGCCTCCAAATCCTTACAAATGAGAGAGGTGCTCACAAATAGAAGTGAGGAAGTCTCTATATGGATGCCAATATCACCACAAAGAGCCCACAAGCAATGGCAAACAAGCTCCAACTTCCAAGCTCACTCCAAAACTAAACTCTTCAATCTTTTGCTCACAATGCTCACAAATGCTCAATGAGAGAGGTGTGAGGTGAATAGAAGGGTAATAAATTAGGGTTTAGGTTGTAGTAAAAGTAGAAATTTTAATTAAAAAAGTGATTTTTAAAAACTACGCCGTATACTTGTGTATCAAGACGACTCAACCGGTTTATAGTGAAACTAGACCGGTTTGGTACAAGCCCCGGTCAAAGCGATCCGTTTATCAATTGGTTCAAGCAAAAATAATCAAAGCGGTCGAATTGGCGGTTCTTGTCATGATTCAACCGGTTCTAAAAACACCGGTTTCACTTAAGCGACCCCGTGGTGTATCTTTCGACCATTTTTGTAAGCCGTTGATTTTAATATATTGAAATCGAAATTGGAACCTAAAGATTGCAATATGCATTGTTTTATACATTTTAATGTTTTTGTATGGATGTTTCTATGCCGTTTTGTATCTAAGGGTTTTTGAAAATTTGTGATTTCGTTAACGTAGGCAAAAATTGACCGGTGACATTAAGACCATTCTTTTGAGCAAGCAACCATTAATACCAAATGAATTGCTCTCACGGTTCCAAATATAAGGATCTTTGTTACCACCTTTTTGTTCAAAAGGGTCGATGTATATTAGAGAAATTTTCCATGTGATTGATATAGTTGATTTCTTATTCCTTTGATTACATAACCATCGATACCAAATGAATCGTTCCATTTCCAAATACGAGGATGCCATCACTACCTTCTACGCATGGGGGCTGATGTATATCAAAGAAGTTCTTCATTTGTTTGATCCAGTGATGAGGTCCTTCCCATCAAACTTGTGCATTTCCACTTTTGGTATCATGTTTGGGACACGAATTTTAATAGGTCATGGGCGGCGATTGCGTTGTATTTGGACATGGATTGTTTTGGCTAGAAGATCCCATGTGGTTGTCTTTGGGCATTGGTGAGCGATGGCTGGTTTCGCTATTTATTCTGCAAGGCCATCACTTGAGTGATCTACGCGAGTTGCAAATTGATGCCCAAGTTTTCTTTGATGTTGTCCAACTCACTCCTTTCGACGTCATCCAGATCTTCCTTTTGGCCACTTTTGATTGCATGCTTTGCACCTCCACCTGGAGATGGCTCACTATCCTAGAAAACGCCATATCATTAGTTTTAGAATCTATCTTTTTCTTTGTTAGGAGTTCTTCTTGGAGTGACTAACCCTTTGCCTTGGCCTCTAGTTTGTGCACTTGCCATGCAGTGACTCTAGGGTTTAGGGTTTAGTGGGGCTCAAAAATAGGGTTACTAATGGATTATACCGTTGCGTTCATCTCGTCGAGGAGAATCCGATGACAAATATATTGAAAAGGGCAAAAAGCTTGAAAATCCCCCAAAATAGGGTTAACAATGTCTTATACTGGTGCGATCATCTTGCTGAGATGAATCCAACGATTGCTAATTGCAGCAAGACTACAAAAAATCCTCTAGGCATGTTTTTCTTTTTCATTAATTTGTTTTTAGCTAAAAACCTTAAACAATACTACGTTGACGAAAAAATTAAATTCCTCCTGGATCAAAAATTATTTTTTTGACTAGAGGTCATCTTTAGTCTTGTCTCACTTTTGCCGCATCGAGGACTTGCGCAGATTCTTCCACTGATCGGAGACAGTACATCTACCTTGCTACTGCTCTTCTTAGGCCATTGCTCTTTCGACCATAGTGGCCGTGCTCGCTTTATTGGTATGCCGGGGCCTCTCGTCTCGTAGGATCCCTTAGGAACAACATGGACCGTCTCCCCCCTTTTAGCTACTCCATGGATGCTCTGCACACCTCCTTTCGAGCAAGCGGGACATGCATGGAATCATCGAAGATGATATATATATGAGAGCAGTTCATCCAGGTTACTTGGACCAACCCCAGGATGAGCTACGCTCGAAGATGGCCTTCTACGCCTATCACTTTCTCGGCCCACCGATATCTCTGTCATTGGATGCATGCTTTTCGCATATCCGGGCCAGTTCAAAGTTGTTTCCCACAAGCTTGGGTCGAGAGCGATCACCAGTTGGACCGGTCCGAGAGGATCTGCTAGCTTTGCTTCCTTCAGGAGATTGAGACAGAGGAACACTTCATTTTCGGTGCCCATTACTTATGAGATCAAAGGAGGTTTCATTATCTATTCCATGAATGCCCAACGTTCACAACCTTCTTTAGGTATTATGATCAGAGGTGTCTCGCTCTCTATTTACAGGAAGCTCTTAAGCTCCGTGATGGGATCCTCCATCCCCTTCTTCCGGGAGACTACTACTTGACGGATCACATCTTTCTTTGTTGTGCTCTCGGGTGAGAGGGGCACCAAGCAGGGACTTGATCCTAGTGGAGATCCTCAGATTAGATCTGTCAGGACTAGAGGAGCTTCTTCCCAGACCAGAGGTATCCGGACTCAGACACGGCCAAGGGCCCCCTCTCATAGGCGGCAGTCCACCAGGCTCACTCAGAGAGCTCGACTTTCCACAGATCATAGGCGTCCCAGACATCTTCCAGTTCCTGACACTAGACATCAACACATCACCAGATTCTTTCTGGCCGGCCTTGGATGACAGTCAAGAGGGTTGGTGTCGAGGCCTTTCCCTCCACCTCCTCTTCTTCTTTGTACTCTCTTTCTTTCTTCTTCTTTTGTTGTTCTTGGAGACCTTTTTGGGTTTCCCGCTGCTTCTGTTTTGCTTTGTATGGTGCAGTCCCATTGACCTATTTTTGTGGTCACTTGTTGGACATTTAATATAATTATCTTATCTTATCCTCAACAGTGAACACACATTGATTCAATGAGCTGCTCAATTCTTGCCCAAATTGAAGCTATGATACCACACTGTAATGAAAGTACTTAGATTCAACAATGGATTGCAATATAAATATTACGAACAAAAACATAACGCGCAGTAATAAGAGTAGAGTAGAGTAGACCAGAGTAGAGCAGAATATAGTAGATCCACAAAATATGATTGAGGGCTAAGCGAATACCGAAAATATACGAGTGAGCCACTTCCATGGGGCAACCTCCACAATCTTACAATAAGAATATAATACACAATATGATAATCAAGTAGTAACCACTACCTTCAATCGATACCCTATTTAGGCTATGATTAGTACATAGGCGACCCTACTGCTAATATGAAATTATAGAGAATTATCATATGACTAAGTAAATGGCTATCCTAGCCACAAGTCGGCTACACATTTCCCAATAAATGTTATAAGTTACAGTCGGAGCAAAAATAGTCAAGTAAAGTGTTCTCTTTATGTAAGAAATAGAATAGCTGTCAATCTTTTGGCTGAAGTGAGAGCTTTCTTAGAGCTACTGGTGTCTAGGCAAGCAAGCTAGAAGGATGCTGATTTGTATAATACTAGTTACCTAATCAGATTCCAATGTCTCCTTAGCCGACAAAAACATAATCGGGCAGATTTACAATGGTGGAATTGGAGTCTGTCTTTTGTGATGAAACAGATGCGTTATTTAAAATATATGGATAATTTCAACAAATCTGAAAATCTTATATAGTGCTGGGTGTTTGATGGTTAAGGTTGTTCTCTTGAATATGCTAAACACCTTTTGCAAGCATGGATCCCTTTGCAAATGTTAGCTTGTTTTACAAAAATATTTGGTAACATGGATATGTCTTACCAAACATTGAATAACATAAATATATTCATTCCTTTTTTTTCCCTTTTCGCATACTGCATCTCATATTATGTCGGTTGTAATATATAACCAAAGTTATCATGAGAAATTGTCTGGTTACTGGTTCTGTCCAAAAAATTGCTAGGAGAGTTAGCATTTTCAGTTGTACTCTCAAAAAGTATTCTTTTTCCAGGACATCTATCCTAGAACTAAATGGGCTTTTAAATCTGATCTAAAAGACTATATCCCAACTTAAGAGGAGAGGACCCCTTCATTGAAAATTCTCCCCAAAAAATAGATTTCTAAAGTCTTATAGTTTCTGAAATCTCTTTTCATGAAACCTGACCATCCAAGTGTCTCTATTGTGTCAAGTTGTAATTGTAGATGTCTTTTTGTGCTCTAAATATGACATCTGATTTTATAAAATGTATGTCCTGGATACTGAAAGTTCAAAGAGAGAATTTTTATCATTTAATATTTGGGGCGAAAAAGCGATTGCTTTTGCCGTTATTTTAATCTTGTCCATTTATTGATTTTTTTGGTGTCATTCTGTATGTAAAGTACTTAGGATCAGATGGCTGTGAACTAAAAGGTTTTTTTATCTTGTTTAACTGTGGATCATAAAAGTCTAAACGTGATTGAGGCAATACATCCGTATACACGGAAAAGAATGTAATGATGGAAATATCTTATGATGTGGATGTAGGATGGAGATCTGCTTCTTTACATGGTCTAAAGTCGGAAACTGCTACTAAAAAATCACACTTGGTTAAAGCTGTTTCTATGGGTAAAACTCACCTTGAGAAGGATGACCTCAAGGGGCAAACTGTTACGGTAAAAAATCAGTATTTACTTCAAGTGTTTGTCATATGATTTATTCCTACTAGAATAACTTGTGATAAATGATTGTGTATCAAGTATCATTTACATTTTCAGTTTTTGTTCTTATCTTCTTAATTCGAAATGTTGGAGTGCGTTGCACAATATCTTGGCACTGGTAAAGGCATATGTTTTGATAGAGAACCTGTAGGTGTTTTCGTGTTTTCGATGAACTGCTTATATGATTGTGCATAAATAGGGTTGGGATATACCTCATATATTTTCATTGTTTGATATTCACATGCTTTCATGTCAATATACAATTCAGGATTTTTTTCCAATCAACATGAACATGAAGAATGGCAAAACGTAGAGTAACTCAAACCCACAAGTGAAGTGTGAAACATACTTTCTATCACCACAGTGATTACAAATGTGGTGGATTCCAAGGCCACACTCTGAAACTGAATCTCTACACTTTTGTCTCAAAAGTTTCTCCGAAGTCTTTAATGCCTTACATCCAGCACCCATCTCTGCTATAAATATTGCAAATATATATTGTAAACATTCCAACCATTGCAAATATAAATAGATGGTTTTAAGATTCAATATTTGATGAACATAATTTACTCTCACCCAATATAATGCTTCATCCTCCAAGTGGTGTGACTAGATTGAAGTAGAAACAACGGGTTCAAAATAACTGTGGATGTTGCCAAATAATTTCAATTATGGACAGTTAAACATTCATAAAAAGCGTTTGGTACATCAAATATTTGTTGAATAAATTGGCTTAAGGTAATCGTTATATATGTGTGTTTGAGTTTGTTCTGCTTTTTTAGTGTTGTGAAGACTGCAACTTATTGACTGTCTCATCACCTGTGCACCTATAATTATATGGAGAAAGGATGCAGAATTGTGAATGATGTTGGGAAGGTTATGTACCGAATGATATCTTTGATGCTCACTGTCACAAACCTGAAGTACTTTTGTGAATTCATGAACTGATTAGATAACAGTTTTACTGGCCATTAGATGGCCCTGTGTGATTTAAGTCGTAATACTATTGGTCTCTACATAAACTGTTTTGAGCATGAGTTGCACAACTGGAGCATTGTCTTGCTTATGAAACTTGAATTGTGATAGATGTAGTTGATGGCCACCTTGTGACAGGAAAAGAAATATACACTAAAGTGATTGAATTGTTTCATTGAGTTTTCCATATAATGGCTTCCTCGTGTTGTGGTGTATTACCGACCATTAGTTGATATATTTGAGAGATGCTATAGGCTATTCTGGAAGGGTTGTGGTATGTAACGACATGGTGATTGGATGTCTTTTGTCTCGGATGTGATGCTACATGAGTGAGTGATCTTGACTGTTCTATAAGGAAACTATAATTGGGAGATCAGTTCAATTGGATGCAGGCTGTATGGAGTACAACTGCACACACCATACATGATGGATGTAGCATCTCTGATTTTACATGGTCTTACAATTGGCAAATTTTGAATCTGAAGTGTTCATGCTGGGCTTATTGGACATGCACTCCACCGTAATGTTCCCATTCCTTCATTGAGGGCCTAACGGCCATTTTTCAGTCTTAGCCTTGGTCATACTCGAGGGGCTAACGACGCTGGAGGCTATTGGGTATGGATGACTGATTACCACCTTGCTTTTTGTTATATTTTGCCGTTGACATTAGTATTGGGCAACTTGGTGGGAATTATTGTTATATTTTGTCATTGAGGGGGACTCATGGTACTTTATTATTCTATTCCTTCATTGGGGGTCACTTAAGTCACTTTTGGCATAGGGGAAAAAGTAACTTAAGTTACTTTATGTTCATGTGGGTTTTCCCCAAAGGGTTGATTAGGTTTTTTGGGCCCTTTGTTGCATTGGAAGGTTATAAAAGGTGGTGTTGGGGAGAAGAAGGGGTCATTCATACACACACATCTTTTGATATTGGAGCAATTGTTGTTTGCACTTCTCTTTTCTTGTGGAGTAAGATCCCACAGGAACCCTAGCTTCGGTGGTGAGAGATCCACTCCTAGCTAGCAGAGCACTCTTCGGTGGTGAAAGATCCACCCTAGTTTGCTAATTTGGAGCCCATTCAGAGTAGATTTTCAAGCAAATTCTACAGGGTTTTCAGAGGCTGATTTCAGAGGTTGAAGGAGATCATTTGCCCATATATTTCAGCCATTTGCATTTCAGATTTTTCCCAATGCTTAGGGCAAGTTTGGCACAACTTTTGGAGGAGTTTTGGAGGATTTCCAGCCCCTTTCATAGGGTGACGTCAGCCCTAGGAGATTGCAGCTAGTTTTTCTAGGGTTTCCGGTGCCCATTTTCAGATTTGGAGGTTGGGATCATTTCTATATATTTTGTAGATGTTATTTCAGAAAATCAAATTTTTTTATCATTGTATTCAAATAGTTATGAATTTTTGAAATATTTCAGCAGTTTAGGGCATTCTAAAAATTACTGGCAGTTATTTATTATTCAGAAAAATCCAAAATATTTTTCTAGTGTTTGTTATCATATCAGCAATCTCTCTATAAAATTTCGTGTGATTTGGACAAGTGGTTTGCAAGTTATCATTATTTTTCAGTTCGCTGCCCTATTTGGGTTTTATTCCAGAAAAATCAGAATATCATTTGCTGCAATTTTTTATTAATTTGTCAAATTCCAAGTTATATCCCACAAGGGATATTTCAGTGGTATCAGAGCTAACTTTCCTCTAGCCCTCGGGGTGTGAATAGGAGAAATACACTGCAAAAAGAAGGGCAGAAAATGGGTGACAATGATGAGCTGAATGAAGAGATGATGAAAAAATTATTTATCAATATGGTTAAACAACAAGAGACCACTAATCTTTATTTGAGCCAACTCACCAAAAGATTAGCACAGGGCAGAGTTGAGAATCATGTGGAGAGTGGAGAAAGCGATAAGTGCGGGGAAGCGAGGGTGAAGAGGTGAAAATAGCAATTCAAGGCAGCACACTCCCCGTTCCCATAATACACATTCGAGCATGCATGAGCCCACATTTTTGAAAGATCCAGAAAATACACAAATGGGACAACAATCAAATTTTTTTGATGAGGAGACTTGTTGGCTGAAATATGAATCCTTGAGTGAAGGGTTTAAAGCTAACATGCCTTTTACCGAGTATTGCAAGATGAAGATCGGTAGTAGGCCCAAGAGGGATCACACTACTCAGGTTCCAGAGTTACAGAGGAGATTGGGGACTATTCCACACTTCGATGGGTCTAAGAAGTGTACAACGCAATCTTGGATTCAAAAGTTGAAGACATACTTTGACTTGAATCCCATGCGCGAAGAGGATGCAATTAAGTTTGCAATCCTACACCTTGAGGGAGATGCACACTTGGTGGCATGTAATATCCCCTTCCCATTCGAAGACCTTTGGCCTATTTTGTCAACTTTGACTGAAAGAAAAATATAAGGGTGTCTTAAGTTATATTTAATTATTATAAAGTGCCATTAATAAAAAAGAAAAAAATATATAGAGCACTTATAATAATAATTTATATGACTTAATAATTATTAAATCAAGGATGGAAAAGGCCCAAATATAAATTGTTATCCATCCTAGGTGAAAAGGCGACTTGCCTTAGAAGGGGGAATGGGAACATAGAAAGGATAAATTCCCATTTTACTATGTATTTTCCCCTAGAAAAATGTGACTTGTATTAAGAGAGAAAAAGTTGTTGGAAAAAACATTTAATATGGGAAAATATTAAATGCTTGCATAGGGAAAATCCTTGGGAACTAATTGGATATTGTAGAGGTTGTTTTGGGTCTCTTTTTCCTTTATAAGGAGAAGTCGACTTGAAGGGAAAGATATTCCATACCATTTGATATTTTCTAATTTGTGTCTTAAGTTTGTAGCTTATGCATATTCTTTCATGTCTGCTCTTTGTTTTGCGAATATCCGGCTTGTGGAGTAAGATCCCACAGGAACCCTAACCCGGTGGTGAAAGATCCATCCTAGCTAGCGAGGGCATTCTTGATAGTGAGAGATCTACCCTAGCTTGTCAAGTTTGGAGCTGAATTGATGCCCTAAATGTGTTGGGCGACCTACTTTTTAGGGAAAAATTAGGGTTTCGTGTTTGTTGTGCTGAAAACTATTTTTGGAATATTATTCTTCATATTTTGTGGCCCAAGATCAAAGTTTCAGCTCATTTGGACTTCTCTAGCAAAAGATATTAATTTTAGAAGTTTTCGAGTTGTTTAGGGCACGCTGTAAATTTCTGGCAGCATTCTGTTATTGAAAAATTCCAAAAACAGTTCTATAATATCTGTTATTATTGTATTAGCAAGCTCTATTTAAAATTTCAAGAGATTTGAGCGGATATTTTGGGAGTTATTCATATTTTCTTGTTCGTTGCCCTAGCTGTAATTTTCTGCAAAAATCAGTTTTTGTTTGGCTGCAATTTATGCGTATTTTGCATATTTAAAGTTGGGATTGCCTAAAATCCGTTTAGGGGTAAAATAATGTCCATTGGGGACATTACTAAAATGGTATCATTATTGTTGTTCCTCCACTTCATGTGTGGGTTAAATATGGCAAATTGGAAAGATTTCAATATGGGTTTTATGAAGGAAATGTTCACCAACATGGTGAAACAACGGGAAACCACTAACCTTTATTTGAGCCGGCTCACTCGAATTTAAATAAAAGCGAGGTCTTGGGACAATCGGGAAAAAGGTGGAACAATAATAAAGGGCATCAATAGAGGTGATTGATGAGGATTCTTGTTGGAGAAATACCAATATTTGAGTAAGGGTTTCGAGAGATAATATGCCATTTCGGATAATTGCATGATGAAGATTGGTAGCGAAGCCCAAAGCGAGGTCATCATATCTTTGGTGCATTGAATTACAAAAGAACTCATTTGAAGAAGAAGAAACATAGAGAAAAATGTATGATTTCCATTGAGAAAAATAATTGCATTAATGAAACTTTGCTTGTTAGAGAAATTATTCCGGCTCAAGAGAAAAAATTTGTATATCTGAAGTAAGGAGGATGTAATGGAAACTCTAAAAGGTGTGAGGAGTGGAGCAAGCGAGCTAGAGCTGCTAAATTGATAGCCGCTCAAGCAAGACAACACCTCTGAAGTTGGGAAAGATGTCTTCACTTAGTGGGCGCAGGGTATGAGGAATGTCATTTCTCAAGAGAGGGCAGCCGGGAGCATGGAAATACCTTTCAAAGGAGGGCTGATTGCACAGATTAAAGATGGTGTGGAAGAAAGTATGCCATCTCATTTATTGCAGCAGCTGATTTATGAAGAATTTCAGCCCATTGTAGACACGAATACTCAGATTTTGGGGCAGTCAAAGTCAAGACATTTTGAAGACCAAGATTTGCGAGGATGTTGGTGATATTCCAAGGTATAAAGAACATACTAATGTGTCTTATTTATTGTTGCCTATTTATTTTCATCATGAGATGCATGCCAAAGTTTACATTATGGAGTGTGATGAACCATTGCTCCAAGTATATGTATATGAGCATCTTGTGGATGATATATGGTGGCAAGTTTTAGTTCACTTAGCGAGGAGCAGGTGAAGGCTTGCGGATCACTTCAACATGTTTTGTCTTTTGTGCATGACATTTGGACAAAATAAGATCAGAATTGCTTGAGGGCAAGCAATTGTGGGAAGGGAGGATTGTAATATCCCCTTCCCATTCGAAGACCTTTGGCCTATTTTGTCAACCCGACGGCCAAAGGAAAAATATAAGGGTGGCTTAAGTTATATTTAATTATTATAAAGTGCCATTAATAAAAGAAAAAAATATATAGAGCACTTATAATAATTTATATGACTTAATAATTATTAAATCAAGGATGGAAAAGGCCCAAATATAAATTGTTATCCATCCTAGGTGAAAAGGCGACTTGCCTTAGAAGGGGAATGGGAACATAGAAAGGATAAATGCCCATTTTACTATGTATTTCCCCTAGAAAAATGTGACTTGCATTAAGAGGAAAAAGTTGTTGGAAAAAACATTTAATATGGGAAAATATTAAATGCTTGCATAGGGAAAATCCTTGGGAACTAATTGGATATTGTAGAGGTTGTTTTGGGTCTCTTCTTCCTTTATAAGGAGAAGTCGACTTGAAGGGAAAGATATTCCATACCATTTGATATTTTCTAATTTGTGTCTTAAGTTTGTAGCTTATGCATATTCTTTCATGCTGCTTGCTTTGTTTGCAAATATCCGACTTGTGGAGTAAGATCCCACGGGAACCCTAGCTTCGGTGGTGAAAGATCCATCCCCAGCTAGCAGGGCATTCTTCGGTAGTGAGAGATCTACCCTAGCTTGTCAAGTTTGGAGCTGAATTGATGCCCTAAATGTGTTGGGCGACCTACTTTTTAGGGAAAAATTAGGGTTTCGTGTTTGTTGTGCGAAAACTATTTTTGGAATATTATTCTTCATATTTTTGTGGCCCAAGATCCAAAGTTTCAGCTCATTTGGACTTCTCTAGCAAAAGATATTAATTTTAGAAGTTTTCAGTTGTTTAGGGCATGCTGTAAATTTCTGGCAGCATTCTGTTATTCGAAAAATTCCAAAAACAGTTCTATAATATCTGTTATTGTATTAGCAAGCTCTATTTAAAATTTCAAGTGATTTGAGCAGATATTTTGGGAGTTATTCATATTTTACTGTTCGCTGCCCTAGCTGTAATTTTCTGCAAAAATCAGTTTTTGTTTGGCTGCAATTTATGCGTATTTTGCATATTTAAAGTTGGGATTGCCTAAAATCCGTTTAGGGGTAAAATAATGTCCATTGGGGACATTACTGAAATGGGATATGGTATTGTTGTTCCTCCGGCTGTGTGGGTTAAATATGGCAAATTGGAAAGATTTCAATATGGGTTTTATGAAGGAAATGTTCACCAACATGGTGAAACAACAGAAACCACTAACCTTTATTTGAGCCAGCTCACTCGGAATTTAAATCAAAGCGAGTCTTGGGACAATCGGGAAAAGGTGAGAACAATAATAAAGGGCATCAATAGAGGTGATTGATGAGGATTCTTGTTGGAGGAAATACCAATCTTTGAGTAAGGGTTTGAGAGATAATATGCCATTTCAGATTATTGCATGATGAAGATTGGTATGCAAGCCCAAGCGAGGTCATCATATGCGGTACACGAATTACAAAAGAACTCATTTGAAGAAGAAGAAGCTTATAGAGAAAAATGTATGATTTCCATTGAGAAAAATAATTGCATTAATGAAACTTTGCTTGTTAGAGAAATTATTCCATTTCGAGAGAAGAAATTTGTATATGCAAGTAAGGAGGATGTAATGGAAACTCTAAAAGGTGTGAGTGGAGTGGAATAGCGAGCTAGAGCTGCTTAAATTGATAGCCGCTCAAGCGAGACAACACCTCTGAGAGTTCGGAAAGATGTCTTCACTTAGTAGGCAACGAGGGTATGAGGAATGTCATTTCTCAAGAGAGGCAGCGGGAGCATGGAAATACCTTTCAAAGGAGGGCTGATTGCACTGATTAAAGATGGTGTGGAAGAAAGTATGCCATCTCATTTATTGCAGCTGCTGATTTATGAAGAATTTCAGCCCATTGTAGACACGAATACTCAGATTTTGGGGCATCAAAGTCAAGACATTTTGAAGACCAAGATTGGCGAGGATGTTGGTGATATTCCAAGGTATAAAGAGCATACTAATGTGTCTTATTTATTGTTGCCTATTTATTTTCATCATGAGATGCATGCCAAAGTTTACATTATGGAGTTTGATGAACCATTGCTCCAAGTATATGTATGTGAGCATCTTGTGGATGATATACGGTGGCAAGTTTTAGTTCACTTGCGAGAGCAGTGCGGGCTTGCGGATCACTTCAGCATGTTTTGTCTCTTGTGCATGACACTTGGACAAAACAAGATCAGAATTGCTTGAGGGCAAGCAATTTTGGGAAGGGAGGATTGTAATATCCCCTTCCCATTCGAAGACCTTTGGCCTATTTTGTCGACCCGGCTGACGAAGGAAAAATATAAGGGTGGCTTAAGTTATATTTAATTATTATAAAGTGCCATTAATAAAAGAAAAAAATATATAGAGCACTTATAATAATTTATATGACTTAATAATTATTAAATCAAGGATGGAAAAGGCCCAAATATAAATTGTTATCCATCCTAGGTGAAAAGGCGACTTGCCTTAGAAGGGGAATGGGAACATAGAAAGGATAAATGCCCATTTTACTATGTATTTCCCCTAGAAAAATGTGACTTGCATTAGAGAGAAAAAGTTGTTGGAAAAACATTTAATATGGGAAAATATTAAATGCTTGCATAGGAAAATCCTTGGGAACTAATTGGATATTGTAGAGGTTGTTTTGGGTCTCTTCTTCCTTTATAAGGAGAAGTCGACTTGAAGGAAAGATATTCCATACCATTTGATATTTTCTAATTTGTGTCTTAAACTTGTAGCTTATGCATATTCTTTCATGTCTGTTGTTGTTTTGCAAATATCCGGCTTGTGGAGTAAGATCCCACGGGAACCTAGCCCGGTGGTGAGAGATCCATCCCTAGCTAGCTAGGGGCATTCTTCGGTAGTGAGAGATCTACCTAGCTTGTCAAGTTTGGAGCTGAATTGATGCCCTAAATGTGTTGGGCGACCTACTTTTTAGGGAAAAATTAGGGTTTCGTGTTTGTTGTGCGAAAACTATTTTTGGAATATTATTCTTCATATTTTTGTGGCCCAAGATCCAAAGTTTCAGCTCATTTGGACTTCTCAGCAAAAGATATTAATTTTAGAAGTTTTCGAGTTGTTTAGGGCATACTTTTGTAAATTTCTGGCAGCATTCATTATTCGAAAAATTCCAAAAACAGTTCTATAATATCTGTTATTGTATTATGAAGCTCCATTTAAAATTTCAAGAGATTTGAGCGGAGTATTTTGGAGTTATTCATATTTTTACATTCGTTGCTGCCCTAGATTTAATTTTCTGCAAAAATCAGTTTTCTGTTTGGCTGCAATTTGTCTTGTATTTTGCATATTTAAAGTTGGGATTGCCTAAAATCCGTTTAGGGGTAAAATAATGTCCATTGGGGACATTACAAATGGTATCAGAGTTGTTGTTCCTCCAGCCTGTGTGGGTTAAATATGGCAAATTGGAAAGATTTCAATATGGGTTTTATGAAGGAAATGTTCACCAACATGGTGAAACAACAAGAAACCACTAACCTTTATTTGAGCCAGCTCACTCAGAATTTAAATCAAAGCAGGTCTTGGGACAATCAGGAAAAAGGTGAGAACAATAATAAAGGGCATCCAATAGAGGTGATTGATGAGGATTCTTGTTGGAGGAAATACCAATATTTGAGTAAGGGTTTCGAGAGATAATATGCCATTTCAGTTAATTGCATGATGAAGATTGGTAGCAAGCCCAAGCGAGGTCATCATATCTCACGTATTACTGAATTACTGAAAAAAGAACTCATTTGAAGAAGAAGAAGCTTATAG
This sequence comes from Taxus wallichiana var. yunnanensis, assembly GCA_018340775.1. NCBI lineage: Eukaryota > Viridiplantae > Streptophyta > Pinopsida > Cupressales > Taxaceae > Taxus > Taxus wallichiana. The sequence goes on from CM031234.1 coordinate 799,341,565, forward strand.
AGAAAAATGTATGATTTCCATTGAGAAAAATAATTGCATTAATGAAACTTTGCTTGTTAGAGAAATTATTCCATTTCAAGAGAAAAAATTTGTATATGCAAGTAAGGAGGATGTAATGGAAACTCTAAAAGGTGTGAGGAGTGGAATAGCGAAAGCTAGATTGCTAAATTGATAGTCGCTCAAGCGAGACAACACCTACTGAGAGTTGAGGAAAGATGTCTTCACTTAGTAGGCAGCGCGGGTATGAGGAATGTCATTTCTAAGAGAGGACAGGCGGGAGCATGGAAATACCTTTGAAAAGGAGGGCTGATTGCCTGAGTTAAAGATGGTGTGGATGAAAGTATGCCATCTCATTTATTGCAGCAGCTGATTTATGAAGAATTTCAGCCCATTGTAGACACGAATACTCAGATTTTGGGGCAGCAAAGTCAAGACATTTTGAAGACCAAGATTGGCGAGGATGTTGGTGATATTCCAAGGTATAAAGAACATACTAATGTGTCTTATTTATTGTTGCCTATTTATTTTCATCATGAGATGCATGCCAAAGTTTACATTATGGAGTGTGATGAACCATTGCTCAGTATATGTATATGAGCATCTTGTGGATGATATATGGTGGCGAGTTTTAGTTCACTTGACAGGAACAGGTGCCAGGCTTGCGGATCACTTCAACATGTTTTGTCTCTTGTGCATGACACTTGGACAAAACAAGATCAGAATTGCTTGAGGGCAAGCAATTTTGGGAAGGGAGGATTGTAATATCCCCTTCCCATTCGAAGACCTTTGGCCTATTTTTTGTCAACAACGTGACGAAGGAAAAATATAAGGGTGGCTTAAGTTATATTTAATTATTATAAAGTGCCATTAATAAAAGAAAAAAATATATAGAGCACTTATAATAATTTATATGACTTAATAATTATTAAATCAAGGATGGAAAAGGCCCGAATATAAATTGTTATCCATCCAGGTGAAAAGGCGACTTGCCTTAGAAGGGGAATGGGAACATAGAAAGGATAAATTCCCATTTTACTATGTATTTCCCCTAGAAAAATGTGACTTGCATTAAGAGAAAAAGTTGTTGGAAAAAACATTTAATATGGGAAAATATTAAATGCTTGCATGATAGGAAAATCCTTGGGAACTAATTGGATATTGTAGAGGTTGTTTTGGGTCTCTTTTTCCTTTATAAGGAGAAGTCGACTTGAAGGAAATATATTCCATACCATTTGATATTTTCTAATTTGTGTCTTAAGCTTGTAGCTTATGCATATTCTTTCATGTCTGACTCTTGTTTTGAAATATCCGGCTTGTGGAGTAAGATCCCACAGGAACCCTAGCCGGTGGTGAAAGATCCATCCCTAGCTAGCAGGGCATTCTTCGGTAGTGAGAGATCTACCTAGCTTGTCAAGTTTGGAGCTGAATTGATGCCCTAAATGTGTTGGGCGACCTACTTTTTAGGGAAAAATTAGGGTTTCGTGTTTGTTGTCTGAAAACTATTTTTGGAATATTATTCTTCATATTTTTGTGGCCCAGATCCAAAGTTTCAGCTCATTTGGACTTCTCTAGCAAAAGATATTAATTTTAGAAGTTTTCAGTTGTTTAGGAGCTTATTTGTAAATTTCTGGCAGCATTACATTATTCGAAAAATTCCAAAAACAGTTCTATAATATACATTATTGTATTAGCAGAAGCTCTATTTAAAATTTCAAGTGATTTGAGCGGATATTTTGGGAGTTATTCATATTTTCTTTGTTCGTTGCCCTAGCTGTAATTTTCTGCAAAAATCAGTTTTCTGTTTGGCTGCAATTTGTCTGTATTTTGCATATTTAAAGTTGGGATTGCCTAAAATCCGTTTAGGGGTAAAATAATGTCCATTGGGGACATTACAATAAGTAGTATTTGTTGTTCCTCCGGCTGTGTGGGTTAAATATGGCAAATTGGAAAGATTTCAATATGGGTTTTATGAAGGAAATGTTCACCAACATGGTGAAACAAGAAGGAAACCACTAACCTTTATTTGAGCCAGCTCACTCAGAATTTAAATAAAAGCGAGGTCTTGGGACAATCGGAAAAAGGTGGGAACAATAATAAAGGGCATCAATAGAGGTGATTGATGAGGATTCTTGTTGGAGGAAATACCAATATTTGAGTAAGGGTTTGGAGATAATATGCCATTTCGGATAATTGCATGATGAAGATTGGTATGCAAGCCCAAGCGAGGTCATCATATCTTCAGTACTGAATTACAAAAGAACTCATTTGAAGAAGAAGAAGCATATAGAGAAAAATGTATGATTTCCATTGAGAAAAATAATTGCATTAATGAAACTTTGCTTGTTAGAGAAATTATTCCAGCTCAGAGAAAAAAATTTGTATATGCGAGTAAGGAGGATGTAATGGAAACTCTAAAAGGTGCGAGGAGTGGAGCAACAAAGCTAGAGTTGCTAAATTGATAGCCGCTCAAGCAAGACAACACCTCTGAGAGTTCGAGGAAAAGATGTCTTCACTTAGTGGGCGAACGGGAGTGCGAGGAATGTCATTTCTCAAGAGAGGACAGTAGGGAGCATGGAAATACCTTTCCAAAGGAGGGCTGATTGCCAGATTAAAGATGGTGTGGATGAAAGTATGCCATCTCATTTGTTGCAGCAACTGATTTATGAAGAATTTCAGCCCATTGTAGACACGAATACTCAGATTTTGGGGGCGTGAAAGTCAAGACATTTTGAAGACCAAGATTTGCGAGGATGTTGGTGATATTCCAGGTATAAAGAACATACTAATGTGTCTTATTTATTGTTGCCTATTTATTTTCATCATGAGATGCATGCCAAAGTTTACATTATGGAGTTTGATGAACCATTGCTCCAAAGTATATGTATATGAGCATCTTGTGGATGATATATGGTGGCAGATTTTAGTTCACTTGCGAGGAGCAGGTCATGGGCTTGCGGATCACTTGACATGTTTTGTCTTTTGTGCATGACATTTGGACAAAATAAGATCGAGAATTGCTTGAGGGCAAGCAATTTTGGGAAGGAGGATTGTAATATCCCTTCCCATTCGAAGACCTTTGGCCTATTTTGTTAACCCGGCGGCGAAGGAAAAATATAAGGGTGGCTTAAGTTATATTTAATTATTATAAAGTGCCATTAATAAAAGAAAAAAAAATATATAGAGCACTTATAATAATTTATATGACTTAATAATTATTAAATCAAGGATGGAAAAGGCCCGAATATAAATTGTTATCCATCCTAGGTGAAAAGGCGACTTGCCTTAGAAGGGGAATGGGAACATAGAAAGGATAAATTCCCATTTTACTATGTATTTTCCCTAGAAAAATGTGACTTGTATTAAGAGAAAAAGTTGTTGGAAAAAACATTTAATATGGGAAAATATTAAATGCTTGCATAGGGAAAATCCTTGGGAACTAATTGGATATTGTAGAGGTTGTTTTGGGTCTCTTTTTCCTTTATAAGGAGAAGTCGACTTGAAGGAAATATATTCCATACCATTTGATATTTTCTAATTTGTGTCTTAAGTTTGTAGCTTATGCATATTCTTTCATGTCAACTATTCTTGTTTTGCGAATATCCGGCTTGTGGAGTAAGATCCACAGGAACCCTAGCCGGTGGTGAAAGATCCATCCCTAGCTAGCGGGGGCATTCTTCGGTAGTGAGAGATCTACCCTAGCGTGTCAAGTTTGGAGCTGAATTGATGCCCTAAATGTGTTGGGCGACCTACTTTTTAGGGAAAAATTAGGGTTTCGTGTTTGTTGTGAAAACTATTTTTGGAATATTATTCTTCATATTTTTGTGGCCCAAGATCCAAAGTTTCAGCTCATTTGGACTTCTCTAGCAAAAGATATTAATTTTAGAAGTTTTCAGTTGTTTAGGGCACGCTGTAAATTTCTGGCAGCATTCTGTTATTCGAAAAATTCCAAAAACAGTTCTATAATATCTGTTATTGTATTAGCAAGCTCTATTTAAAATTTCAAGTGATTTGAGCGGATATTTTGGGAGTTATTCATATTTTACTGTTCGCTGCCCTAGCTGTAATTTTCTGCAAAAATCAGTTTTCTGTTTGGCTGCAATTTGTCTGTATTTTGCATATTTAAAGTTGGGATTGCCTAAAATCCGTTTAGGGGTAAAATAATGTCCATTGGGGACATTCTGAGAATGGGATAGTGTTGTTGTTCCTCCGGCTGTGTGGGTTAAATATGGCAAATTGGAAAGATTTCAATATGGGTTTTATGAAGGAAATGTTCACCAACATGGTGAAACAAGAGGAAACCACTAACCTTTATTTGAGCAGCTCACTGGCAGGAATTTAAATAAAAAGCGGTCTTGGGACAATCGGGGAAAAAGGTGGGAACAATAATAAAGGGCATCGATAGAGGTGATTGATGAGGATTCTTGTTGGAGGAAATACCAATATTTGAGTAAGGGTTTGAGAGATAATATGCCATTTCAGATAATTGCATGATGAAGATTGGTATGAGCCCAGCCGAGGTCATCATATCTTGCATTACTGAATTAGAAAAGAACTCATTGAAGAAGAAGAAGAAGCTTATAGAGAAAAATGTATGATTTCCATTGAGAAAAATAATTGCATTAATGAAACTTTGCTTGTTAGAGAAATTATTCCATTTCGAGAAAAAAATTTGTATATGCGAAGTAAGGAGGATGTAATGGAAACTCTAAAAGGTGCGAGGAGTGGAACAGCAAAGCTAGAGGCTACTTAAATTGATAGCCGCTCAAGCGAGACAACACCTCTGAGAGTTCGAGGAAAAGATGTCTTCACTTAGTGGGCAACGAGGGTACGAGGAATGTCATTTCTTAAGAGAGGACAGCGGGAGCATGGAAATACCTTTGAAGAGAGGCTGATTGCCTGATTAAAGATGGTGTGGATGAAAGTATGCCATCTCATTTATTGCAGCAACTGATTTATGAAGAATTTCAGCCCATTGTAGAACACGAATACTGGATTTTGGGGCAGCGAAGTCAAGACATTTTGAAGACCAAGATTTGCGAGGATGTTGGTGATATTCCAAGGTATAAAGAACATACTAATGTGTCTTATTTATTGTTGCCTATTTATTTTCATCATGAGATGCATGCCAAAGTTTACATTATGGAGTGTGATGAACCATTGCTCAAAGTATATGTATATGAGCATCTTGTGGATGATATATGGTGGCAAGATTTTAGTTCACTTGCGAGGAGCAGTGCAGGGCTTGCGGATCACTTGACATGTTTTGTCTTTTGTGCATGACATTTGGACAAAATAAGATCAGAATTGCTTGAGGGCAAGCAATTGTGGGAAGGAGGATTGTAATATCCCTTCCCATGTTCGAAGACCTTTGGCCTATTTTGTCGACCCGGTTGAAAGGAAAAATATAAGGGTGGCTTAAGTTATATTTAATTATTATAAAGTGCCATTAATAAAAGAAAAAAATATATAGAGCACTTATAATAATTTATATGACTTAATAATTATTAAATCAAGGATGGAAAAGGCCCGAATATAAATTGTTATCCATCCTAGGTGAAAAGCGACTTGCCTTAGAAGGGGAATGGGAACATAGAAAGGATAAATTCCCATTTTACTATGTATTTTCCCTAGAAAAATGTGACTTGTATTAGAGAGAAAAAGTTGTTGGAAAAAACATTTAATATGGGAAAATATTAAATCTTTGCATAGGAAAATCCTTGGGAACTAATTGGATATTGTAGAGAGTTGTTTTGGGTCTCTTTTTCCTTTATAAGGAGAAGTCGACTTGAAGGAAATATATTCCATACCATTTGATATTTTCTAATTTGTGTCTTAAGTTTGTAGCTTATGCATATTCTTTCATGTCTGTATTTCTTTGTTTGCAAATATCCGGCTTGTGGAGTAAGATCCCACACGGGAACCCTAACTTCGGTGGTGAAAGATCCATCCCTAGCTAGCGAGCAGGCATTCTTCGGTAGTGAGAGATCTACCCTAGCGTGTCAAGTTTGGAGCTGAATTGATGCCCTAAATGTGTTGGGCGACCTACTTTTTAGGAAAAATTAGGGTTTCGTGTTTGTTGTGCGAAAACTATTTTTGGAATATTATTCTTCATTTTTGTGGCCCAAAGATCCAAAGTTTGAGCTCATTTGGACTTCTCTAGCAAAAGATATTAATTTTAGAAGTTTTCAGTTGTTTAGGGCACGCTGTAAATTTCTGGCAGCATTCTGTTATTGAAAAATTCCAAAAAGCAGTTCTATAATATCTACATTATTGTATTAGCAAGCTCTATTTAAAATTTCAAGTGATTTGAGCGGATATTTTGGGAGTTATTCATATTTTCTTGTTAGTTGCCCTAGCTGTAATTTTCTGCAAAAATCAGTTTTTGTTTGGCTGCAATTTATTCGTATTTTGCATATTTAAAGTTGGGATTGCCTAAAATCCGTTTAGGGGTAAAATAATGTCCATTGGGGACATTTGAAATGGTATCAATGTATTGTTGTTCCTCCGGCTGTGTGGGTTAAATATGGCAAATTGGAAAGATTTCAATATGGGTTTTATGAAGGAAATGTTCACCAACATGGTGAAACAACAGGAAACCACTAACCTTTATTTGAGCCAGCTCACTCGGAATTTAAATAAAAGCGGTCTTGGGACAATCGGGAAAAAGGTGGGAACAATAATAAAGGGCATCAATAGAGGTGATTGATGAGGATTCTTGTTGGAGAAATACCAATATTTGAGTAAGGGTTTGAGAGATAATATGCCATTTCAGGATAATTGCATGATGAAGATTGGTATGCAAGCCCAACGAGGTCATCATATCTTTGTACACTGAATTACAAAGAACTCATTTGAAGAAGAAGAAGCTTATAGAGAAAAATGTATGATTTCCATTGAGAAAAATAATTGCATTAATGAAACTTTGCTTGTTAGAGAAATTATTCCATTTCAAGAGAAAAAAATTTGTATATGCAAGTAAGGAGGATGTAATGGAAACTCTAAAAGGTGCGAGGAGTGGAACAACAAAGCTAGAGCTGCTAAATTGATAGCCGCTCAAGCAAGACAACACCTACAAGAGTTCAAGGAAAAGATGTCTTCACTTAGTGGGCAACAGGGTACGAGGAATGTCATTTCTTAAGAGAGGACAGCCGGGAGCATGGAAATACCTTTCAAAGGAGGGCTGATTGCACTGATTAAAGATGGTGTGGATGAAAGTATGCCATCTCATTTGTTGCAGCATTGCTGATTTATGAAGAATTTCAGCCCATTGTAGACACGAATACTCAGATTTTGGGGCAGCAAAGTCAAGACATTTTGAAGACCAAGATTTGCGAGGATGTTGGTGATATTCCAAGGTATAAAGAACATACTAATGTGTCTTATTTATTGTTGCCTATTTATTTTCATCATGAGATGCATGCAAAGTTTACATTATGGAGTGTGATGAACCATTGCTCCAGTATATGTATATGAGCATCTTGTGGATGATATATGGTGGCGAGTTTTAGTTCACTTGCGAGGAGCAGTGCGAGGCTTTGCGGATCACTTCAACATGTTTTGTCTTTTGTGCATGACATTTGGACAAAATAAGATCGAGAATTGCTTGAGGGCAAGCAATTTGGGAAGGAGGATTGTAATATCCCTTCCCATTCGAAGACCTTTGGCCTATTTTGTCAACCCAGACGGCCGAAGGAAAAATATAGGAGGTGGCTTAAGTTATATTTAATTATTATAAAGTGCCATTAATAAAAGAAAAAAATATATAGAGCACTTATAATAATTTATATGACTTAATAATTATTAAATCAAGGATGGAAAAGGCCCGAATATAAATTGTTATCCATCCTAGGTGAAAAGGCGACTTGCCTTAGAAGGGGAATGGGAACATAGAAAGGATAAATTCCCATTTTACTATGTATTTTCCCACTAGAAAAATGTGACTTGTATTAAGAGAGAAAAAGTTGTTGGAAAAAACATTTAATATGGGAAAATATTAAATGCTTGCATAGGAAAATCCTTGGGAACTAATTGGATATTGTAGAGGTTGTTTTGGGTCTCTTTTTCCTTTATAAGGAGAAGTCGACTTGAAGGAAATATATTCCATACCATTTGATATTTTCTAATTTGTGTCTTAAGTTTGTAGCTTATGCATATTCTTTCATGTCTGATAAATTGCTTTTTGCAAATATCCGGCTTGTGGAGTAAGATCCCACAGGAACCCTAACCGGTGGTGAAAGATCCATCCCTAGCTAGCGGGGCATTTCTTCGGTAGTGAGAGATCTACCCTAGCGTGTCAAGTTTGGAGCTGAATTGATGCCTAAATGTGTTGGGCGACCTACTTTTAGGAAAAATTAGGGTTTCGTGTTTGCTGTGCGAAAACTATTTTTGGAATATTATTCTTCATATTTTTGTGGCCCAAGATCCAAAGTTTCAGCTCATTTGGACTTCTCTAGCAAAAGATATTAATTTTAGAAGTTTTCAGTTGTTTAGGGCACGCTGTAAATTTCTGGCAGCATTACATTATTGAAAAATTCCAAAAACAGTTCTATAATATCTGTTATTGTATTAGCAAGCTCTATTTAAAATTTCAAGTGATTTGAGCGGATATTTTGGGAGTTATTCATATTTTACTGTTCGCTGCCCTAGCTGTAATTTTCTGCAAAAATCAGTTTTCTGTTTGGCTGCAATTTGTCGTATTTTGCATATTTAAAGTTGGGATTGCCTAAAATCCGTTTAGGGGTAAAATAATGTCCATTGGGGACATTCTAAAATGGTAAATTGTTGTTCCTCCACTGTGTGGGTTAAATATGGCAAATTGGAAAGATTTCAATATGGGTTTTATGAAGGAAATGTTCACCAACATGGTGAAACAACGAGAAACCACTAACCTTTATTTGAGCCAGACTCACTCAGGAATTTAAATAAAAGCGAGTCTTGGGACAATATGGGGAAAAAGGTGGGAACAATAATAAAGGGCATCCAATAGAGGTGATTGATGAGGATTCTTGTTGGAGGAAATACCAATATTTGAGTAAGGGTTTGAGAGATAATATGCCATTTCGAGATAATTGCATGATGAAGATTGGTATGAAGCCAAGCGAGGTCATCATATCTTTGTACACTGAATTACAAAAGAACTCATTTGAAGAAGAAGAAGCTTATAGAGAAAAATGTATGATTTCCATTGAGAAAAATAATTGCATTAATGAAACTTTGCTTGTTAGAGAAATTATTCCAGCTCAAGAGAAAAAATTTGTATATGCAAGTAAGGAGGATGTAATGGAAACTCTAAAAAGGTGCGAGGAGTGGAACAATGAAGCTAGAGCTGCTAAATTGATAGCCGCTCAAGCAAGGACAACACCTAACAAGAGTTCGAGGAAAAGATGTCTTCACTTAGTGAGGCAACAGTGCGAGGAATGTCATTTCTCTAAGAGAGGACAGCCGGGAGCATGGAAATACCTTTCAAAGGAGGGCTGATTGCACAGATTAAAGATGGTGTGGAAGAAAGTATGCCATCTCATTTATTGCAGCAGCTGATTTATGAAGAATTTCAGCCCATTGTAGACACGAATACTCGGATTTTGGGGCAGCAAAGTCAAGACATTTTGAAGACCAAGATTGCGAGGATGTTGGTGATATTCGTAAGGTATAAAGAACATACTAATGTGTCTTATTTATTGTTGCCTATTTATTTTCATCATGAGATGCATGCAAAGTTTACATTATGGAGTGTGATGAACCATTGCTCCAGTATATGTATATGAGCATCTTGTGGATGATATATGGTGTGCAAGTTTTAGTTCACTTAGTTTGTACGGGATTCTGCCAGGGCTTGCGGATCACTTCAACATGTTTTGTCTTTTGTGCATGACATTTGGACAAAATAAGATCTGGACATTGCTTGAGGGCAAGCAATTGTGGGAAGGAGGATTGTAATATCCCTTCCCATTCGAAGACCTTTGGCCTATTTTTGTCAACCCGACGGTGACATACAACACGAAGGAAAATATAAGGGTGGCTTAAGTTATATTTAATTATTATAAAGTGCCATTAATAAAAAAAAAAATATATAGAGCACTTATAATAATTTATATGACTTAATAATTATTAAATCAAGGATGGAAAAGGCCCGAATATAAATTGTTATCCATCCACAGGTGAAAAGGCGACTTGCCTTAGAAGGGGAATGGGAACATAGAAAGGATAAATTCCCATTTACTATGTATTTTCCCCTAGAAAAATGTGACTTGTATTTAGAGAGAAAAGTTGTTGGAAAAAACATTTAATATGGGAAAATATTAAATGCTTGCATAGGAAAATCCTTGGGAACTAATTGGATATTGTAGAGGTTGTTTTGGGTCTCTTTTCCTTTATAAGGAGAAGTCGACTTGAAGGAAATATATTCCATACCATTTGATATTTTCTAATTTGTGTCTTAAGTTTGTAGCTTATGCATATTCTTTCATGTCAAGCTGTTGTTTGCAAATATCCGAAACTTGTGGAGTAAGATCCCACGGGAACCCTAACCGGTGGTGAAAGATCCATCCCTAGCTAGCGAGGGCATTCTTCGGTAGTGAGAGATCTACCCTAGCGTGTCAAGTTTGGAGCTGAATTGATGCCCTAAATGTGTTGGGCGACCTACTTTTTAAGGAAAAATTAGGGTTTCGTGTTTGTTGTGCGAAAACTATTTTTGGAATATTATTCTTCATATTTTTGTGGCCAAGATCCAAAGTTTCAGCTCATTTGGACTTCTAGCAAAAGATATTAATTTTAGAAGTTTTCAGTTGTTTAGGGCACGCTGTAAATTTCTGGCAGCATTCTGTTATTCGAAAAATTCCAAAAACAGTTCTATAATATCTGTTATTGTATTAGCAAGCTCTATTTAAAATTTCAAGTGATTTGAGCGGATATTTTGGGAGTTATTCATATTTTACTGTTCGCTGCCCTAGCTGTAATTTTCTGCAAAAATCAGTTTTTTGTTTGGCTGCAATTTGTCTGTATTTTGCATATTTAAAGTTGGGATTGCCTAAAATCCGTTTAGGGGTAAAATAATGTCCATTGGGGACATTACATGGCATCATGGTTTTATTACGAGAGGGCACATGCATATTGGTACTGTGCGGATTTCACCGAGAGGTTGATGTGCGGAGTTTTGCGGAGTATTTCGAGAGAGTTCACTCATTTGATTTTAGACGGGTTCTTTAGACATGTACATTGCAGACTTTTAGAGGTTGTCAGTCATGGTTCTTGATGTTTCAGAGATGAGATTGACTTCACTCTTCATAGCAGGGTTGACAGATGCACTATGTTGCAGGACTTGTGAAGGCATTTGAGCCTTCTTCATTGCATGATGCTATTAGGAGAGCACGAGATTTGGAGTTATCTACTCCAAAGTCGAGGTTTCCACCTCGAGTTCAGCAGAGGGTACCTCCATCTAGACCGGATGGTTTTCACCCAGGTGCCTTCGATAAGGCGGGATACGGTACCAAGAAGCCATTAATAACCCAAGAGAGGTTAGAAGGCGAGTTGAGGCGAAAGAAACTATGTTTCGATTGTCGCACACCTTGGGCTCTAGGACATGATTGCACGGGGAAAGGAGAGACCCCGATTTATTGAGGTCTTTGAGAGAGATGGCGGTGAATGAGATGATGAGAGCAGGAGACTCGGGATTGGATGATGGAGATGGAGATGCTTTGGGCATTGTTGGTATCAAACGGGAGGACGAGACTTTCCCCTAGAAGATTATTGCTTCTTTGTCTAGTACCCGAGTCTGAGGCATTGAGGTCGGGGAGTTATGCGGGGTTAGTGCGTAGTGGTGCTCATTGACAGTGGGGCTACCTGACTTTATTGATGCATCGTTGGTTGTGATGCAGGGTTTGTAGGCAAAAGGATTTTGAGGGCTTGACATGGTTATTTGCGAAGATTCTATGAGGTGCTGACAAGTCCATGAGTTGAGCATTATGATGGGTAGCTATCTGATTACAATGACTTTTATATTGTTGGTATCAGAGAGACCAACCTTGTATTGGGAGTGCAGTGGCTCCACTCTCTTGGAGAGTTCGGACTAACTTTCAGACTATGGAGTTGAAGTTTAAGTCTGAAGGGAGGAATGTGATCTTGAGGGATTATCTACGGATGCACCCAGGGTGCTCATGTGGCAGTGGAGAAGATTTACAGGCACAACGGGGTGGATTGGGTAGTATAGTGCTCGGTTTTGACCGAGAAGTCGGAGAGGACGATTGACTAGAGTACCACATAGATGTCAGATACCCTCTGGATGGACATAGTGCAGTTTTTGGTGATATACCTCCAGGTGTGCCTCAGACAGGGGATTTGAGCATGTGATTGAGCTTGAGGACAAAAAAAGCTGGTGGTTACTACTCCTTACCGTCATCCCAAATGGTTTAAGGACGAGATCGAGAGGACTATACATGAGCTCATAGAGATGGGGCATATTAGACCTAGTTCAGTCCCTTTGCTTCTTCAGTAGTGTTGGTGAAGAAGAAGGACGGGACCATGTGGATGTGCATAGACTATAGTGCATTGCTAAAAATAAACTTAGAAGTGATGAGGTTTAGGTGAAAAAAGACAAGCGAAAAATAAGTATCCAGTGCCACGCATTGATGAGTTATTAGATGAGCTATAGGGGCAATCTATTTTTCTAAAATAGATTTGCGATCTGGATATCACCAAATCAAGGTCAGAGAGGAGGATGTGCATAAGACGACTTTCAGATGCCATTATGGTCACTTTGAGTTTCTAGTGATGCCATTTGTTTGTCTAATGCACCGGCCACTTTTCAGTCTTGTATGAACCATGTGTTCAACCGCCATTTGTGGAAGTTTGTATTGGTCTTCTTTGACAACATATTGGTCTACTGTCAGAACTTGGGAGGATCACATTAGACATCTTGATGAGGTGTTGGGTATGTTAGAAGCTAACTTATTATACGAAAGCTTCTAAGTGTGAGTTTGGTATGACAAAGTTATTGTATTTGGGATATGTGATTGGTGGAGGTGGAGTCAAGGTTGACAGGGAAAAGATTCAGGCGATATTGGATTGGCCACCACCTAGGACATTGACATAGTTGAGAGGGTTCTTGGGTCTATGCACATACTACAAGAGGTTTGTGAAGAACTTCTCTCGCTTGACTGCACCATTGACAGATTTGACCAAGAAGGGGGCTTTTGCTTGGTCAAAATCAACACAACAGTTTTGATCACCTCAAGGGGGTGATGAGTTCATGTCCCATTCTTGCATTGCCAGATTTCTCTCGTCCATTCATACTTGAGTGTGACGCATCAGGTGAGGGTATTGGATTAGTTCTTATGCAGGATAGGCATCCCATTGCCTACGAGAGTCGGAATTGAGCCCTGTGGAGAAGGGGTACTCAATTTACGACAAGGAGATGTTGGCCATTATGCATGCTTTGGCCAAATTTAGACAATACCTTGTGGGCAACAAATTCGTGGTTCGTGCAGAGATCCAACAATTTGGGGTTCTTCCTGAGGCGAAGGATCTTAACAAACTCCAACAAAGATGGGTGAATAAGGTGCAAACATATGACTTCGACATAGAGTACACCAAAGGTAAGAATAATGTTGTTGATGCATTATCTAGGAGGCCTCACCTTACCTCTATGCTTAGTTCTATGTTTGAGATTTCAGCAGATTGGAAGGCTCACATACTTGTTGAGTATTCCAAAAAATCTTGAATCAAGATCTTAGATTCAAGAATGAATCTGAAGATATAGGATGGCATTATATAGGATGATAGATCTGAAGATCTTAGATTACCTCATATCTTTCTGAGGATAGGATTTTCCTTGTACCAGAATCCAAGATGAAGGAGAAGATCCTTCGAGTAGTGCATGATACACCCCTAGCAGGACATCCTAGATATTTTAAGACCTACAGGTACATCAAGGAGAGATTTGCATGGAAGGGGTTGAAGGATGACGTCCTTAACCATATTAGAGAGTGTGTGGTTTGCCAGCAAACCAAAGCCGAGCATTCTTTTCAGCAGGACTACTACAGCCTCTTCCTATTCCAGAGCAGAAGTGGGAGAGCATATCCATGGATTTTATCATAGGGCTTCCCTCGATTGTATATATGTGGTGGTTGATAGGTTAACCAAGTATGCCCATTTCTTTTCTATGCCTAAGGGGCATAAGGCACCACAAGTGGCTCAGATATTCTATACAGAGTATTTTTAGGCTTCATGGTTTGCCTAAAAACATTGTCAGCATGACAGGGACAAAATCTTTATGAGCACTTTTTGGCAAGAGATTTTCAGACTTGCAGGTACAAAATTGACTCTTGGCACTAGTTATCATCCACTGACGGGCAGATAGAGATAGTCAATAAGTGGATAGAGGGCTATTTGTGTAGCTATGTGACAGGACATCAACGTGCATGGGTTAGATGGTTACACATGGGTGAGTATTGCTACAATACCACCTACCAGATGAGCATTGGCATGACTCCTTTCGGGCCAAGCCTTGTATGTGTATGGTCTTTGCATCATTCATAGACTTAGTATTATTAGATAATCGAGCTCCGAAAGCTCATTATTATGGATTCTTGAAAAATTAGGACATCTTGAAGGCCCTCGAGAGAACCTTGAAAGCACATGTCAAACAAAAGATTTGTGAGAAACAAGCACATGGTGAGAACTCTTTTAGGGTGGAATTTAGTCTTATGTTTGTAGCCCTCGTGATCCTCAGGTGTGAGCGGTGGCGAAGGCGAGCCAACCAGTGCCTTAACT
>CM031234.1:799356430-799418930 GCA_018340775.1 Taxus wallichiana var. yunnanensis
ACTTTTTAAACATTTGGGTGGATCTTGATATTGAGAAGGTGGGTGGTGGATGGAAATTGTGAGATCTATGGGACAAAGTGACACTAAATGGTGGTTTGGCTAATGAAACATCCTCTAAAACAATTGAATAATGTGGTGCCCTTTCCGACTTTGGTTATCAACTAAAAAAGTTGTGTTGCACGACCCTTGATTAGCTACATTTGATGAGATCTCAACTTAGGAGCTGACTTTACATGCAACTTATTCAACTCAAACATATTTCCATTTGAAAAAAAACACATGAATAAATTCTAGAAGTTAATTACAAATTTTCCAAAGGTTGTGAGCCATGGACTCCTAAAAAAAAGATCTACTCCACCCATGGTAATATCAAACATATGGTAATTGAACTTGTAGTCTCCCATTTCAAGTTTGATACTATTTCATTTCCCTGAAAAATTAACTATACCCCCATCTGCAATCATGACCTGAAATTTTGGAGATGGGAAAGTAAATCAGTTCATACGTGTTTTCGACTCTTTATTAATAAAATTATGTGTACTCCCTTAGTCAATCAATACCACTACCTTGTGTTCAATTATAATAGCCTTTACTTTTAGGGTTTGGGGGAGATAACAAATGTCATTGCATGGAAATAAATAATCGGTTGGGAATCTCCAAACCATATTTCATCCACCACCTATACTTTTATTTCTTCATATTTGACTTCATCATTAATGATGTCAATGTAATTTTTTCCAAAGCACATATATGTCATTTGTTGTATTTGTTATCTTAATTGAAACATAAGCCTTTTTCTTATTTCTCTTCAATTTGTTGAATAGTCAGTTTGGTAGGTTGAGGTACTAAATGAGATGGAACCATACTCTCTTTTCTAGTAGTGAAAGTCCTTTGTTTGATCATCTCTCTTTCCTCCACCCGACGAGAAACTACTATAGATTCTCGATATCGAACATGGATTAAGGAGGAAAACATCAAGTTGGATGTTATCCTTAATACCAAAGCTAAGAACATATCATTTAGATGATCCTCTAAGATGCTATCTATTGGTACCCAAATTGATTCTCCCTCAGAAGTTGAGCAGCATCACGGTTTTGATAGGAAGCTTAGAGACAAGTAGATCATGTTGTGTGTCATTTTGTAGTGGGGAAGAGATGCAGCTTGTTCTTTGTCACTCAGATGTGGAGAAATGGGTAGCACCCTTAAGAGGATTTGATCTATCCTCACTAATTTATGGTTGTGCCTTTCAACCAGGGTGAGAGGACCCTTTTGTAGCTTGTTTTTGTGGAGGAGATGGAGATGTCATTCTTTGTAAATTTATTAAGAAGACCTTGAAGAAAACATGATCAATACAACAAAATATAACTCTCACGAGTTATCACCCTAGATAATGGAGATATTTTCTGAGCAAGGTTCAGGATACTAAAGACAATGAAAACCTGATTGCTTATGTATGTTTTGGTAATAAAGATTATGAATTTGTACACACACAAGACAAACATGGGTAGTATGGGTAGGATTGGTTGTTTTTAAATGAATTTTGGTGGGAGGTGAGGAAGAGTGGATTTTGACTCACGGATCTTTGAGAGATTTTACAAAAATGGAAGGCTTGACCAATAGAATGCTTCAGAACAGCTAGAATGTTCCTTTAACCAGAAGGTGTGCTTCAATGGAGGCCAGATTAGCACGTTTTCACACAAACTTTAAGAACCCAAAATGAAGGCTCAAATTGGAAAAACTTAACTGAACATTATCAACCTTTTTTTTATCACGCCTAAGATACCCTTAAAGGCTAACAAACAATCTTAGTCATCATGCTAGAGTAAAATGATTTTAAATTTGTTTATTTCACTATCAAATGAATTCTCTTCGATAAATGAAATTGCAAATGCCACCAAACTATCACAAAGCTAAGATCTTGTGTGATTCATAAAGATTTCAATGTAAGATTGCAATGGGAACAAGAAAACTATTTGCAGACATTCAGAGATGAAGCAGACACAACTTTGCTCAAATTCAACACAGATTAACTCAAATTTGATTAAATTCATTAGCAAGGGAAAGTTTCTAGAACAATATCAGAGCTTGTCAATGGTTGTACACTTGCAAACACCTTGACATGATCAAATTTAACACAAAAAAAAAAAAAAAACAAGTTCCTCAGATAATGTCTCAGAAAGATGGGCTTTGTCAAAATTTTCTCTCAGAATTAGCTTCCGACCTCTAACACTCCAACCATTTACATGACAAATTCATGCAATTTATAACATTTCATTTATAACAGAGTTTTCCCCCTTAAAACCAGAAACATTCAAAGCACCATTGCGTGTTACGAATTTGATCGTGACTCTCAGAATTAGATTTACAAAAATTTTGTCAGGTGCGCAGAGGGAAAATCTCTCCAAATATTTCTAGCATTCAATTCTTCACCTAGTAAGTTGTTCTTCATCTCACATGCCAACTACTTCCTCCTCCAATCTGTCAAATTTGGTTCTTTGTGTGCTAAGGAAAGACTGGAAAATCAGATCGAACCGATAGTTAGATCACATCTTAATGGTAAAATACATTTTTATATTTTTCCCACCAAACCAAGATATCAACTAGGTTCTTATGTGCCAAGGAAAGAAAGATCAGATCGAATCGACAGTTAGATTACATTTTTAATGGTAAAAGATGTTTTTAGACCTTCCCCACCAAACTAGGACATCAAATTAATTCTCCTCTTCATTTGGCGTGTAGGAGACACCAAGAAATGATAAAAAAACCATAAAAATTCACATCCCTAGGAGATTTGGAGTAGAAATGGCAGAAAATCAGATATAGATGCACAGTTGTTGTTGATCTCTCTTTTGAATTTGGACCGTCCACGTGGGAGATCCGAGTTACGATGGGCCGGGGGTTCCTTTTACTTTCTACACCTTCTCGGAAAAATGCAAAACTTCTCAATTTTCTCTGCCCCTCCGCCTTTGAAAAATGGGCTTGACACGTGTCCTAATGTGGGTCCCAAAGGAACCGCGGCTCAATTATGCCATTTTACCTATTTTTGGAAAAAGGAAAATTTTCCAAATTTTCCCGAGAGTCCGCCTCCTCGCCTTTTGACTTTTCAAATTTCCACGTGTCTCAATGGCGCATCTTGAGATGGTCCCCAAAAGTAGATACCCCAAACAAGTGCGGGCTCAACACGTGTCTCAGTCCGACAGAGTCTGTTAAAAATCTTGAGAGTTCAAAGCAGAAGGCACCATCTGTCCAAGGTCCGAGACAGTCTTCTTCACCATTGAAAAGTCCAAGCAAAAGGTAGAGTGAGCAAAAGCCTCAAAAAGTCCTCCTGGTGCTTCTTCAAAAAAAACCCAAGGGCCGGTCCCCAAACATGTGCAAGTCCCTCCACGTGTCTTAGGACATTTAAGAAATTGCTTGAAAGGTCTAAGTAAAGGAAGTCCTAAGAAAACCTGTTGGATTGAAAAATTTTCGGTTAGGCAGATCATGGGGAAACAGGCCAATAGTGTGCATGGCATAACCCCTCTTTGAGACAACAAAGTGAAACTAGTTTATTGTTATTCTATAAAATAGGAATTTGTGCAAATCTACACTATTCTAACTTCGGGGTTTGGGATCTAATCCCGAAGACAGTAGTTCGAATGATGAACATAAATGTAAGAGGGGAGGAAATGAGGAAGGATAGGTTTGAAGGAAGAAAAAAATGAATTCCAAAGATGGAAAGGTCGAGGGTTTATGCTTTGGGCTGGTAACATATGACAATAAAAAGAATGAATCCAATAGAAAAGGAACACAGATCTGACTTAAGAAAGATCTAATGTAAATAACACATATATTGAGCACAAAGTCTTAACATATATATTAAAATATCTTCTATTACAAGAAGGCACAAAGTCTTTCTTTCTTCACCTCTTTTTCATACAAAAATGTCCAACTGGAATACAACAAGTATTCCAGTATTTATAGAAGGAGAAGGAGGAAGAAGACAAAAAGAAGCCAACCACTATTTACAAAATATCTAAAAAGTCAAAAGTTGACTTTGGGCAAGTTTTGGATGACAACATCCCATGGTGCAACATGGATGATGTCATCATGTGTGCCAACATGCCTTTTAAATATTTTACAAAAATGGGAATTTATCCAGGAGGAAGAAGCTACTCGTCATCGTCTCTCGGCTCGAACTTAGTATCTTGGTGGTGGCTCAGGGGAGTCGATATGACATTGTGCCGATACTCTACAAACTTGCTGATTATTTTTGAAGTTGATACTGATCAGGACCTTTGAAATGGTCATGAATTACTTTGCAAGTTTCTTTCTCATTTTTTAGCTTGTCGGGAAAATCAGTGAACTCTTCGTTTGCATCGATCAAAGAGCCGATAAAGTCATGGTAGGCTAAGAGGTTGTTGATGGACTCTCGATCGAAAGTGACCTCTTGCACTAGACCTTGAGAGACAATAGCCTTAAAGCATTGAAATGTATCATCTGCTTCTCTTAATTCATAGGATGCACTGAGTAGTCTAGGAGACATCTTGAAACTATTTTCTCCATGTTGTGTAGTGCTTCAAGGCTTCTTCCTTGAATTTGTCGATTCTTTCAGGATGAATTCCATTTGATCGACCCGGTAATCTAAAGTAGTGAGAGCTTTATAATGTGCCCGTGGGTGATCGATAACGCGACCTTTAACAGGTCATCATCCAAAGTTGACCATTATCTGGAATGTTCCTTGCTACAACTTAGCGTTATCCAATTCCTCAGAAAGGGAGCCTGCTACTGCTTGTAGCTCTTTATTTTCTCGAGTTATATCTTGGTGCAGCAACGTGAACCTACCAATTATCACCTGACCATCCTGGAGGATCTTCTCAATCCAGGATGACACAGCCGTACCCTATTCAAGCAATCTTTATGTACTCATTTATTTTCTCTTGGCTGGGAGCTGAACAGGTTCTGCAGTAGTTGTTGAAGGAGCTTTGCCCATTTTTGCAAAGCTTGGAGGAGATGTTTGTTCTATTCTTTGAGCACTCTCTTCTCCTCTTTGGCCTCTTGTAGCTTCTTTACAGAGGGCATCTACAGCTGACAAGGCTTCTCCTTGCAGAGACTTTTCGATGAGGTTCCCATTGTGACTTGAGTCACTGTGAAGTCTGTAGGAGACAGATCTTCTTTCTTCTTTATGGGATCCGGGTAGGCTATCTCCATGACCCTTTCTCCTGAGGCACTTTTTGAGAAGCGAGTTATTGCTTTTTTGCTTCTTGGGTCCCTTTTGGAATGATGGAGAAGTCCATAGCTGCAATGGGGACCTTCCTCTTGTGTTGACTTAGGTGGTGGAGATCCAACCAGGACTTATGGGATCGGGATCGGAAGAAGAAGAGGAAACGAGGGGTGAAAGGGGGAGAAACTGTAGTGGACTCGGGGAAGAAAGTGGAAACACTTGGTGGTGGCATGGATAAAGAGTCCAATGCACTAGTGCTCACAGGGCTCGGAGTCACTACAGGGGAAGAGAAGGACATGGAGATGGAAGGGATCTGATGACAGGATGGAGGAAACACTGGAGGACAGATCCGTGAGAGAGGAGAAGATGGAAGAGGTGGGAGATGGAAGGGAGGAAGATGGAGGAGAAGACACAACCATAGGAGTGGTTACTTGAGTGATAGGAGGAGGAGGAGGAGTAGAAGAGGGAATGGTGGGCACCTCCACGGTGTAGTATGTGACAACATCCTGAGTGGATGTGTCCGTTGGAACATCTGCCACTTCTTCTTTTCCTGGGGACACTAAGTCCACTATTTTCTCTGAAGCAGAAGGAGGGCTATCAGGAGCTTTCTCTATTTTCTTGGCTCTCCAACTTTATCCTTTCCTTTTCCCTTTGGCAAGTGATCTGGCCTTGGAGGTGCACTTCCTAAGGGGAAGTAGTGAAATCCACTCCAAGGTAGATGAGACCATTTCATTTGCACCAATGCTCGGTGCGTTGCAACGTGGGTTGGACCCTTTCTTCTATGGTCTTGGGTGCCTTGGTCCTATCGATACTTGTAAATGGCCAATCATCCCCATCCGTGTCAAGGTAAACCTGATCAATTTCTTGATCAGTTTCTTGGAAATATTTTGGGATGATGGCAACTCCATAGTGGATGATCTCTGCCAGAGCCAGCCGGGAGTGATCCTTTCACCTGATTTCAACTTCGTGATTCACATCTATCCATATGTCCTCGATCTCTAGGACATGGATGGGATCGATATTTTTGCCTTGGGGAGGAAACTCGGTAGTCGAAGGTTGGCCTTGCAGGAAATCATGCTTCAAGTTGAGCAATTCTAGCTCTGCATATACATTTCTCGGGCTTTACCCAATGAGGCGCGTAGGTGTATCTACCAACCGTGAGGGGAATGGAGTTCCTCCCTTCTTCCTTTTCATACACTTCTCGTGATATGTAATCAGCTGCCTTGACAGCTCCAGGAGGATCAGCTTGGGCCCTGCGTACCTTGGTAACCTTGTTGGTTCTCCCAGAAAGTTGGCAGCCCTGAGATACGTGAAGGTGGGGAATTGTGTAAACAAAGCCCCCATTTCTTTGTGGCAGTGATCACGCTCGTGTTGGTCCGACCATGTCTCATGTTCGGCCTCAATAGGTAGATCACCTCATAGAAGAAGGCATCGTTGATCTTGTTGAACTGGGCGATACTGGCCTCGAGCCTTAGCTCGGGTAGTACTCATATATTTTGACCTAGGGCCATGTTCCACTCTGAATTAGTCCTAGGAACTCTCTCTCTTTGATGTGGCTACATATACCACATAGGAGTTCATGTAGAACCTCCCAGTTGTTGAAACCTGTTGGAGCTGCTGCGAGATAGTATCACTTATGATCTCCCCCCAGCCGAAGCATTGATTGGGAACATTCTTGCTCATAGTTTCTAGATATCTGAGCATCCATTTGTGAAAGTAGTGGGCATCAGGAAGCCCAAATACTCTATTGAGGAAGGTGATGGTATCACTCAGCTCCTCGTTGAAGTCACTGCGATGGATGGTCTGGGGCCATCTACTCACCACCTTCTTGTTTTTTAGGTAGACTTCATTCATCATCTGCATACACTTGTCTTCATTATCGGTCCATGTCTTTAAGCATTCTTCAATGCTTACTGCTACATACTGGCTATGGTGAGGAATGCCCAACATGATTTCGAAGTGGCGGGTGGTGAGGTTGATGATCACCTTGCCCTCCTTATCTTTGACACATCTTGTGTCTTTGTTGTAACAATGGGCCACCAACATGATGAACTCATTGTTCATTGCACTTACTGGGAGTCCTGCTGCAAAGTGTAGCCCATTTGCCTACCAGTTTGTCCATCCATGGGCCACCGGTAACCTTTTTGGTTCTCTCCCAGAAGTCATCCATATCTATGTGTCCCAGCTCGGAGTCTCTGATGTCGAGACTGCACTCTGCAAGTGAGTCAGGCATCCTGACTCTCTGATATTTGTATTTCATTTCTTGCTCTATCAATTTAGACTTGGCTTTACCTTTAGTTGGCTTCTTGCTCGATGAAGACATGTGTGAGCTCGAGGATGGTTGTTGTTGTTCTGCATGGAGAATCAAAGAGGTCCAACATAGAAGAGCCATGTCAGCCATCATGTTATCCATAATAACAGCTTGCAGAATGAAAAATGAGCTATTATAAGCCTTAAGGTGCAAGGCAGAGTTTATAGCATGTTGCAGAGGCTTAAACAGGTTGGGCACACTTTTGAGGATGTCAACATGCAAAAATGTGCACTGTGTTGAAAGGGGGAAAGCCATGCCAAAGGATTATAGAGGGGCGCACTTTTGAGGAGTGTTGCACGAAAGATCTTAGCACTAAGAGAAAGGCGCGGGGTGCGGGTTTGCAACACACAACATGCAGTGTTGGTGTTAAGGTTCATGCATGACACCTTTGGAAAATTGCTTTAACTGGGCATTGTAAAAGATGATGTTGCATGGCTTTTCAGTGCAGTGTGCCCAAGCGTGGTTTTGGAATGTGTTGCATAGAAGCTTAATGCGCCAAAGGGTTTATAAAGGGCGCAGATTTGGGGAACACAACATCAAATGTTGATGTTGGTTGGGATGCTGCACCTTGTGCCTTGAGGAGATTTGTTAAGTGTTTATACTGGTGCAGGTTAAAAATATGTTGCATGCGGGGACAGTGCGCCTTGCACGGTGTGACTGTGGGGTTTGCAACATGAAAGGACAGTGTGCCAAAGGAAAAAGAATGATTTTTGCATTTTCTTTACAACTTCTCAGGTTCCTCTCTCTTTTGATTTTGCAAAATAACAAAGAGAGGTTTGTGGGATTTGCTAGCAAGGCAGCAGGTAGGGAAAAATGGGTTTTATTTCTTTCAGAGGCAGAGCCTTCTCAGATTTGTAGATCTGGAAGGAGAGATAAGGTGTTTTAGATAGTTCATGGATTGTTAAGTTTATTCATTTTTAGATTTTTAGGTTTAACCTTTTATAACAATCCTAAAACCATAACAACCAAGAAACAAAACCACAAACAACCATAAGAGTGATAAAAACCACTTACCGGGATAAATAATGATGAAGGAATGACGTGGGATCCACAAACATGACAAATGACACATGCGGGGGATGGAAAGGCTGACAGGCACAGAGGAATAACTTTTCTCAATTTCAATTCATGAAAATGACAGGTGTTAACCACATATTTATAGGAAAATACTACATTTATTTCCCCCTTTTCTTTGGTGCACTTTTTAAAGTGTTGACATGAGTATAAATGCGCCTTGGCAACTTAGTTGGTGTCGACACTAAAGCTTCAGCACCTAAAGTGCACATTTGGATATGCTAACATAAATTTTCAGCACCAAAGGGAAAAAAGAGCGCACATTTTGATGTGTCGACACATCAATTTTTTGCGCTTTAAGTGCATGTTTTTCTTTGGCGCAGGTTTGAGGATGTTGAGGATGTTGACATGTCACTTCTTAGCGCCTTAGGGGCACAACTCTTTTCATGTTGACATGTCTTTTTAGGGCAAAGGATTTTCAAAGGGGCGCACATTTCTTGATGTTGACACAACAATTTTTGCGCCTAGCTCAAAAAGGCTGAAAAATGGCTAAGTTCTTAAAACTTGATTTTGGAAGGGAATTTTAAGCCATTTTGAACGTTAGTAGACCTTCTCAGGGGACCAAAATGAAATTTTGGTATGGTTATCTGCAAAATTTCCCTTGTCAATTTTACAGGATAACAGTTAGCTCTGTCTGGGGACTATCCTTAAGTGAAACTTAGGGTAGAGAGAATCCAGATCTTCATGTGCCTATCCATTGGGTTATAGAGAGTCAAAAACAAGGGTGACCAAAAGGGAAGAAAGGAAACACACAACAAACACACAAAAGAAAACACATGACAAAAGAAATTTGTACAAAGAAGAGAGCAAGCTCTACTTCCTGAAGATCTTGAGGTGCTGCCCACTATAGGGAAGCGGGAGCTCAGTTCCATCCAGATATACGAGAGATAGAAACTATTCTCTCCATTGAGCTACTTAATCTTGTATGGCCCTCTCCAAAGAGAGTCAAACTTTCCGTGCATACCTTTTGGTTCTCTTCGTTTGTCCCATAGAAGGACAAGATCCCCTACCTGGAAATCTCTCTGCTTGGCTTTCTTGTCGAACAACCTCTTGACTTGATTCTGATGTTCGGTGATCTTGTCGACCACTTTTACTCACTTTTCTTCAAGTTCCATCAGGTACATAATTCTCTTTTCTAGAGAACTCTGAAAAGTTTCATCTTGATTAGCTCATGCCAAGCGTAGAGCAGGAAGTTCATGGAGATAGGGATTTTGGCATCGGTCCCATATAATACTGGAAAGGTGACATGCCGAGAGATCTCTTTGGAGTGATACGATCTGCCCACAAGGCATCATATAATGACTTGTGCCAGGATCACTGGTTCTCATCAACTAGCTTCCGTATGATGGTTACTAGGTTCTTGTTGCTAGATTTGCTTGACCATTTCCCTGAGGATAGTAATCAGAGGCATGAGCCAAAGTTATTCCATATCCATAGAAAAAACCAATAACTTCCCGTGAAGAGAAGTTGGAAGCGTTATCAACAACATTTTTGTGGAATGCCAAATCTCACGATGATATTTTCCTTGATGAAGTTACAAACAACTTCAGAAGTGGCATGTTTGATAGGTATGGCCTCCACCCATTTGGTGAAGTAATATGTTGTTGTCAGGACATAACTATGTCCAACACTTGATTGAGGATGGAGTGCTCCAATAAATTCAATTCCCCATTGCCTAAATGGTTCATCAATAATGACGGGCCTGAGAGGAAATGCAGCCAGCTTTGGTTTGCCAATGAACTATTGGCAAAGTTCACATTTTGCTACCAGGTGGCTGCATCCTGAAATAGTGTTGGCCAGTAGTACCTGGCCCGAATGATCTTATGTCTTTGTGATGGAAGAGGAGAAATGACCACCACAGGCTGAGTCATGAAATATTTCTAGTAATTTTACCTGTTGTGGCTTATCAACACATCGTAGGAAGATGCCATCAATTCCGTGCTTGTACAACCCGTCATCCCAAATGACATACGCTTGATCTCGAGCTTTACTGCTCACTTTTCCTTTGTGGTTAGATGAGTTGGGCACTCTCCATAGGTGAGAAAGAAAGTGATGTGAATACCATTCATCATCATTGGTGACAAAAATAGAACCATGGGTAAAGAATCCACTTTCTCCAGCTCACTTTGTTCTTCATCAACATGAGCAAGCTTGCTCCTCAGGTGCTTCTGGGTCTTTATTTTCAGCCATTAGCTGACATAGTCCCTTACCCCTTACCAACTTGGTTGGTTTGATGTCCAGATCATATTCTTGGACCTTTGTGATCCAATTCCCTCGTAAGCTTCCTAACTCCTGTTGAGTCAGGATAGACTTAACTGTCGTGTCTGGAACCAACACTACTGTATGAGAATTTAGTATGTAGTAGTGGAAACTTTTTTAACTACTTTTACTATGGTGAAGGCATGTTTTTCTAGTTGTGACATCTTTAGTTCATGAGGCTTGAGAGGAGAGCTCATGAAAGCAATTGGGGATTCAACATCCTCAGAGTTCTTCTGCATTAAGATAGCCGATACAGTATGCGCGGATGCATAACTGTACATGATGAAATCCTTGGAGAAGTCAGGACATACCAGGATAGGTGCATGAGCAATGGAGGATTTTATATCCTTGAATGACATCTTTCCTTCTTCACTCCATGGAATGTTTGTGACCCTTTCATCATATTGGATATATGATGAGTTTTCTCAGCAAAATAGGAACAAAGCACCTGAGAAAATTTACCTTTCCGAAGAAAGAGTGAACACGGTCTTGCTTGTGGGCAAGGTAAGGCTCTGAATAGCCTTGACTCTTTCGATGTCTATCTTTGTCCCTTCTTTGTTGATGACGTGTCCCTAGCAATTTTCCTTTGGTGACCCCAAAAAATGACTTCTTAGGGTTTAGAGAAATTTTGTGTTCTCGGCATCTAATCAAGACTTGCTCCAAATGATCACAGTGATCACTTCATTTTTAGAGAACATGGTTAAGTCATCTAGGTAGACTACGATGACCTTTCCCATCATACCTTTGAATGTGAAGTCCATCACTCGTTGAAAGGTGGCACCGGCATTGGTTAAACCAAATGGCATCCTACGTTGTAGGTGAAGGTGCCCCAAGGAGTGGTGAATGTTGTTTTGAATTGGTCTTTAGTGTGACCTCAATCTGATTGTAGCCCAAAAAACCATCAAGCATGGACAACATCTCTGAACTAGTTACTACTGTAGAACTTGATCCATTATGGGTAGTGGATAGTTGTCCTTTAAGGATGCTTGGTTTAGGTTGTGAAAGTCTACGCATATGTGTATTTCACCATTCTTCTTCCGCACAGGTACAATATTAGCAACCAGGTACTATGATGAATTGGAAAAATGATTCTTGCATCCAACATTTTTGAATTTCAGCTGGATGGTACCTGAGATTTTGGGGTTGTAGTGCCTTTTTTTTTGGAAAGGCTTAACGTCATCTTTAGCGGGATGTCATGCTGAATGTCCTTAGGCTTAAATGACTTAGATCAGCATAAGACCATGCCAATACATCCATATATCTTTTCAGCAATTTGACAAATTTCCACTTTTCCTCGGGTGTACAACACTTCCGATGTTCACAGACCGAGGATGTTCTGTAGTACCCAAATTGACAGATTCGGTTTTTGGAGAAGAGCCAGGGTTATCCTGTCACCTTTTCTTGACAAAATGGTCATGCTTATCAAATAATCGTTCCAAGGAAACTAAACCTTTAGAATCTTATTTCCCTTGAGCTGACATATGCCTGACCTTCTATTGATTCTGTGCTTGGCCCGTGAGAGACTCACGACACGTAGAAGTCGATCCATCGAAATGGAGCTCTTTGAAATTTTCAGCTTTCTCTAGAAAAGTGATAAGTTGATTATCATCATTGAATACCTGCCAGTGTTGTGAATTATCTGGCACACTTGGGTGGAAAACTACCTCAATGGTATATGTGTCCATCTTTAACCCTAGGTGAGGGAGCATGAGAGAGGCCGAGATAGCCAAAGAATCAGCCATGTCGTTTTGAGCTCGTGGAACTACTTTGATTGAGAAAGCATCAAACTCCTCGATGTTGTCCCACACTGCATTGCGGTAGTGTCTGAGCCTATCATTCTTTACTTGGTATACCCCTTTCACTTGATTGACAATTAGCTCAGCATCACCCTGTACTTTTAAATTCTTGATTCCCCTTTCCTTTGTAGCTTGCATGCCAAGTAGCAAAGATTCATACTCGGCAAGTGTTGTTTGTATTGAAAAACTACAATTTGAAAGAAAGAGGGAAAATCTCCTCTTCAGGAGATATCAGAATGGCCCCAACACCGCACCCACTTGTTGCACAACTGCCATCAAATGTAGTGTCCATATCTTGTTGAGGTCCTCCTCTTGAATGAGAACCTCCATTTTTTATCGAGTCGGTGGACAAGAAGTAATTTCCCATCCCTGATGATTGAAGAGAATCTAGGCCTTGGGGTCATCAGAGTTGGTGACTAGATATTTCTTTTGTGATTCAGGCTCCAACATCTGCATTACTCCTTTGATAGGGATTCTAGCTTTGGACCAGTCCATATGGATTTCTCCACCAACTTCTCTGCAAAAACTTCTCCCTAGTAATATTCTGTATGCCATGCTGGAATATCAGCTACGAGAATAGTCATTTTACTTTTCTCTCGGGAATGCTGCGAATGCGAACTGTGCATCCTTGATCTGACCTATTAATGGTACCTGCTTGGTTTCCATGGAGTAACACCTACTGAAAGGTTTAGTGAGTGTGAGGCCCAAAGCATGGGTGACCTTTGTTGGCATGACATTTTCAGATGCTCCAGAATCAATTATGCAGTTGCTTTGCTTAACTTGACCATTAATTAGGAGAGATAGGTAAAAGGTTCAATTTTACCTGATGTGGACGTCGAGGCAACGTTTATGTGGGATGCAGGAGGAGTGGAAAGAATTCCTTTTGGAGAAATGGGGTGAGAGATGGCAGCTTGACTTTGAATATACTTGGTTAATCTAACAAGTTGCTCGGGGTTAGACTGAAGGTACTCAGCTTCAGACATTTGGATCTTGGTCCTTTTGGCATGATCGACTATATCGAATGCGACCAAGGGTTGTGCTGATGAAGGAATGAGTCCTTCATTTCACGATGGTAGAGGAGTGGTACTGGTCTTTATGGAAATGGAGGGAGGTTGATTTGGAGGAGAAATAGGAGGAAAATATTTCTTTACAAAAGGCTTGATAGGAGGTTGAGTAGGAAGGGGATTACCTCTTTTAGTGATGGTTGGAGGCGTATTTAATACAACCTTTTCCTTTTGTATTTTAGCAGCAACTTCTACTTCTTTTCCTTGTGAGTGGGTGAAAACAACATGTATGACTATCCACTTGCATACCCTTGGGTACCTTCCTCTTCATCAGATTCCTCATCCTCAAATTCCATATACCCGATTGTAGAGTCGTCCAGTCGAGTTCACCGACATCTTGATCATCTTCACCTTGCGATGAAGGTTCTTCATAAATTTTCTCATCTTCTTCGATCTCGACCAAGGCATTAACCGGAGGGGCCTCAAGTGCTAACCTTGGAGCAGCAGCAGTTAGGAAAACATGGCCTTTGGGGGTGTTGTTGGGAGTGAAGTTCCGTGGGATATCCCGGTATGGAGTGGTAGATGAAGCTTGAGCTAATTGCTTCTTCAATGAGCAAGTCATTTGCCATCTTTTGGAATGCTGGATCTGATGAAGTGGCCTGAGAAGGAGTTGAAGCCTTTGATTTTGATGGCTCTCATCTTAACTCACTAGATATAAGTAGGTTGTCCTCTATCCGAATGGCGCATAACTTGAGTGAGGACCAAGGTGGTGATTTGTTCTTGCAAAAGCAAGAAACTTACTCTTGAACTCATGGCATTCACAAAGAAACACTTTTGATTCTCTGGTGTTGGCAACATGGCAGGTGGCACATGGTTGATTAGTGAATTGAAATGGGTGATAAAATCATGCATGGTTTCATTGGCCTCCTTCTTCAAGTGAGTGATCTTTGATAGTAATGCAAATGTGTCTTCTAAAGGCTTATACCTATCTTCAAATGCAGTTCGTAATGTGGCCCAACTGGTGATAGATCCGGCTGGTAAATGTTGGAACCACTCTGATGCAGGCCCTTGCAAAGTCTCGAGAAAGAGACACATGATACATCTTCATGAGTCACATCTAGAATACTGCATGACATAATAAATAAATGCAGATATATGCATCCGTGCTTTGATTTCCACTCCCATCAAATTTTGGGAAATTCTTATGATTTCCATGAGGGAGGGTGTGAACTGGATGCGGTAGTGCTAGAGGGCCCATGGCATTTCCCCATGGTACTGCCATTTGAAAATGGGGAAAAGAACACGAGTAGGGAGTGTGGTTCCACTTAGCAAAAGAGCACTGCAAATAGATGTCGAAGCACCCTGTGAAATCTGGCTCTCTTCGTGGAGGTGAGGCACTTCTTGTTGATCGATCCGCTGAATTTAGTGATGTGAATCATCTTGGAGGAGTAATACTGAAATTGTGCCTTTGAAGTAGATCGAAGATTGGATCAACTTCTCCATGAGCTCTTCTACCACGAGTAAATTGTTCACCCGCCAGTGTATCCGTTTAGATCTGCAACAATTAAGAGCAGATCTACAACAATATTTTGTTTGTACTTGCTGATTTTCTGATTTTTTGGCAAAAATCAGTAGCATGTACTTTTCTAATATTTAAATTATCCTCTCTTCTAAAAACAACCGATTGTGGTTTTTTGACAAAGATTAATGAGGATAAAAGGTGGGTTAATTTAGAAAGCTGATTTTGGATCTTTGAACTGAATTTTGCAAGGTTTTGAAAATATCAGAAAATGTCAGATTCTCAGATCTACGGAAATATACAAATTTTTGTAAAAACTTCAGCAAACTAAAAGCTCCTATCTAGTCCAGATCTATGGATTTTCCTAAGGAAATTTTTGATTTTGATCACTTTTGCAAAAATTTTAATTTTTAACAAAAGTTAAAATTTGCAATCTGGTAGTGATTTTCATAGTTTTTAAATTATTTCCTTAGTTCGATCCCAGTAGAGTTGCCAAAAACTGTTGGTTTGAAAATATATCGGTTAGGTAGATCATGGGAAATAGGCCAATAGTGTGTAGGGCATAGCCCCTCTTTGAGACAACAAAGCAAAACTGGTTTATTGTTATTCTATCAAGCAGGAATCTATGCAAATCTACACTATTCTAACTTCAAGGGGTTTGGGATCTCATCCCAGTAGAGGTAGTTCCAATGATGAGAAAGAAATGTAAGAGGGAAGGAATGGAGGAAGGATAGATCTGAAGGAAGAAAAGAAATGAATTCCAAAGACAGAAAGGTCAGAGGGTTTATGCTTTGGGCTGGTAGTAAACAGAGCCAAACTTACTTGCATAAACAAACAAAGCAATACTGATGAACATATGACAATAAAAAGAATGAATCCAATAGAATAGGAACACAGATCTGACTTAAGAAAGATCTAATGTAAATAACACATATATTGAGCACAAAGTCTTAACATATATATTAAAATCTCTTATGTTACAAGAAGGCACAAAGTCTTTCTTTCTTCACCTCTTTTCATACAAAAATGTCCACCTAGAATACAACAAGTATTCCAATATTTATAGAAGGAGAAGGAGGAAGAAGACAAAAAGAAGCCAACCACTATTTACAAAATATCCACAAAATATCTAAAAAGTCAAAAGTTGACTTTGGGCAAGTTTGTGGATGACAACATCCCATGGTGCAACATGGATGATGTCATCACGTGTGCCAACATGCCTTTTAAATATTTTACAAAAATGGGAATTTATCCAGGAGGAAGAAGCTACTCGTCATCGTCTCTCGGCTCGAACTTAGTATCTGGTGGTGGCTCAGGGGAGTCGATATGACACTGTGCCCGATACTCTGCAAACTTGCTGATTATTTTTTGAAGTTGATACTGATCAGGACCTTTGAAATGGTCATGAATTACTTCGCAAGTTTCTTTCTCATTTTTAGCTTGTCGGGAAAATCAGTGAACTCTTCGTTTGCATCGATCAAAGAGCCGATAAAGTCACGGCAGGCTAAGAGGTTGTTGATGGACTCTCGATCGAAAGTGACCTCTTGCGCCAGACCTTGAGAGACAATAGCCTTGAAGCCTTTGGAAATGTATCATCTGCTTCTCTTAATTCATAGGATGCACTGAGTAGTCTAGGAGACATCTTCGAAACTATTTTCTCCATGTTGTGTAGTGCTTCCAAGGCTTCTTCCTTGAATTTGTCGATTCTTTCAGGATGAATTCCATTTGATCGACCGGTAATCTAAAGCAGTGAGAGCTTTATAATGTGCCCATGGGTGATCGATAACGCCGACCTTTAACAGGTCATCAGCCGAACAGTTGACCATTGTCTGGAATGTTCCTTGCTGTAACTTAGCGTTATCAATTCCTCAGAAAGGAGCCGCTACTGCTTGTAGCTCTTTATTTTCTCGAGTTATATCTTGGTGTAGCAACGTGAACCTACCAATTATCACCTGACCATCCTGGAGGATCTTCTCAATCTAGGATGACATAGCCGTACCCTGTTCAACAATCTTTATGTACTCATTGATTTTCTCTTGGCTGGGAGCCTGAACAGGTTCTGCAGTAGTTGTTGAAGGAGCTTTGCCCATTTTCTGCAAAGCTTGGAGGAGATGTTTGTTTTGTTCTTTGAGCACTCTCTTCTCCTCTTTGGCCTCTTGTAGCTTCTTGCAGAGGGCATCTATAGCTGACAAGGCTTCTCCTTGCAGACTTTTGATGAGGTTCCCATTGTGACTTGAGTCACTGTGAAGTCTGTAGGAGATAGATCTTCTTTCTTCTTTATGGGATCCGGGTAGGCTATCTCCATGACCCTTTCTCCTGAGGCACTTTTTGAGAAGTGAGTTATTGCTTTTTGCTTCTTGGGTCCCTTTTCGGAATGATGGAGAAGTCCATAGCTGCAATGGGGACCTTCCTCTTGTGTTGACTTAGGTGGTCGGAGATCCAACTAGGACTTATGGGATTGGATCGGAAGAAGAAGAGGAAACGGGGTGAAAGGGGGAGCAACTATAGTGGACTCAGGGAAGAAAGTGGAAACACTTGGTGGTGGCATGGATAAGAGTCCAATGCACTAGTGCTCATAGGGCTTGGAGTCACTACAGGGGAAGAGAAGGACATGGAGATGGAAGGGATCTCATGACAGGATGGAGGAAACGTTGGAGGACAGATCCACGAGAGAGGAGAAGATGGAAGAGGTGGGAGATGGAAGGGAGGAAGATGGAGGAGAAGACACAACCATAGGAGTGGTTGTTTGAGTGAGGAGGAGGAGGAGGAGTAGAAGAGGGAATGGTGGGCACCTCCACAGTTGTAGTTGTGACAACATCCTGAGTGGATGTGTCCGTTGGAACACTCTGCCACTTCTTCTTTTCCTGGGGACACTAAGTCCACTATTTTCTCTAAAGTAGAAGGAGGGCTATCAGGAGCTTTCTCCTATTTGCTTGGCTCTCCAACTTTATCCTTTCCTTTGCCCTTTGGCAAGTGATCTGGCCTTGGAGGTGCACTTCCAAGGGGAAGTAGTGAAATCCACTCCAAGGTAGATGAGACCATTTTGTTTGCACCAATGCTCGGTGCGTTGCAACGTGGGCTGGACCCTTTCTTCTATGGTCTTGGGTGCCTTGGTCCTATCGATACTTGTAAATGGCCAATCATCCCCATCCGTGTCAAGGTAAACTGATCAATTTCTGATCAGTTTCTTGGAAATATTTTGGGATGATGGTAACTCCATAGTGGACGATCTCTGCTAGAGCCGGTGGGAGTGATCCTTTCACCTGATTTCAACTTCATGATTCACGTCTATCCATATGTCCTCGATCTCTGGGACATGGATGGGATCGATCTTTGCCTTGGGGAGGTAACTCCAAGTCGAAGGTTGGCCTTGCCGAGAAATCATGCTTCAAGTTGAGCAATTCTAGCTCCGCATACATTTCCCAGGCTTTACCCAATGAGGCGCAGGTGTATCTACCAACCGTGAGGGGGAATGGAGTTCCACCCTTCTTCCTTTTCATACACTTCTCATGATATGTAATCAGCTGCCTTGATAGCTCCAGGAGGATCAAGCTTGGGCCATGCATACCTTGGTAACCTTGTTGGTTCTCCTAGAAAGTTGGCAGCCCTGAGATACGTGAAGGTGGGGAATTGTGTAAACAAATCCCCCCCATTTTTTGTGTGGATCATGCTCATGCTCGTGTTAGTCGACCGTGTCTCATGTTTGGCCTCAATAGGTAGATCACCTCATAGAAGAAGGCGTCATTGATCTTGTTGAACTGGGTGATACTGGCCTCGAGCCTTAGCTCGGGTAGTACTCATATATTTTGACCTGGGGCCATGTTCCACTCTGAATTAGTCCTGGGAACTCTCTCTCTAATGCAGCCGCATATACCACATAGGAGTTCATGTAGAACCTCCCAGTTGTTAAAACCTATTGGAGCTATTGCTGTGAGATAGTATCACTTATGATCTCCCCAGCTGAAGCGTTGATTGGGAACATTCTTGCTCATAGTTTCTAGATATCTGAGCATCCATTTGTGAAAGTAGTGGGCATCAAGAAGCCCAAATACTCTGCTGAGGAAGGTGATGGTATCACTCAGCTCCTCGTTGAAGTCACTGCGATGGATGGTCTGGGGCCATCTGCTCACCACCTTCTTGTTTTTCAGGTAGACTTCGTTCATCATCTGCATACACTTGTCTTCATTATCGGTCCATGTCTTTAAGCATTCTTCAATGCTTACTTACTACATACTGGATATGGTGAGGAATGCCCAACATGATTTGAAGTGGTGGGCAGTGAGGTTAATGATCACCTTGCCCTCCTTATCTTCGACACATCTTGTGTCTTTGTTGTAACAACGGGCCACCAACATGATGAACTCATTGTTCATTGCACTTACTGGGAGTCTTGTTGCAAAGTGTAGCCCGCTGACTACCAGTTTGTCCATCCATGGGCCACCGGTAACCTTTTGGTTCTCTCCCGAAGTCATCCATATCTATGTGTCCCAGCTCGGAGTCTCTGATGTCGAGACTGCACTCTACAAGTGAGTAGGCATCCCGACTCTTTGATATTTGTATTTCATTTCTGCTCTATCAATTTAGACTTGGCTTTACCTTAGTTGGCTTCTTGCTCAATGAAGACATGTGTGAGCTCGAGGATGGTTGTTGTTGTTCTGCATGGAGAATCAAAGAGGTCCAACACAGAAGAGCCATGTCAGCCATCATGTTATCCATAATAACAACTTGCAGAATGAAAAATGAGCTATTATAAGCCTTAAGTGTAAGGCGCAGGTTTATAGCATGTTGCAGAGGCTTAAACAGGTTGGGTGCACTTTTGAGGATGTCAACATGCAAAAGATGTGCACTTGTGTTGAAAGGGGGAAGCCATGCAAAGGATTATAGAGGGGCACACTTTTGAGGAGTGTTGCATGAAAGATCTTAGCACCAAAGAGAAAGGCATGGTGTGGGTTTGCAACACACAACATGCAGTGTTGGTGTTAAGGTTCATGCGCTAGTGCCTTTGGAAAATTGCTTTAACTGGGTGCTGTAAAAGATGATGTTGCATGGCTTTTAGTGCGCCCAAGGCACGG
The DNA here is from genome assembly GCA_018340775.1 of Taxus wallichiana var. yunnanensis. Taxonomy (NCBI): domain Eukaryota; kingdom Viridiplantae; phylum Streptophyta; class Pinopsida; order Cupressales; family Taxaceae; genus Taxus; species Taxus wallichiana. The sequence continues at coordinate 799,376,666 of CM031234.1, forward strand.
TTTTGGAATGTGTTGCACAAAAGCTTAATGTGCCAAAGGGTTTATAAAGGGCGCAGATTTGGGGAACACAACATCAAATGTTGATGTTGGTTGGGATGTGCTGCGCCTTGAGGAGATTTTTAAGTGTTTATACAGTGCGAGGTTAAAAATATGTTGCATGCTGATGGGGACAGTGCGCTTAAGCGTATTGTGGGTGATGTGCAACATGAAAGGACAATGTGCCAAAGGAAAAAGACTGATTTTTGCATTTTATTTACAACTTCTCAGGTTCCTCTCTCTTTTGATTTTGTAAAATAAGAAAGAGAGGTTTGGTGGGATTCCTAGCAAGGCAACAAGTAGGGAAAATGGGTTTTATTTCTTTCAAAGTAGAGCCTTCTTAGATTTGTAGATCTGGAAGGAGAGATAAGGTGTTTAGATAGTTCATGGATTGTTAAGCTTATTCATTTTTAGATTTTTAGGTTTAACCTTTTATAACAATCCTAAAACCATAACAACCAAGAAACAAAACCACAAACAACTATAAGAGTGATAAAAACCACTTACCCGGGATAAATAACGATGAAGGAATGACGTGGGATCACAAACATGATAAACGACATGTGGGCTGCTGAAAGGCGCAGTGCAGAGGAATAACTTTTCTCAATTTCAATTCGTGAAAATGACAGGTGTTAACCACATATTTATAGGAAAATACCACATTTATTGCCCCACCAACTTTCTTTGGTGCACTTTTTAAAGTGTCGACATGAGTATAAATGTGCCTTGGCGCAAGTTCTTTAATGTCGACATAACGTTTTCAGTGCCAAGGGGAAAAGGGCGCACATTTTTATGTGTCGACACATCAATTTTCGTGCCTTAAGCACGTTTCTTTGGCGCAGAGTTTGAGGATGTTGACATGCCACTCTTAGCGCCTTAGGGGCACAACTCTTTTCATGTTGACATGCCTTTTTGGCGCCAAAGGATTTTCAAAGGGGTGCAATTTTCTTGATGTTGACACAACAATTTTTGTGCCTAGCTCAAAAGGCTAAAAAATGGCTAAGTTCTTAAAACTTGATAAGCCATTTTGAATGTTAGTAGACCTTCTCGGGGGACCAAAATGAAATTTCGGTATGGTTATCTGCAAAATTACCTAGTATCAATTTTATAGGATAATAAAACCTCCACATGTCTTTATGGCACAACTTCAAGATGGTCCCCAAAAGTGGAGACCCTGAATGAGCATGGTATCACCACGTTTCCCAGGCCTTAGAAACTTTTTCTAAGTTTGAGAAAAGTAGTGGAATCCTCAACGTGTCCCCTCGATTCAACTCCAAGGCCAAACAAAAAGGTGATTCTTTAAACAAGTGTCGTTCCTTCACATGGACAGGTTTTAGGTTGAAAATGATCCACAAAGTTTTACAATGCCCCGTTGAGCCACATCCAACCAAAAGGGCCATGTTTCCACTGATGAAAATATTTAAATTTGATGGTAGAAACACAACCATCAAGCCGTAAAAATGCAGGGAAACCACTGTTTGAGCCCGGAAATGAAATTTTTTTCAAGGACAGAGTATAGAAATGTTGTAAGGTTCACACATGATCCTTTGAGCTACATTCAATCACGTTTCCTCAGGTATTTGGGACAAAAAATGGTAGGGACAACAACACACGACTACGAAAAATAGAAGGAAATGAACAACCCGAGTTTTACGCCCAATTGACAGACACCTTAGATGGACAGAGGAACAAATCAACAAATTCTAGGTTTTTAAGTGATCTTCGACCAAGGAGGGGACTAATTATGTAAACCAAATGGAGGACAGAGTCTTCAAGCACCAACTCGGGGAGAAAAAAATGTGACAGAGGCCGCAAACTGAGGGATTTTAATGGCAAACGGGGTGAGATTAATTTGAGCACCAACATCAGCTCCAACTCAAGGATGGGCACTCCTGTGAGTGCCACAAGAACCAAATAACAAACCAAGTTCCAAAAAACATCCATTGGGAAAAGGAGTCAGCTTGCAAAGCAAAAAACCAGAACCATCTCCTAAAAATGAACGAGGAACCAGCAAAACCAGGTCACCAAGGACCAAAATGAGCAAAAACACAAAAGACAGAAAGCAACCAACAAACTGTACACTATACAAATGATGCTCACCTTGATTCTAGGAATCAATCCAAGAAATGTTTCAAGTGCCTGCCATTAATAGGCAATTCGAGCAATTCCCCATCCAAGTCTTTCAAGAAGAAGGTATGTTCACCAATCCGAATGTCAATGGAGTAAGGGCCCATCCATAGTGCATCAAATTTACCATGCTTTCCCTTGTCTTCATGTTTTTATCCCATAACAACACAAGGTCTCCAATGTTGAAAGCTCGAGAGTGACCTTCTTGTCAAATAACTTCTTCAATTTTTCTCTAAACTTCACATGCCTTTGGTGAGATGCTCTCCTTTCTTCATCAAGTTCAACAATTTGGTTAATGCGAGCATCATATGGACTAACTTCTTGATCTTCCAGTTGTTGAATGAACTAATATGAGGATAATTGCATATGCAGGGCAGGGCTTAAGTGTCATACACCAATTCAAATGGACTTTTTCCAGTAGCTCTTTTAACAAGAATTGTCACCTAAAAAATGAACTTTAGTTGCTCACCCCATTTCCTTTTGTTCAGCTCCAAGGTTCTCCTAGTGATCTTTAATAGATTTTTATTGTTGGACTCTTCTTGTCCATTACCTTGGGGGTTGTAGTTGGAGGCATATGTCAAATTGATCCCATATTCTTTGCACATTGCCACCAAAGAATTAGCTCGAAGCTCATGGCATTGTCAAGCAACAATTTTAAGCGGCACTCCAAACTGCGCAGATGATATGGTTCAACATGAAGTCCATGACAATTTTTGTGTCACTCTCTTGGTGGGGATTTCCTCCACCCACTTAGTGAAGTAATCAGTGGCTACAAGGATCCACTTATGGCCAGCACTTGAAGGATTTGAAATCTCACTAATGAAATCCATTCCTCATTGCTTGAATGGGGCTTTAATTGATACAGGATGCAAAGGAAGGGAGTCTGAAGCTTTCAGTCTTCCTAAAAATTCTGGCAACTCTCACATCTTCTAACCAACAAAGTCGTATCCTTGAAAATATTTGGCCACCAATAACCAGCCCTCAGGATCTTGTGTGTTGTGACTCTTCCAAGTAAATTGCCCCCCACAAACTCCTCCATGGAGATCAACAATTATCTTGGGGGCTTCATCTTCAGTAATGCACCTTAAGAGGACTCCCTCAGGGTTCTTCCAAGCTAACCCAAAATCAGTAATGACATATTTTTGGGAAGCCAACTTAAGAGCTCTTTTATGATTTTTACTCAAATACTCAGGGCAATATAGATGTCTGAGATAAAAAATTATATCTTTGTACCATTTAGAACTCACCAACTTTTCAAGGACATCCACCCTTCCTTCTTCTACCTCATTCACCTCAATAGTTTGTAGGTTGCTCTCAGCCATAAGTTTAGCTAATCCCAAACCTCTTACCAATTTCGTGGTTTTGATATCCATGTCATATTCCCGCAACTTCTTCACCCATCTCGCATATTTTTCTTGAGACTTACATCTACGATAAGACATCTTTCACCATGGTGTGGGGAACATAACCAACAAATTTAGAGCTCAAAATGTAAGGTCCGAAAACCTTTGTTTCTTTTACCAAGGCAAATGCTTGCTTCTCCATAATGGTGTACTTCAACTTAGCCCCTTGCAATGCCTTACTGAAAAAGGCAATTGGCCTCTCAGCCCCTTCATCATCCTTTTGCAACATGACAGATGCAATAGTGTTCTCTGAATCAAAATAAAACATCTGAAAAGGATTCTTATAATCTGAAGCTGCTAAAACAAGGGCATGCTTTAATGCTTCCTTGATCCCATTGAAAGCCTAAATGGCAACCTCTTCCGATTCGATAACTTGGTCCTTTTTAGCATGCAAGTAATTAGAATGGTCAACTTAGCAAAGTTTGATATGAATTTTCTGATAAATCTTATTTGCCCAAAGAAGGAATTAATTCCTTTCTTGGTTATTGGAATTGGGACCTTCTTTGATGGCCTCTACCCTCTCGGGATCAATCATGACACCATCCTTTGATACAATGTGACCAAGCAACTTGGCCTTTTGCACTCCGAAATGGAACTTCTTTGGATTGAGTGAAATGCCATACTCTCTACATCTTATCAAGCATCTTTTCTAAATGTTGCAGGTGATCACTTCTTCTCCTAGAGAAAACTGTCACATCATCCTAATACACAACAATGAAGTCATTTATATATCCTGAGAATGCTACATCCATTGCTCTCTAAAAATTAGCTCCAACATTCATCAGGCCAAATGACATCCTCACATACACATAGGTACCCCATGGAGTAGTGAAAGCAGTTTTTATTCTCTCTGATTGCTTCACAACTACCTAGTTATACCCAGAGAAACCATCCAAAGTAGATAACAACTTAGAACCAATAACCAATTGCAACATGTTATCCATGTTTGGTAAAGGATAATTATCCTTCATTGATGCTCTGTTCAGATTTCTAAAATCCACACATAGCCTGATATCACCATTCTTTTTCTAACTGGCACTAAGTTTGCAACCCAAGAAGAATACCTTTTTGGTTGAATGATCCCTCCATCCCTCAATTTTATTCAGTTCTTCTTGCATCTTCACGAGAGGAGTGGATTAATCGGCCTCTACTTTTTCGAATGGTTTTGCATTAGATTCCAAAGGGATTTCATGTTGAAACAAATCCTCTATGTATGCTTTTAACTCTGAATAAGACCAAGCCAAGAAGTCCTAATATTTCTTCAACAAATGGACATAGGACTATTTTTCCTCCTTGTTCAGATTGCTTCCCAACCAGATCTTCCTTGGTTTCTCCTCTGTACCCAGGTCATGCTCCTCAACATCCCTTGAGGCTACTATATGCCTGTTGATAATGCAATCAACATTATCAAAGTTTGATTCAAGAGAAACTAGTCCTCTAGGAATGGTATTAGTTTTTCAGTTGGATGATGTCTTTGCCAAACAAGGTTTTTACCTTCTGTTGCACACACCATTGGCTCCCAATCAATACACTGATCAGCAAACTCCCCTTTGTTCGTAGAAATATTTTGACCTGAGCATCATCATCAAAAATTTGCCAATGTTTAATGTTGTCAAGGACAAATGGCCTTGTTAACACTTCAACATCATATTCACAATATGGGGACATTGCACAAATATCAAATCGGGATCCCAATACTGCAAGATTTTATGCCATAACATTAAACTTCCTATCATGATTCACAATGTTAAATGAATCAAACATCTCAATTAAGTCACTGCATCGCATGCATGCTTATCTGTTTCATTCATTCTCGATTCTTAGTAGCATACAGTTTTCTGATTTGTTTAACAATTAGTTTTGAATCTCCCTTAACAATGATATCTTTAACATAGTATTTCCAAACAATTCTCAAGCCTAACAACAATGCTTCATACTGAGCAATGTTGTTAGTACATTTAAAGTTAAGTTTGAAAGAAAAAACAAAATCTTCCAAGCTTGGAGAAATCAGAACTACACCAGCACCATTTCCAATTTTGGAGCAAGCTCCATCAAATAGAAAATTCCATGGAGAGCCTACTTGTTCAAGACTCTTACATTGATCCATTTGGTTCTCTTTCCCATCAGCTAATTCAATAAAGTTATCAGCATCAACACTTGTGTACAACACTTCATAAGATGCATTGTTGGGATCTTCAATGAGGTGCAACATATTTTTTTCTCCATACAAATTAACAAGGCTTCCCTCAATTGCGATGGTGGCATAGGACATATCCATTTGAACACTCCCACCAACATTTTCAGCCCATTTTCTAGACAACAACATACCCCATTTGGCTAGGAAATCAACAATAACAACATCAAGTTTCAAGTTCCTACCTGGATAATTTACAAGTTGTAGCACCAAACCTTTCACACATCCCACCACTAGAACCTCTCTAGAATCCATGGCAGTGCACTTCCCATATGCTATTGTTACTTTGATATCCAGTTCATTCATGACTTCAAGAGGCATGACATTGTATGATGCTCCCGAATCAAACATACAATTGTGTAGCAATATGTCCTTAATGATCAGAGTGGTGAAGAATGGATCTACATTTAGCTAAGACTCTACCAAGGATGTTCCCAAATAAACCTCAGGTGGTTCACCTAGTTCTTCCAATGCTGGTGGTGTTTCTAGCTCTTCAATGATTGGAGGATTCTCCACAATGTTTACATTTTAGCCTGGCGTAGTCTTCTCTTCTTTCTATCACAAATATTCCAATGCCATCTTCTTGTGCTCAGGAATCCTAAGCAACTCAACAATTGGAACACTAACTTTTATTTGACTCAAAACTTGGGCAATGTCATATGGAACACACTTTGGCAAGGCAACATTGGAAGGGAGATTGACACATTCATCAGATGGTACGGGATTTTTGACAGCTTGAGCATGAGGAGAAGTATGTATCTTGTTTGGGACAACAAGGCCTTTAGAAGGTGTATCTTTCTTAGGAGCCTCTTTAGGAATATTTGAAATAAATGGAGCTTTAGGTTTGGCTTGAGGCCCTGCTCCTTTGACAACTCTACTCCTAGTATTATAATCCTTTTCTTGAGCAACAACAACGTTCATCAACAACTGCCTATCCTCCTCAGATGGGATTCCTCCATCATACTTCTTTATCATTAAAGCTCTCAAATATTCAAAGTCATTATTGGGAAATTCAAAATATTGTACAGTATCTATTTCTAAAGTATGAGAGGGAGGAAGAAGAGGTATCCGGTGAATGCAATCCCAAAAATTAGCAGTAGTTCTAGCACTTATTACCTTAGTTGAATTTTCTCCTGTTGTGAGCTTATAGATCACTCCATCATGCATGCATCATCATCAGTGTTATCATCATCAACTTCCTCTTCTACTTGCTGATCTACTTCACATGGAGCATGGGGCATGAAACATCTATCACACCAATCAATTACATATGTTTCTTCAACAACAACTCTAACAGCGAAAGGGTCCGGCACCATTCTGTTTTCCCTAGCTTGGGGATGTCTATTTGTAGATCCCATGGGTCCCTGCCTCTGTCATCAGATCTCTGCTCATTTCTAGGATGATTGGTAAATATTTCTTGGCCTTGTTACTTATGCTGACCTTGTGAACTCTTCCCAATTCCTTTCTCTGCCCGGGCTAATTTGTATGAGATTTCTTTGACAGCTCCTGCCAAAGTTTTCACAACTTCCTCCAAATCAGCAGCCTTACTTGCTTGAGGTCTTTCCGGGTTAACCAGTTTCACACCTTCCCTCTTAGGAGGTTTTCCAATTGCTTTGATGTTGTTCTCAATTTACAGAGCCATAGTAAAGGCCTGCCTCAAATTGGTAGGGTTTTGTCCCTCAAGTAGTAAGAAACTTTCTTATCAAATGCATCAGAATACTTTATAAGACAAGATTCATCACATGGCCTTAAACTCACAGGAAATCTCCTCAATGTCTTATTAAATCTAGTGTTGAAGTCATGCACTGATTCATTGGGATTATTTTTAATATTCTCAAATTCTGACAAAAGAAACCTAGGATCCGTTTTGTCACCATACTGCAATCTGAATGCATTATTCATTTCGGTCCAAGAATCAATGGAATTATCTAGCAAATCTTTATACTAGTCCCTTACATCTTCCAAAGTATGGATAAACAATTTGATATATACATATTCAAATTCAATCTCAAAGTCTTCCATCATGTTGATAAAAAGATTTAAGTGTTGATCACCAGTTATAGCATTGTTTCCTTGGAACTTTGGTAATCTATTTCTTACATCTTGGGAACTGCATTTGGATAACCAACCATCCCTCTAAAATTTATAAGACCAAAAGTATTTACAACAAATGGAGGTCTGGGTGGGGGATGGGCCATGTTGTTTTGAGGAGGTGACCTTGGAGGAGAATCAAACTGATAAGGGACAAGGGGTCTTTGAAACACATGAGTATAACTTCCAAAATGGATATCCCCTAAAGGCTTTGTTTCTTGGAAAACCCTATCAACTTTGGAAAACACAGGGGTAGAATGAGAAGAAAACTTTTCAAATTCAAATGAAGGCCCCTCTCTAGATGGAGAATTTAATTCCACAAAAATACTACCTAATTCAGAAGCACTTGAATGACAATCTTCAATGATAGGCTGATCACTTTCATCAATGGAGATCTCTTTTCTTGATTGTTGATCTCCAACAACTCTCCAGGCTCTTCTTCCTTCGAATTTTTTTTTCCTAGCTCTAGAAATAATGTCCTAGTAGGATCCCTAGTGAAGAAATATCTTCTTCCTTCCAGCTTTGCAAATATTAGTAACAAATCTCACTTGACAGAGGTTAAGACACTGGTATTTATCAAAAATTAGATCAACACAGAGTCGCCACTAAGGATTTCCACCTTAGTTGTGTAAATGCACTAAAAATATGATCTGTCAAATGTCTGTCAACACTAGAAACTGGAAATGGAAAGATTTGACCTTCCTTTACCCATATTTATCAATGAAACTTAGTGCAATAACTGTAGAAACTGGAAATATTGCACACAACACTTGTAACTTTGAACACTTCTTATAGGCCTAAACACAGGATGATGTTGAAACAATGTACTAGCACTTAGAGCATATAAGAAATGTTTACAGGGTCTAAGTATGAACTGTAATCACAATGTTCCCTGTACAAGATTTTAACGATGTTGTCGGGCCAAATGGATACGAATTGGCAAAAATCAACAAATCAGTCTCAGCAACACAAATTAGGTCCCCCGGCAATGGAAATCAGGTCCCCGGTAATGGCGCCATAACAGTGTGGGTACCTAAATTGATTCTCCCTCAAAATTTGAGCAACATCATGGTTTTGACAGGAAGCTTAGAGAAAAGAAGATCATGTTGTGTGTCGTTTTGTAGCCGAGGAAGAGATGCAACTTGTTCTTTGTCACTCAAATGTGGAGAAATGGGTAGCACCCTTAAGAGGATTTGATTTATCCTCACTACTTTATGGTTGTGCCTTTCAACCAGGGTAAGACGACCCTTTTGTAGCATGTTGTTTGTGGAGGAGATGGAGATGTCCTTCTTTGCAAATTTATTAAGAAGACCGTGAAGAAAACATGATCAATACAACAAAATCTAACTCTCACGAGTTGTCACCCTAGATAATGGGGATATTTTCTGAGAAAGGATCAGGCTACTAAAGACAATGAAAACCTAATTTCTTTTGTATGTTTTGGTAATAGATATTATGCATTTGTATACACACAGGAAAAATAGGGGTAGTATGGGTAGGATTGGTTGTTTTTAAATGAATTTTGGTGGGAGGTGAGGTAGAGTGGATTTTGACTCCCAGATCTTTGAAAGCTTTTACAAAAATGGAAGGCTTGATCAACATAATGCTTCAAAACAGCTAGAATGTTCCTTTAACCAAAAGGTGTGCTTCAATGGAGGCCCAGATTAGCATGTTTTCACACAAACTTTAAGAATCCAAAATGAAGGCTCAAATTGGAAAAACTTAACTGAACATTATCAACCTTTGTTTTATCACGCCTAAGATACCCTCAAAGGCTAACAAACAATCTTAATCATCATGCTAGGAGTAAAGTGATTTTAAATTTGTTTATTTCACTATCAAATGAAATCTCTTCTAATAAATGAAATTGTAAATGCCACCAAACTATCACAAAGCTAAGATCTTGTGTGATTCATAAAGATTTCAATGTAAGATTGCAATGGGAATAAGAAAAACTATTTGTAGACATTCAGAGATGAAGCAAACACAACTTTGCTCAAAGTCAACACAGATTAACTCAAATTTGATTAAATTCATCAGCAGGGGAAAGTTTCTAGAACAATCTTAGAGCTTGTCAATGGTTGTACACTCGCAACCACCTTGACATGATCAAATTTAACACAAAAAGAAATAAATAGGTTCCTCAGATAATGTCTCAAAAAGATGGGCTCTGTCAAACTTTTCTCTCAGGAATTAGCTTCCGACCTCTAACACTCCAACCATTTGCATGAAAAATTCATGCAATTTATAACATTTCATTTACAACAAATTTTTCCCCCAAAACCAAAAACATTCAAAGCACCATTGTGTGTTACAACTTTGATCATGACTCTTAAAATCAGATTTGCAAAAAGGTTGTCAGGTGTGCAGAGGGAAAATCTCTCCAAATATTTCCAGCATTCAATTCTTCACTTGGTAAGTCGTTCTTCATCTCACGCACCAACTACTTCCTCCTCCAATCTATCAAATCTAGTTCTTTACGTGCCAAGGAAGGAAAGACTAGAAAATCAGATTGAACCCGATAATCAGATCACCTCTTAACGGTAAAATAAGTTTTTAAATTTTTTTCCTACCAAACCAAGATATCAACTGGTTTTTTGCTTGTTAAGGAAAGAAAGATTAGATCGAATCCAATAGTCATATTACATCTTTAATGGTAAAATACGTTTTCAAACCTTCCCCACCAAACCAGGACATCAAATTAATTTTCCTCTTCATTTGGTGTGTAGGAGACACCAAGAAATGATAAAAAACCATAAAAATTTGCATCCCCAAGAGCTTTGGAGAAGAAATGGCGAAAAATCAGATATAGATGCATAGTTGTCGTTGATCTCTCTTTTGAATTTGGACCGTCCACGTGGGAGATCCGAGTTAAGACAGGCCTGGGGGTTCCTTTTTACTTTTTACACCTTTTGGAAAAAATGAAAATTTCTCAATTTTCTCCGCCCCTCTGCCTTTAAAAAATGGGCTTGACACGTGTCCCAAAGGAACCACGGCTCAATTCTACCATTTTACTTATTTTTGGAAAAAAGAAAATTTTCCAAATTTTCCCGAGAGTCCACCTCCCCACCTTTGACTTTTCAAATTTCCATGCATCTCAATGGTGCATCTTGAGATGGTCCCCAAAAGTAGAGACCCCAAACAAGCGCGGGCTCAACACGTGTCTCAGTCCGACAGAGTCTGTTAAAAAGCTTGAGAGTTCAACGGAAGGTGCCATATGTCCAAGGTCCGAGATAGTCTTCTTCAGTCGTTGAAAATTCCAAGCAAAAGGCGAGTGAGTGGAAGCCTCCAAGTGTCCTCCTGGTGCTTCTTCAAAATAAAACCCAAGGGCTGGTCCCCAAACATGCACGGTCCCTCCACGTGTCTTAGGCCCTTTAGGAAATTGCTTGAAAGGTCTAAGTAAAGGAAGGCCCGGTGGAAACCTCCATGTGTCTTTATGGCACAACTTCAAGATGGTCCCCAAAAGCGGAGACCCTGAATGAGCATGGGCTCACCACGTGTCCCAGGCCTTAGAAAATTTCCTTTAAAATTTTAAGTCCCACAGAGCCGATGGAAGCCTCCACTTGTCCCTCTGTCGCATTTGTTAAGGTGGGACCCTGAGGCAGATCTTTAAATGAGCGCCAGCCCACCACGTGTCCATGGCCCACCAAAACTGTACCAGTTGTATGAAAAAAATTCTAAGTTTGGGAAAAAGCAAAATCCTCCACATGTCCCCCCAGTGCAACTCCAAGGCCAAACAAAAAGGTGAGTCTTCAAACGAGCGCCGTTCCTCCACGTGGACAAGTTTTGGGTTGAAAACGATCCACAAAGTTTTAGAGTGCCCCCCGAGCCGCATCAGACCAAAAGGGCCATGTTTCCACTGATGCAGATATTTAAATTTGACGAGAGAAACACACCCGTCAAGTCGTAAAAATGCAGGGAAACCACTGTTTGAGCCCGGAAATGAAATTTTCTTTAAGGACAGAGAATCTAGAAATGTTGTAAGGTTCACACATGATCCTCCAAGCTACATTCAATCATGTTTCCTCAGGTATTTGGGACACAAAATGGAAGGGACAACAACACATGACTACGGAAAATAGAAGGAAATGAACAACCCGAGTTTTACGCCCAATTAACAGACACCTTCAAATGGACAGAGGAACGAATCAACAAACTCTAGGTTTTTAAGTGATCTTCGACCGGGGAGGGTACTAGTTATGTAAAAAAAATGGAGGACAGAGTATTCAAGCACCAACTCGGGGAGATAAAAAACGTTACAGAGGCTGCGTAAAACCGAGGGGTTTTAATGGCAAATGGGGTGAGATTGATTTGAGCACCAACACCATCCATACATAAGGATAGATTTTGAAAGCTGTTGGATATAATTTTTGAGTGTCTGTCCATTGGTCAAAACATTTCAAAGTATGGATGAAATAGTTCTTTGTAACACTATTATTGTAGTGTATTTGGAGCTCATCTATGAACATTAACCCGGTAATAGTGAGATACTTCTTTTTCTTATGCTCACACATCTATCTATACCAAATGAGTTTTTCTAGTTCCAAATACAATGATGCTCATACCACCTTTTGTCCACTTAGATTTTGATACACATAAAATATTTTCATTTCATTGATCCAAGTGATCGAATTGGTACCATCAAATTTCCGCATATCCACTTTTAGAATCATGCCTCTACTCCCACATTAGAACATGATGAGTGATGTGGTGGTGTGTTGAACATGATGAGTGATCATTCTTAGATTCTTTGAAATAAAACCTTTACCATCAAAAGAAGACCTCTTTTAGTAAGTATGAAACTTTAATTTTGAAATGGCCCTCTCAACATTAAGGGCATCAAGGGAAGATCTACAAGTGTGATTTCTTAGTGAGATAGGGAATCCGATGCCCAGGATATTTTTCTTCCTACAAAATTTCTATATAGTACATCCAACTGTCTGCAGAGTTCAACTAGAATCAAATTGTCATTGCAGTATATTGGCATCTTGTTTGGTACTCCTTCAAATCTAACTACCCAAATGTATGAGAACTTTCTAAATTGAATGAAAAGGTTTTCATATGTAGAAATCAACTGTCTTTCATTTGAAGAAACTCTTATTGGGATTGGAAGGCCGGGCGTAGATAGATGAGTCAAACAGTTGAGGACAAAGTGGCGAGCGGGTGCGTAACGCATGGGAATCTACCGAGCAGTTCGAAGGGGAGTCCCAAGCTGCCTTGCTGACTAAAGTTAGGGCCTGAAAGATACTCTCGGGGAGATTCAGACTGCTATACCCCATATAGAGAGGGCCGAGTATAGAGAGAAGGGGGTCGACCACCTATAGCCCTATCTACCTATCTTTATTCTCCCCCTATATATCCATATAGCACATACGCATATGTGCGCGTGCATACGTGTGTGCGTGTACACACGTACGCGCTACACGTGCACCCGCGTCTAATGACCACGCGCGCAAGCGCGCCCGCGTCTAATGACCGCGCATGCGCTACACGCACGCGGTTTATCACGCGCACACGCGTGTATGTGCGTGCGTATGTGTGTGTGCAGGAGACCAGATCTGGGGGTTGGGTGGATATCGGAAATAGTCGTGAAGGCACATTTTCTGTACAGAAACCACGACGAAATCCGAGAAAGGTAGGATTGTTCATTAGAGGCCGAAAAGTCTTGTTTTCTGTACAAGAAATCTTGGGTTTATCTTCTAATAGTATGACTAGGAACATTGTGAAGGCATCATTCACTCTCTTATGATGAGTTTTGTTATTTTCATAGGTGAGTTGAGTGTAGAACTCATACACTTTGATGCATTCTTCTTGTCCTCTTCCCAAATAATCATATCCACACTTTTTAGGTTGTTATGGTGTACATCAAGTATGACATCATGTGAAATGTTTTACTTTGATGTACATTGACTAATTGCCTAGTCAAGTTTTCATAAATGATTTCCCAGTTCATCCTTTGTTTATCTTCACATATCACATTAATATATACCCACATATAGTATTGAAACTCATTAGTGGAAGGCATGCTCATTATTCTTGAAATAAATGCAATCATATATGAAATATCTTATTTGAAATAACTTCATGTAGAGGATTTTTGGAAACTTGGAAGGCCCTTTCTTTTTAGTCTTGAGCCAAGATTTAGCAATCATAGTTTTATAGTTATCTTGATTTTGGTCAAAAAGACTCTGGGCTTCAACCTTGGTTAATATTTTGGAATCTTCCCTTAGGGATCTTTTAGTTCCTTTATTTGTGGGTTAAAATTTGAGGCACAAGATAGAATTGTGTTAGTGCATTGACGATGTGGGTAATCCAATAGCATAATCGGTTCCACTATTTTTGATACATTGGGCAAATACAATGGGAGTATCTTCGAGATTCAGGATCAGAAATCATTCAGTTCATGTGCCTGACATCACTATCTCCTATGTTAGGCACAAAGGTTTCCAGAGAGGAAATCTATTCATACCCACATATTGGAACTTTGTAGAGGAAGGATTAGGGATAACTTAGAGAAAATGGAGGCTAAAGAGTGGACTACAATAGGTATTTAAAGGGTAGGGATGGAAACACAAATAATTCTCAAAGTAGAACAAGGATGGATAAAACCATTCACATTTAGTATGAAAAGAAACGTGCCTTCACAATGGTGCCAACAAAACTCAATTTTTTTGAACTTGGGTGAAAAATTATCAAGTTATGAGAAAATTACCTCCTTTAGTATGTGGGATCAAGAGATGGAAAGGGCATAATAAAAACTCAATTTGTGAATGGTTTAAAATAACTAAGTGTTGGGCTTATATAGCAACTTGGCTCAAAGGCTCAATTTATGGATTAAAACAATGTAGTGCGGACATTGGCTAGCCCGTACGAACACTTTTTACCTATCCTTCAAAAAATCACTTATGACATGGGTTGGAGGAACTCGAGGAACACTCATTAACATGGGGATGCGAAAAACATCGGGAACTATGGAAAGAGTTCCATTAGTTCCATTAAGACCGATAAATGTTGATACTTGCTCAAGAATTGGCTAATTGTTAGAACTTTTGCACTCTTTAACACCAATAAGGTAGACACAACAAAGAAAAATGGGTCACTTAACCAAAAAGCTCAAAAAAATTCAAAAATTCTAGATTTTTGGGGTTAGTGACAATAGCGCTAGTGTCTGCATATGTGCAAACAAAGCATGTAATAGAAAAAAAATGTAAAAATCAAGTGTGCAAAGAATATAGACCACAAAAAGTGGGTTTCATACATGGGACATCGCTCAAAATGTCACAAGACAATCAAGGTTGAAGCAGCCAAAAGCATACAATGATCATATAAGACATAGGGCATATCCCGCAAAACAATAACATATAATAGAAAATAATAACAAGCAAAATGTGATAGATAGCCATGGTTGTATATAGTCCTACAAGGAAAATGGTACAAATGAAACACATTTTGGCATGCTAGAAAGATAAATAGTATGTCAAATCATGTATATATCAATGAAAATTAGAGTAACTATAATAAGGAGTAGTGAATAATATAGCAATAGAGCATGTAATGTGTAGGATATGAGAATAGTAAAAGTATATGCCCCCAGGAGCCTCGGTGGGACTGGTAAAAGGTACAAGATCTTTGAGAATCATTATAGCATTTGAAAACACTGTAAGAGATATACATTCACCTCAAAATACCAAGTGAACACGCATGTGTATATATAGAAAGATGATGACATACTAAGAATCTGTCTAGCATGGAAAACAAAGTGTAACATGTAAGTAGAAAAATATAGTAAGAATAGATGCAACCAAGATATGCAAATGTTGTGTATGGGTGTGATGGTATGGTATGAAAAATGTGAAGATGATAGAAGCAACGTGCCCCGGGAAGAGGATGTGTATGAGATGAGGTTCATTTATATGAACCCTCAATAGTCAAGAATGAACCATAGAAAAAGAGTGTGTCATCGAGTAATGAGTGTGTTGTGCAAATTGGTGCTAGAAAGATGTCACATGAGGCACATATAATGAAATGTGTAGTGTATGTGAGGTTTATTTTAGAATTAGATCCTTAGAAATTGAGTATGAATCATGGAACTAGATTACATCATAGGGTAATGACGATACAATGTGTGTATCAAAGGGTGTGAAAGTGCGTAGGAAGATTAGTGATGAGGCATAGACCATAGAGTGTAGTAATAGACACTAGAGAGAAGTTGTAGTGATTGTAAGCGGGGAAGAAAGTGTGATGCCTCCAAGTGTGTGAGGAATAGTAGGCTATCCGACGATAGTGAAGAGAAAGTGCTCTCCACCCGATGTTTGAGGAGACAAAGGCATGTGATGATGCTCTAAGATTAGTGGTGTTGGAGAGTAATTATGTGCATGTGAAGGAGACCTATGTGGTGAAGGAGATGGTGAACATCTATGTGAAGGGGCTTCTGAGTAGGGGACTTAGGCCGACGAGGTGGACTAGTGGACCGATGAGGACGACAAGGTCATGAAGTAGGTCATGTACAAATAGGAGAACTAGGTGTAGAGTATTTTTAGACTTGATATGCATATGAGGCCTAGATAATGTGATCGTTGAATAAATATCAGTAATATTGGGTCATGAATATGGTGTACATGGTGGAACACCTTTGATAATAACAAGTTGTTTATTGTGGATGAACTTGAGACATAAATGATTCATGGAAGGGATGGCTTGGGTGGCACGAGTAACCAAGAGATACCTAAGAGAATTTCACATCCTTTGGTTGAGGATGTAATGGCGAATGGTATGAGCATGATAAGGTATCGATTGTAATGGGAAGCCGATGTAGGAAAAATAATTTAGGAACTTAAAACGTGACATTAAACAAAGTGGACATTTGATAGCTAGGAGGATTGCGACATAGAATACATTCATAGGATCTTTTGGATGGATCATAGTATTATTGATAGTATATAAACCAATAAAAGCTTTGATGTGTAAGGAATCAAAATTAAATGTAGCATGATACTTATGATCTAAGAACTCAATGACTCGGTGGTGATGTATCGTAGAGAAGTAACAAGGAAATCAAGAGGCTTTGATGAATGAAGAGGTATAGCTGGATATGTGTGATTGGAAGAAGAATCAAAATCTTGCTTAGCATGCTTGGGAAAAGTGTCATTAAATATCTTTATCTTTTTATTATCATTGACCAACTGATAAGTAGATGGCTCAGGGAGATCAAGTGCATTTTTGTCAATGAGATCTTGAATAATATGCTTGAGTTTGAAACAATGATTAGTAGAGTTCCCGATGCATTGGTGGTAATCACATCATGCATTTTTTTCATAGTTGCGGCCATGTGGTAAGAGGGGTCGATATTGAGCGACGGTGGAAGAGTGATAAGATTTATTTCGATAAGTTGTGGCAATAGAAACCGAGGTACATAGAGGAATTTGGTAAAAGTATGCTTTGGAGGTTACAATTGAATATTTTCAGGTGGAGAGACAACATTAACATTGGGTTCACCAACATGATTTAATTAAATATGATATTCATCAAATTTATATTACGAGTAACTACTACAACAAATTATGTACAAATTCTAAAATATAGTAATGACACAAGCAAACTAGCATACATAATATGAAAACCCTAAGAAAAAGAGGGAGATAGTAAGACTTAGTTGATTTCTAAGTAAGCAAGAATTGATCAGGGGCAGGTGAAAGTGCTAAAGAGGTTGTAGATAGGGTCATCACTACTCACTATAAATTTTGGAATTCGGGAACATAGCGGATAGGGGTGCCAGAGTAGGGTAGAAGTTCTGCACCGGTAAGCTGGATTTGAGCGCTAGTGGTGTGAAACATCTCATGAACTAATTTCTTATTTTCCGTAAGGGTTTCATTGTTAATCCCTTTTGATCACCTAATATTCATTCTTTACATCGCCGAAGGTACTTACAACCTATAAGAAATAAGTTCACCTGCACATACCCACAAACCACATCAAACCTAAAAAGTAAAATGCATAATGGGGAGTTGAACTAACCGCAGTAGTCACCCAAAGAGTGAACTTACAACCGAGTGATGCACTTTGGTGTGTGTAGGAATGATGCCCTAGGATGCCTTTTTGTAAGTTGCACAAATGATAGTGGGATAAATCTAGAATGTAACAATGCGTAGCATGTGTGGATGGAATAGAATAAAATTCCCCTTTATATGATGTGTATGCAAAAGTATGCAGCCCTTGTGCCTTGAATTGATGTTATATGGATGCCTTTGAAGTTCTTTAGTTCCTTTGGAATACAAGATTAAGTGATGATAGTAATTCTTAGTGCTTGGTCCTTGTTTTGAGAAGTAACTAAGCATATATATGATTCCTTTGTTTGAATTTCATAATTAGCAACTGAAAGGCTGACCCATAAGTGAAAAATATTCCCAAAAGAATGAAGGGACCCAAAAATAAAAAGTAAGGAAGAAAGGGTCGGGCGCCCAAGAGGGACAGGAGTTCTGGGTGTTGTTGTCCTAGCTAGGCATTGATTTCTAAAGCCATAAAAGATAAATAAGTTAAGCTTTGATGGGGATTTAGGGTGTGTAAGACAAAATAGAAATCAAGAGATAAAGAAAAGAAGCCAAATATAGTTTAACCACTAGTTTTCTTGCTTAGGAACCATATACACATTAGTATGTTTTTGGACTTAGAAATGTACCCAAGTGCGTGATTTTGTGTCTACATGAAAAAAATTAACAAAATCCTAACTAGTACTTAAACATTTTGCTAAGGAAAAGTAAAACACCATTAACATATCACTGATAATGACATCGTTTTCCATCCATCTATATATATAGTATATATATATATATATATATATATATATATATATATATATATATATATATATAATTGTTTAGGGAAAGTAATGGCTTATTTTGTAATCTCTCAAGACATATTGATCCTCCATCCACCTACCTCATGTATATCCTCTCTTGAGGCAACATCGGTTCCTCTTGTATCAATCCTACCTCACTTAGGTATTAAACAAGGAAAAAATCAATTGCATTCGTTAAATAATTATTTATTTGAGTGTGTTTTCTTGTGCTTGTTGGTTTGTCTATTTTCTTAGTTGTAATTCATTGTCTTTCCTTTTGAGTCAGTCCTATGAAATCTTACAAATGTTGGAATTATGATTTTTCATATCATAGTACTTATTGTTTTATGCTAATATCAAATATCCCGAACTTTATCGAGTGTGCAAGACGAGCAACATTACCCGTATCTTCTATCTACCCTCCTAACTCCATCTAACGTTTATATATCATCTAACTAACATTTTTGTCTTCATCATATTTTGTTACCCTATCAATCATCCATCCTACGAGACTTCATGTTTTAAATAAGGATCCAACTTGCGAAGTTGTTCCATTGATCCCTCCCTCAAATCTCATGAAGTGACCCATTGATCAACATTTCCAAATGTTACCTTGCGTAATTAGATCGTTAATCCCTTCACTAAAAGCTGAAGTGGTTTTCAAAGGGACAATTTTAAGACCCCATAAAATAAACCATAGATATTATTTAGCGAATGTGTGAAAATAAATTTGGAAAATCATGGAAAATTAAAAGGAAACTAGTTTCACATGGTTGGTGAAATACTTGACAAATTTGTCACTTGGATGGTAGTATGATGCATGGTACTAGCCGATAACGCATACATGCTACCATTCGACATGATATGTTATGATCAATGGAAAGGTTAAAATATCTAGATGTTGTCATACGGTAGTGATTTGCTATCGTTCGGTTGCAATATGTTGTAAACAATTGGTTATTAGTGTAAACAATGGGCTAACCGCCCAAAAAAGGAACTTGTACCCAAAAAATTCATGTGAAATAGCAAGTGATCGACTCCTCAAAATTTTCCAAATCCAAATTTCAAAAACTTGAATATTTGTGAATTAATAAAGATTTGCCATGTAAATTTTCCTCGTAAACATTTCTAAATATATGTCTGTATTCTTTAATCACCATATGGTCTCTCAAGGAGGCATCCTCCTATCAATATTGCTATTCCTCCTATAATATTCTCATCATGTTTACTGATTTCTTTATAATGGCATCACTCGCGTTACACCATCCCAAAAAGGGGAAAATGTAGACAACTAAAATTCACTATGCTAATTTAATCATAAATTGCACTAATTTTGATCTTTGACTATTAATATACTACCCTCCATTAATTAACTAATTTCTTTCTCTTGGATTCTAATTAATGTCATTTTGTTAATTAAATCCCCTTTATTTATTAATTGATAATCCATTATTAATTATTAATTTCCCCTCTTCATTATTTAATTAATGGCCCAAGTCGTTAATTAAATCTTGCTCTCAATCATCTCTAAATATAATCTATTTACTCTAAAATCCTCTCAAATAGCTTCTACAAGTTAATATAGGCATATTAATTAATCCCTAATTGATTAATTAAGCCTCATTTCTTCCCATCTAATTCCCATGGAGTATTAATCCTAATTAATTACTCATAATCCTACTTATCTAATTCTAATCCTACATCTCTATTATCCCATATTGACTACAAGTTGCACATTTCCCAAACAAGAAATCTATAAAGGCAAGCCTCTATACCCTTCCTAGACACACCCTTGCTTCTAATGCTAAGAATTTTTCTATTGTGAAAGATCTCAAAGCAAAAGTGATAAAACACCCCATTTGGTTGAAGTGGAAAGAGGATATTCAAACTTGGTTTTGGCCATTGTGAATGGACCTCTTGCTTCACCAATATCCTCTCTTTAATCAACCACCCATGGCTTGTACTCGGTTCAACAAAGATATCCACAAAACAGTTTGAGACAAATTAAATGTTCATGGGAGATGATTGAGCTTTCTATTTTGCAAATGCTTGGTAGTTTCTCTTCATTTGTTTATAGTATTATCTTGATGTTATTAGAATTTCTTTGAGTAGTTTAATTATGAATGAACTTTTAGGTGTAAGTTTCATTCCTTAAACTTTGTGTTCTAAGAATATCTATCATACACCTAATACTAATAAATATGGAAAACATAGGATAACTCTAATTAATATTTAAGTGGTACCCTTTTGAGGGGGAACAAGATGAAGTGGATATTTCATCTCACCGGACACCTAGAGGACATCGACATATCCATAGGTAGCTGTAAATGGAGAATCCAATAGGAATAATGTCAATGTTTGGACCAAGTGGATGCATTCATAGTCTCCTCCACCACCACACACATATATAGAGGGAATATTTCAAATGTTTGAATCCCTAATGCTCATGCCCTTTCCCACCATACCCTTTAGCTTGTCCCGCATCTTCTTCTAAGCTTCGTGGCTCATAATCATTTCCACCATTCCCCACTCTATCAACATTTCCATCATATTCTTTTCTCAATATGTTTTTTTATGTGTAACATCTTGTAGACATAAAACCAATAGTGGGAATGATAATTTAGTTCTTTTGCTTTTCCCTTTAGATGATTATGGTTTTGTCTCCATCACCACAAAGACGACCACCAACCCATCATGTATAAACAATGCCTAAAAATAACCTTGTCCATCCGATGAATCACTTGTCGGTGACAGGAACCCTTGCACCGTTGGGGAAAACTTATAATCAGTAATTATACTAATATGCCATCGAATAACTAACACTTTACTCGGAAAGTGGGAGCCACAAATAGTTTTATGATAATTTACAATTAAAAAGGGTTGTATCACTAATGTGTTAAATAATCATTGTTAAAAAATAAATGCAACAACTCACCCAATATAATCAACATAATTAATATTAAAATTACTCTTAAAATAATCATGCTTAGTGTAAGTTTGAGGCCTACAAATAAATATATAAAAATAATACCTTGCATATAAAAGTTAACAGGTAAAAAGTAAGACCTTGCAAAAAAGTTGATAGATTAACCATCATATTCATGTGATATTGATTGCTTTATCTCAAATCCCATAATTGAGAAAATGTCATGTTCTATGTCATGCAAGCTTAAAAACCTCTATGGTAATCATGTCAACTACAATGCCATGTTGTCATCCACTCATTTTTATTATCTTCTTGCAATCACATATGAGTGGTGCAATGGAGACACCGATAGGGAGGCATTGAAGAAGTGAAGGTGAAACATTGTAGAGGGGGAGAGGTGATGAAGAAGGGGATTGAGAGAGCAAAATTTTAGAGGTGGGGAAAATATTGGAAGGAAAATAGAAATCCTCTTCTTTCTTTCGAAAATTCACATATGGACCACGTATCCTTTTTATGAATTTCCCTAATGAGAAAGGGGATGAAATGATCGAGATCTTTGAGGCAACATACTCCGGAGATAGCTCTTAAAGTAATCCCTTGTTATTTGATACTTCCATTGTCAACGATTGTTTATTTGCAATGTTAGCGCTTGTATTTTGTGGATTAGAGATCATGTTATTTTGAGGGGAATTCACTTGCGCTTTCTATAGGAAACCATATCGATAGGGAAATATCGGGGGCACTTGAGATCCCATGTCATGCTGATATAGTTATTGAATTTGATAACCCCAAAATATGATCACCAAGTGGTTTTGCGCCAACTTTATAGACAATAGCTTTAACTTGGTATGTTGGACTAAAAACAAACTTCATTGTTACCATTATTGCAATATCTCAACCGTCTTTTATTTTAATAGTCACTCAACCTTATCCATGAGTTTTAACAACAACAAAATCCAACATTATGGAAAATTATAAGAGCAAGCCCAAAAAAAAAAAACGTCTAGATTGCAATGGATTTAAATTCCAATTGATGATTCATGACCTCATGTGCACACTAATATTTAGATTAAAATTAATTTGTAACTACATCATTACAAACTTATATATTAACAATTTATATAGACGATTATCTTATTTAACACATGTTTGTTGACTATCTTAATAGTTGGCAACTTAAAAGTGTTACTTTTTATGGATTTGTAACTTTTTGGGTATGTTGGAATTACATTATTGGCCAATAGGAGTTTCTAAATTCGATATTCTTAAAAAATGAATCTACACTATCGTTGTCATCCTTTTAGACCATATTCATAGTCATCCCGAATAGTGTTTGAAAATATTGATGTCATATAGCAAAAATAAATGGAATAGAAAGGGCAAGATGGGGGAGATATGTCAATGCTAACACTCCCCGGTGGGGCTCTCTCGCCACCACCGATGAACACACTTACAGGATCTCCACCACCGGGTATGGTATTAATGTGCCTCTTCGATGCGCTTGAGCAGGAGGGTTGGGAAGTGGATCCATTGTCGGCCGAGCCTTCTAGCGGAGCCTTCATCCCTCCCCAGATGATCCTCCCCCTCCTCTGGTGCGACGGTGGTGTGTGTTTAATGTTTTTATTTGGTTATTTATTTCGATTTCCCTTTGGGTGTGCTCTTATAAATCCCTCGTGGCATTTTGTGTTTTCCCATGTGGCGTACTTTTGTTTCCTTCATGGCATTTTGTGGGACCATGAGTTGTCCGGTCACCCCTACTATGTAACTTTCCTTTATATTAATATAAAGGTTTGTTCCAATAGTAAAATATTGATGGATTATGTTGGCATCACAAAGTGTCGGATAATATCTCCATCATTTGAGTAGTTTTTTTTTGTATTGGAAACGTGAAGCATCGGGAAGGAGGCTCGTTAAACCACACGCTTCAATTATAAATCATATAAGACTTGGTCTTGTGTTTATTAAATGGACTACATTTTTTTCTAAGGACTTCCACCGGTGGAGTACATGCATAACCAAGTGTAAAACAAGACTTAATGTTCATCCACGTTTCATATAACTCTTTTTGAGTTGTAGATGAGATCAATTAGTGTTAACTATCGAATACATTTTCTTTTTCATTTTGACTTTGTAAATTTATTTCCTATTTTAATGTTTACGTGGCAAACAATATACCATTATAAAAACAACATACTTGTCACAAAAAATAGAATACATGTTATTCTCATTAGAAGAATAAAATGTGATTATATTTTTTGTGTGGAAGAGACAATACAATAGAGAGAACACACGCAAAATTTTAATGATGGCACATAGCTATGATTAGAGAAGTAGTTGAGATGAATAAAAAATTATAGGTTATTTGATCATAATTGTAGTGATAAAAATCCATGTGTTTTTGCATTTTCTCTAGTTTATTAGACTGATTACCAAATCATCGTAGTTTTTATTATGTTTGTGACGCCATTTTTATCATACTTTTCAATAACAACAGCATACAAACACCTCCAAAGGCTATCCAGTTGACAGGATTGCATGACCCCCATACGATAGCCCATAGATACACCATACATTCCACCTCCACATGTCAAATTGTCACATGCCCCCGTGGCATCAAATTTTTCGGGGACCAAATAGTCGCCACCGAAAATTACCGCCGAAAAAGTGGTGAGGTTTTGCACGTTGGATGTGGCCGAACAACTCACCAACCTAGGAGGATGCCAACTTTCCACCTCTCGTCATTTCATTCCTCCAGTCCATCGTCTCCATTATATCATTTCCAAAACCTATCAGAAGCATCCTAAAATGTAGAGGAGAAGCTCCAAAAATCACAGACGCATAAGCTCACCATCCGAGCCACGTTTTGAGTATTATTTCATCCATGTTATTTGTCCATTACATCTTATATTAGTATTTGAATCGGATCGGTTTTGTGCTCCTTATTCAACGTGAGAAACTATTTACCATTTTAAACCCCATATTTTATAAAATCTAACGAGTTCTTTGTCATTGTAAAACATGATGCAACATTTTTTTCGTTTTAAGCAAGGCAACAAACATTTATTCCACTTTTTATTAATAGACATCATTTATGCCATTTTTCATTATGTTGTAGATTGAAGTTGTATCTTTGTGACAATGAAACTTCCATATAAAAAGCTAATCCAACCAATTTTTTTATATAATAGGGATGGTTTCAATTTTATGGCATTCCTTGTTTCTTCTCCTGAGGTGTCATGATAAATGTGTTTACGTCCCTCAAACTATGTTTTTCTCCAAAGAAAATTGTTTTTTTCGAGTGCAAAAATTCTACCATTTTCAATAGCCTCCAAATTTTTCCCTACTCTTCACACCAAAATCCATCCCGAAATTCCGGGCAAAAAAACAAACCTGGAAAAAAAAAACAAACAATTTCTTTACAAAAATATTATAAGTGTTAGGAGCCCTGCGAACCTAACATATATATCTTTGCCATCTATTTTTTATATTCATCATCGGTCACCAATATAGAAAAGAGGGATTTTACTTACACAATCACATAGTATGAATTCACCTTACAAAATGAATTCACAATACCCTTCTTACAAAGGAACTAACAGTAATGGTTGAGAACCTCATATTTTCTTCATGAACATGTTGTATAAATATGTCATAGGGTCTTTTTTTTCAATCCTCCATACAAGAAATCATTCACCATCTAAATCCCCCTCAAAGCTTAATTCGTCTCTCCCTTTTTGGGTTGTAACTAGGTTGTGCTAATTAGATCCCATGTCTGCAGAACCTGGGCCTCACATATGGGAGTTACATGTATGGAATCTTATTGTCTATCACATGGGGTCATGCGATCTTTTCGCCATGATAGTAACACCTACTTATACATACACATATTGTAGTGCCCACCTCTTCTTGTAGTAGTTATTTTTCTGACTCATTGCTTTTATTTGATGATGGACATGGATTTTAGCATTATTTAGATACTATATGGTTTTATTATGGATCATTGATGACACTTGTGATGATTAGGAGCGTAGCGCCAAGTTAGCATTATGGACCATTATCTTTGTTCTTGCATTGTATGATTTTGGATATCAACAGGTTGTGGTATAAAGTTGGTTTTATTTCATATATGATGGATGGACGTATGGTTTCATCATATACTTTGATATCATTGGTTTATAATGGCTAATTGAATGTTTTCATGTAGTGCTTAGATGGATATGATAGCTTGGGTTAATTTAGATGTATGTGTTTAGCGCTTAGCCATTTCATACTAACATTTATTATGGTATAGTGTGAGTGATTATCCATGATTGATTCATTGATATTTTTTAATTAATATATTTTATCAAGCAGGTATGTTTAATGTTTGAATTGAGTGTGCATATTATAGGGCACAAAGGAGAACGTGGGTTTCAGGGTAGTTGTGCCTCAAGATGGATAAGCAACCAACGGGGCCGAGTCTTAGCCATGCATGATTGTGTGTAGCCTTGTATGTTTGTGGCATGTTCGTGTTTGGGACACCATGGGTGATTCCTAATTGTAATTATGTTAATTGTAAATTATTTTAGTCTTGTGTTGAGCTAGTTTAGGGACCTAATGGTCCCTACATGTGTTAATTGTGTTTTAAGTTAATTAATTATGTTGTTTGTGGTTTGGGACCACCTAATTATCATTTGGGTGGGCCCCACCACCTCAACCCTTGTGTCATTTAGCCCAATCTCGAATTTGGGCTAAATGTGGCAATTTTAGGGACCTCTTTTCACTTGGGGCTTCCCCTTTCATGGAAATGAGCCCCTTGGACCCTACCTATGGGTAGGGGGGTCTCTTTTCATGGTCAAATGGGATTTTCCTCCCATTTGACCCCTCTCATGTCACCATTCTTGTAAGAATGGTTGGTTTTTGTGTTTCTTAAAAGTTGTAGGGTGTTGGATTATTAGCATTTTAGGGAATTTGGGAGATTACCTCCTAAAATGATTTTGTTTTATACTCTTTGTAATTTTGGGAATATTTTGTTGGGAGATGAGATGGGTGACACATGTCACCCTCTCATTTGTGAGGATTGGTGACTTTTTCTTCTTTTTATACTCCCTCATGGAGAGGGGTAGGAATTTTTACTTGTCATTTTTACCATTGGATTTAGAGAGCTTGGGAGCTTGGAGCTAAGGAGAACTTGTTGTGCTTGGAGTTGGATTGCTAGTTTTGAGGTAGGCTCTATACTCTTTTTTCCATAGAATAATGTGAAAAGAAATAATGGTTGTTGAATTTTTTTTTACATATGGTTGTGGGTGTATTGTGTGTTTGTTGTTCCTTTCTTTTTCTCCAATCCATCCTACATTTTGAGGTGGATTTTTGGAAATGTATGGGGAAGAGGGAGGATTTTTCCCTCTTATACCACATGGCTTGATGGGAAAGCCATGATGGTATTCTTTTATTCCTCCCCTCATATGGTTTGTTGTGGAGAAGGATTGTTCATATGGTTTGAACCTCCTTCTCCATCCTTGGCAAGGAAACCATGTATGGTTTAAAAATCCTTCCAAGGAGGAGGCATGGTGTATGGGAAGGAGAGATAAGGAGGGTGTTTTTGAATGGAGAGATAAGGAGGGCATGTTGGAGATTTTCATAGTGATCATATGGTTGGTTCACATTTTGGTTTCTTATGGGCTTCTTGCCACTCTTCCCATTGGAGGAAGGAAATGGAGTTTTTCTTCATGTGATAAGTGTTGTTCATTGTTTGTTGTATGTGAAAAACATTGTGTGTGTGAGTGTCACCCTTGTTCCCTTCACTTGTGCATTCTTGAGGCTTGCTACTCTATCTCTCTTATGGGCTTAGAGGGAGGCTAGCATGTCCTCCAATTTGTTAGAGATGGCATGTGATGATGCCATATGGTTGGGAGGTAACCGGGCCCTTTCTTCTTGTGCTATGAAGACTACTTTTGGAGTGGAAACATGCAGATTTGGCTTGGAGTTTGGAGAAGAAAAGTTAAATTTTTGACATGGTATTTCCCATTTTGGAGATTCTTATCCACTTGTATTTTATTATGATTTTGAAATAGTGTTGTAAAATATTGCTAAACATTCTCCTAGCTTAGGATGAAGCTTGTATATTTCACTTGAGTATGTTGTATCTATTGTTAAGTTTTCACCTTCCTTGAGGAGCTTGAATCTTTGTATTTAATAGGATGAATCTTTATCATCTCTTTGAGAGGGAATGTTGACATGTTACAACCTTACTCCTTCATGTTGTAATAAATTCCTATCCTAATTTTTTACCATTGTTCTTTGAATGCTTATTATATTGGGGAAAAGGAGATTTCACTTAATAGTTCAATTTATTTATCAAATAATGTTCCATCTTACACGAGTTGTGGAAGAAAAGAAAGAATAAATTGTTGTGGCATTTCTAAGCTTACTTTAGCATTAAAATGTAAGGAGAAATTGGAGTTCTTAGATTGCAATTAAAAATTATTTTTCACCATATATATGTTGATTTATTCATAGCTATGTTAAAATGTGAGAAACCCAATACTTTAATTCAAATTCCTAAGTATAGTCAATGTTTGAATATCACTTTATATATATATATATATATATATATATATATATATATATATATATATATATATATATATATATATATATATATATATATATATATATATATATATATATTTTAAACAAATAAAAAAATGTTTATCTTATGGCAAGGTTGAGATGGCTATGTTGTAATTTTATTTACAAATGGGATTGTAACAAATAGAACTATGTGGGGAGGGGGTAATCTGCAATGCCACCCCCTTTGTCTAACAGCGAGAATATGGTGTGGTCAACCCACACCACCGTGACCTATGATGTGGGTCGATTACACCATAAACCCAACCCCCTTCCACCCCCTTTACAACATCGTCATCATTTACCCTTGTGTGGCCCGTAATACACAACCACCCCAACATTACCTATGTGTCCCCCTATCACCTACCACCCTCCTCCACCCAAAACCAACTCTGTCATTCTTACACGGGTTGGCTATACTCTTCCTTGTAGGAAATTTGTTGCTTATATATATATGAAAAACAATAGATATTCTCTGGTTATTGCCAACAAAAAAAGAATAATAATGAAACTCTAGATGGGGAAAATAACCCCAAAATCATCCATGAAGGATCAAATCCCTTCTTCCATGAGAGGGAACACCAAATTTCCTATAATATTCCCTTCCTTCTCCAACCTTCTCTCAAACCCTACGTACACAAATAAGGAGAAATTAGTCAACACAAAAGTTAAAAAGAGAACCATAAAAGAGAAGATTTAGGGCTTTGGAATGCCCTAGAATCTAAGGGCCTTTATTTTTTTAATTTTGGTGGATATTAAGTCCTCATAACTTTTAATTTATGGGAATAGCTTTGAAGGGAATGATTGAAAATAGATTAAAGATATGCCTAGGGATAAACTAAGGGTCTTGGGAGGGGATATTTTTTCAAAATAAAGTGACCTTTTTATTATTAAGGAAATAAATAAGTGTTATATAATGAGTGGTTTGATTTAATTATGTAGGGGGGTGATAAAATATTACTTTGAACTTTAATAAATTAAGTAAATAAAATTATTGTGGACCAAGGGGTAACTTTAACCCTGTAACATTTAGGGGAAACAAAATAGCATTAATAAACACGTTATATTTTTAAAACATTATTGGGAATTTTAGGTTTTTAATTTTGGTTTTGGGTCATGCAATTATGGGGCACTACACATACATATCCCTGAATTATAACATATATACATACATGTGTGTACATATATACATATGTGTGTATACATATGTACAAGTATACATATACCTATGTATATGTACTGGTCTCACATACCTGGACTACACTCATATGGTTGTGTTGTTTGTCATATACACACTATGTGTATACCACATAAGAGAGATAAAATTGCAATAATATTGTCTTATCACGGTGATGCAGAGGCTAATGTCAATCAACAACCATTCACACAATTAGAACAATTACTTGAAATCATTTTCGACTACTTGGTCTTGTTGTTTTCCCACAACCTCTTAACTCCTTCTAACTTTGTTTTTGCCTCTTCTTGAGACTTAGCTTTTGGTTTTAGACACTCACCCTTCCTTTACTCCTTTCTCCCTAACCTTATACCTCTTCTTACTCCATCAATCTCCTTCTTTCTTATGGTTAAGTCCCTTGACTTCTACTTTTATTTTCTCCCTCAAGTTGTTATCTACTATAGCAAGATAGTTTTTAAGGTTGCTTGAATAGGACCATTTATAGACTTCCTTCCTTACCACTCAAGATCTAAAAACATATTCTTATTACCAATTATCTTGTAGGTCATCCTTCCTTATGAGTTACTTTTTCAACCCATTGTCCACTAATTGAAGTTTGACTGATACAGTGTCCAAATTTGACTATTCAAGTGAGATTTGACTGTGTTCCTTTCCTCAATCATTGAACCTTCTCATTCAAGCTATAGTTCTTTGATATTAGGTTCTTCCACCACATTTCCATAGACTCCTCATTCCTTCCATCTCTAATAATGATATCTTCTTAACTAAATACTTCTTCTAGGCTCATAAAATTGTGCATAGGTTGGGGGTCTAAGTCTATAGATGCTCTTTTCCTGAGTTTAACACCTTCTATGTCTTCTAAGCATTTTTAGTAAACAATGACACATATTTTAAAGTCTCACTATCCTTGTTAAGTCTCCTCAAGATTTCCAAATCATGGGTTAAGTCTTTTATAGATGACTAAGATCCTTACTCCTCTCTCACTGTAGACTGTCACAAAGTCCTTAGGACTGTGCATGTACTATTTTGATCTCCTTACTACTTGTCCACTTCTCCAAACTTGGCCAACATTCCTCTTCATTATTTTCACTCCCATAACACTTATACTAGTAAATAGGGTAAGGTTTTATTGAATTTTATTAGGTTAGATTCTCATAACCTTCTCAAAAATAGAGTATGCTCATAAATGATTGTCCTGTTAGGGAATTGGGTTAGTTCCATTGAAACATTCACTATGAAATTCGTTCCATATCTCTTCCCCATGCCCATGAACCTATGTACCAAGTTTCAGTCCTTTTCATTAGTTAATTTTTAAGTTACACACAATTTTATATTCCCTTGAAACCCTAGCCAAAATAAAACCCGAGAGCACTTAATTTGAAGAAGATATTAGACTTCTATGTTTTCATGGCTTATCAAGACTCAAAATACCTTCCCTAGACCTATTACACAATTCCAAATCTTTTAGACCATCCACATAGTATGAATTCACCTTACACCTTCCATTTTTCTGAGTTTCACAGTCCTTAAAGGATTAAAACACAGTCTCTTTACCAGTCACCTTTTAGAGCTTATTTTTTCTTAAATGTTAACCATAAAAATTGAGGAATTTTACCCATGAATAACACTACCAAACCTTCAAGAACAGGTATCATGCATTTCTTAAACTTCAATGACAAGGTCTTACTTCAACCTTCTTAAGTTCTTCTTACCTCTAGTCTTGGATTCTTGTAACCTCACTGTGTAAGCATACCTGTAAATTCCTTCCTCATTCATTCAAAGACTCATTCCCTGTAACTCATCATTCAATCAACATTTCATGTCAAGTAAACCTAGCATTTTCAATCATAGAAAAATAAAATAATTCATTCCATTCATAGAATCATCAAAGAAATGTCAACATTTCATGCTCAAAGAAATTGACTATAAACAAGATGATGCTCCTGCATCAGCTAGCTAGTCAATGAATGTGATGTGACACCTACTTATACATACACATACATATCACATACATATACATATACATATACATACATATATGTGTGTGTGTGTGTGTGTGTGTATATGCATGTGTATATACATATACATATACATATATATGTACATGTATGTACAAGTATACATATACATATGTATATGTACTAGTCTCACATACCTAGACTATAATCATATGTTTGTTGTTTGTCATATACACATTGTGTGTATACCACATAAGAGAGATAAAACTTGTCTATACTCTTGTCTTGGTTGGCTAGTCAATGAATGTGTTGTGACACCTACTTATACATACACATACATATCCATATGTATACATATACATACACATACATGTACATACATACACACACACACAATATGTATATATATATATATCTCTCTCTCTGTGTGTATATGTGTATATGTGTGTGTGTGTATGTATGTATGTATGTATTTGTATATGCATGTTTATACATGTATATGCATATGCATATACATATATATACATGTATGTACGAGTATACATATACATATGTATATGTATTGGTCTCACATACCTAGACTACAATCATATCCATTATGTTTTTTGTCATATACACAATGTGTGTATACCACATAAGAGAGATAAAAATGTATATACTCTTGGTCTTCGTTGGCTAGTCAATGAATGTGTTGTTATACCTACTTATATACAGACACACATACGCACATCCATATCCATATGTATACATATACATATACATATATACATACATACATACATATATATATATATATGCATTTTTATATGCATGTTTATACATGTATATACGAGTATACATATACATATGTATATGTACTAGTCTCACATACCGTAACATTTTTATTTATCATATGGTCGTGTGGTTTGTCATATACACACTATGTGTATACCACATAAGAGAGATAAAACTACCTATACTCTTGTCTTGGTTGGCTAGTCAATGAATGTGTTGTGACACCTACTTATACATGCACACATACATATTCATAGTATATTTATACATACATACATACATATATATGTATTTGTATAAGAATTTTATACATACACATGCATAGACATATATATGTACATGTATGTACAGTACACACACATGTACACACATACACACACACACACACACATATACTGGTCTCACATACCTAGATGTTTGTATTATCATATGGTTACCCTCGTGTGTGGGACCTGGTTCTATAGAGGTGACATTTACCTAGCTCATCCCAGTAGCCATGGTCACAACCCAATCATTGACTCGCCATCCAAGACAAGAGAAAGGATGGAAAGGTGTATAAAAAAGGTGGTGCATTTAAGAGGTTTAATGCATTGCTTTGGTTTTCATTACGTAACCACCAGACTCCACCATTTTGATTATTAACTCAAAGCTTAATAATGTTAAGCGCCAAAAAATTCACTCCAACTAATTTTGTTAAGAGCCATAGATCGTATGACCCCCATAAGATACACCATAAGATGTCATACATGCATCACCCATTTCTATCTTTTGTGGTATACACATAGTGTGTTTATAACAATACAACATATATATATATATATGTATGTGTATACTAGTACATACATGTAATTATATATGTATATATTTATGTATATGTATATACATATGCATGTATATATAATATATATACATACATGTGTGTGTGTGTGTGTGTGTGTGTGTGTGTGTATAGGTATCCATAAGCTCATTAGAATATACATATATATATATGGTGATGCATGTATGACATATTATGGTGTATATATCATGTATCATATATATAGGATATATCTACATATATATACCTACATATATATATATATACATACATACATATATATATATATGTATATATGTATATACATATGTATATATGCATATGTATATATACATATACATATGTATATGTACTAGTCTCACATATATATGATGCATTTGTATTATCATATGGGAGTGTTGTTTGTATATATACACACTGTGTGTATATATTATGGAATA
Organism: Taxus wallichiana var. yunnanensis; assembly: GCA_018340775.1. Classification (NCBI taxonomy): domain Eukaryota; kingdom Viridiplantae; phylum Streptophyta; class Pinopsida; order Cupressales; family Taxaceae; genus Taxus; species Taxus wallichiana. Next base: position 799,410,070 of record CM031234.1, read on the forward strand.
GATAAAAAGTTTACGTATACAAAAAAAAAAAAACATAAAAAATAATTATTTATATGTAACATATATGTATATGTATATATATGTTTTATAGAAAAACATAATAATTACTATATTAACTCATTGTTTTGTTTTGCATATACACTTAATAAAACACATGTATGTGGGACCAATACATATTCATATCCATATACATATCCTTATGTATATATACATATACACACACACATACATATATATATATACATACACATACACATACATACATACATATGTGTGTGTGTGTGAATGTATGTATGTATATGTATATGTATATGGGTGTGTTTTTATTATACACACAAAACCACATTGTGTATACCATAGAAAAAGTTTGTATATGACAAAAAACACATAAAAAAGAAACATTTCTACGTAACATATATGAATATGGATATATATATATATACATATATATATATATATGATACACTTCTTATACCACTTAATATGCAAAAACATAAACATTAGTATTTTCATTTGTATTGTCATATACACATAAAAACATAGTGTGTATACCATAGAATATACAAAAAAATAGTTTGTATACCACATATAACACATGAAAAGAAACATTATAAACATGATATATATGTGTGTCTTGGAATGCAGATAGTTGTATTGAAAAGGTCAAATTTACAATGTTCAATATGCAAAAAAATGTTGTCTGTTGTTGCTTATGATAGATGTTTTTCCATTGTAAAGGTAAACATGGTTGTCATTTGGAGATTAGAAATTCATGGAGTGTTAAATACCTCAGAAAATATTACATGCTCATCATTCATATTATATGACCTTGATGGCAGCAAGAAAGTAGAGAGAGGCACCATTATGGGAGATGCCATTATGACCATCCACCAAAATGAGTATAGGCCTTGATATTGGGTCTTGAGGAAGCGATACGTCTTGAAGTTGGAAAATTTTTGCATTTTTGCATGATATGCTTGTGGTGAATCAAATGAAGTGTGTTTACCAATGTAACAATGTAAATCTTTTTGTTCTTCATGTTCAGGTGCTTAGAGATTGTATCTCACTTTGAGAAATGTTCATATGTACATGTAAAGGTTAATAGAGGTAGGTTGGATGTATGTCAAGTGTCTAGGGCCACTATAAATGAAGAAGTGGTAGCGTTGTTAGCACTTGCCATGGATGACATTGTAATATGATATATGTACACACTGTAACTCCTTTTTTTGTTATGTACATGACTATTTTTAAATATTTAATGGCTTAATACGTATTATATATGATGCATTTGTGGAATGGTAGACATAGCTTTTATTGCAGGAATAATGTGGTCTCGTCGATAAAATAATGCAAATATTTTCATAATAGGAGAAGACGTTGCAGGCATCATACTCTTTTGTGGTGTGTGTACGCATAACAAAATATATTTAGGCATTATATCTATCCATTTGGTTATTGTTAAGCTAACTTATGTTTTTTTATGCATGCCCGCAGAGGAGAATGCCATGGTTGCGGTCAGCTTTGTCGATGATGCATTATGAGGACATTGTGTCTTCTTCACAAGTAAGAATACATGCATTTCAATTACATTTTCCATTACTACAATTGAAAAATTAATAATTGCATTAAATTTTATGTCCAAGCTGATTTTATAAGTAATTAATGAATTCTTATTTCAAGCACCTTTGGTTGGGCCTTCTAGTAGAAGATCAAAACGGCATACATGGAGAACCATACCTTCAGATATCTTCTTTAGTACGTATGTGTCATGTAATTGATCTACTAATTGTTTAAACATTGTTATTTGATCATTTGTTTGACTTTGGTGTTATTTATTGTGTGACTAACGAGTTTTTATTTGGATTGTTGATTGAAGGATGATGAGGTGGTTGCACCGATGGTTGCTTCGCCAACATGTACATGGATATCGTTGACGAGGAGGTAAAATCACCTTAATATAACTTTGTATTTATTATCTTAAATTAATTTGATTATATATTATTCAATACGTGTGTGATTTTATAGGTGCCTAATGAGTTTATATGACTAACGAGGTTATATTTGGAATGTTGATTGTAGGAGGATGCACCCAAGGTTGTTTCTCCAAGTCATATGGGAGGTGATATCATCATTGAGGAGGTAAAATCACCAAAATATAAATTTTTATTTATTGTTTTCATTTATCTCCATTAGTGTCTAATTGTTTATATTATGTTGGTGAATAGGCTCCTCTTCACTATATGAGGGAGCATTGTGGGGACCACATAATATATTATTATGAGTACCCCAGTTGTGAAAAGAAATTTTATGAGTTACGGAGGCTAAACCTCCATAGGTCAGATGCCCATTCCCTCTCTCATGTTTCCCCTGAAAGGAAAGGGAGAAAGTTTAGTGGAAAATATCCTCGCATGCCTCCAAAAAGTGGAGGTAATATATGGATCAAAGGGAGGGGAAACATTGAGGCTATGTTGCATACATGATCTATATTGTAAAGGTGACATGTGATACAACACATATGCAAGAGGGATGGCAAGGCATCATTTGACAAGCTTAGCAAACCTTTCCAAGAAAGAGGTTGAAGATGTTATGAGAGCCTATGATTCAGAGCCTGTGAGGAGTAGGAGGAGGGAAACCATCTTGGCATTAAGAGAAAAGAAGGAAAACAAGGTAAGTTTAATGAGTAACGGTTTCATTTCATGTGTTTCTTGTTATCAATACATAAGTATTATCTATTTCATTTAATTTATATGTCATTGTCTTAATAGGGTGAGATGCATGCACAAGCCGAGGGGGTCATTCATGAAGGAACTAGTGGACGTGACAATGAGGTAAGTTATTGGTTTGATATTTAGTTTTGTTTTTAAACACTTTTGTTCATGAATCATTCACTAACAGTTGTATTGATACATTATGTATGTAGGAGGATGACATGCCACTGCTACATTTGTATGAGAAATGTAAAAAAAATAGCAAAAGAATCCAACCAACAGACAACAAGCTGAGGTAACTACAAACAAGAAAGCATCTCCAAATTGTAATTTGTAGTTTTTGTGTTAAAAATTATTCTAATAAGAAGTTATTTTTAGAGGTTGGTCCATCGTAAGGGTTGATGTCATGGTACCTTTTCATTTGATTGTGGATGTGGTGGTGTAAGCAATGGAGAACATGGTAAGTCATGGACCTTATTGGCAATGTAAATTTCAAGCTATGAGTTTTCCCTCTAAATGTAGTGTTTGAAAATTTGAATTGTTAAGTTTGAATGAAGGGTCAAATGTCAAGTGTAAGGGATATTAATGAATAAATTGTCTTTACCTTTGTTTATTTTTCACTATTCCAATTTCATGGTTTTGGCTTTCTAAACCTTCACTCTTGTTTACTCTAGTCTCCACACTAGACTCATGTCTATTTTATCTGATCCTTTATCAAATTTTCACTTTCATTACTTTGAGATAACATCCTTTAACCCTTATACACAAGTCACTCACCTAACTCCAATGATTACACCTCCTTTTCCTTAACCAACTAGCTTTCCAATCCTCCTTAACTAGTCTGTACTATACATGATAATCTAGGTTTTATGTGTTTAATGGTTTTGTATATGTACATGACAAGTATATGACAATCTATCTCTCAATTGTTTTGACGTAACAAGACCAAGAATAGAAGAGGAATGAGGGTTCAAATGACATTGATTATCCCTATTGCCCACTTTAATGATGATCTGAATTAATAAATAGATTTTAAAATTAAAAAATATATATGTTAGACCTTCCAATTAGAAAGGTTTCCAACTCTTAATATTAATCCTTGAACACCATATCATTATCATTTATAGTTTCCAACTTCTTTTCTTTTAAGACCTTAGTAGAGGAATCATCATTCATGTTGACTTTGTTATTGATGCAAGCATGTTTATCAAATAGTTGTATTGAGGTCATCTTTATCTCTTTGATGTTAGTGTCCTCATTCAAAAAGAACATGTCTTCATAGAGCAACCCACATCCAAAGTATCATGATTGTACCAACATGATTTATCTACCCCATGATTCATATCTGATCTAGAACATGCCATTTTGGCAGCATCTACCTCAAGGGAATCCTAAAATCTTGGTGTTAGCTATATGCACACAATTTGTAACCAATGAATGTTTAATTTTATTCAATGTGGTATGTGAAGAATCCAAGAACTATGAGACCATTTGTTTCTTTTTATTGTTATAACTTATATTTGATGAATTGAGTACTTTCTACTCGATACAATGATTAAAAATGAAAACATATGCAAGTTTAGATTGGTGATAAAGCAGTGCTTTATGTCATAGATTTAGAAAGAAAGGATGTTAATCTAGATTTGATTAAGGTTGAGATAAAATTTGGTGGCAATCTTGGATATACAGAGCATGTTTAAGGAATTATTATTGGCAAAGATATATGATGTAGGTACATCATGACTCCAAGAATGTAATGGGTGGTTTTGGTCATCACTCTAGGTGTTTAGGTGGTGTGTAGAAGTCAATAAAATCACATGATGGAGCTCTATGCAATTGATTCAGTCATTTGTAGCCTTTTTGGTGTTTTCCCACCAAAAGGAAAATTTGAAATTATAGGACTGGTTTGGAAGAATTAAGATCATGTTGTTGAGTCCTTTAAGGACTGTTGCAAGATTTGTGGAGGGTTGTTAGGAAATTGTTAATTTGAAAACATATCCTAACCTCTAGAGGTGAGAAGAAGTTAGTTTTGGGAGGTAGAACTCTATATCAGAGCCTTAGGGCTCATGGAGCTTGCAACTTTCATGTTTGATCAAATAGAAAACTTCTCTTGATGGAAAATTATGTATGAAGTCATGATTGTGTGTTGTGTATTAAATGATTGAATTATTGAATGAATTCTCATGTTTATATGTATTTTGAATCTTGTCTTAGATATGGAGAGTCTATGTAGGCCCTTGGAAGATTAGAAGAAGACTACAATATGGTGAAAATGTCATGAAAGATTGTACCTTGCAAATTTGATTCATTGTGTGTTAAGGTATAGCTATGAGGTGCTTATGAATGTAAGAATAGAGTGAGAAATGTGTTAGTAGATGATTATTTCATGCTTTAAAGGAAGCTATATGGTGATGTGATCAGGATAGGGTGACCAATAATAAGATTTGTAATTGACTATTGACTGTGGAATCAAAACTGTAGGTGTGTGTCGTAGGAGAGTTTAAGAATTTATGATCATTTTCTATGCATGAAGCTTGAATGGGAAGTATAAGGAATTACAGGAGGTTTGTAGATGATCTTTTTATCTCTCAAGATACTTAATATTGTATAAATGGTGTCAACTTTGTGAGTATCCCTTCATTGTTTGTTATACCTTATTTCAAGGGTTTGGGGTCAAAACCCTAGTGAGTGTTAGATGATATTGCTTCAACATTTCTCAACATGTTATTAAAGAGATTAAGGTGGGTATAATGTTTGCTGAGATGTGTTTCAAGGTTCTAAGAAGTGTCTAACATGGGAGATAGATTAAGGAAAGATCAAATTTAATATTCTTACCTAGATATTCCTTTCCCAAATGTTCTAGGCTCTTTAATAGGTTGATATAAGATGATCAACCTTTCTCCTATGGAGTAATTCACTCTTATTTGTCTAGATCCTCTCATTAATGTCAACATACTTACATGCATTCACTCAAAATTCCTTCCTATAGCTTACAGAGTCTCATAAAATACATGTATCACTCTCCCTCAAGATTTTAATCACTTCAAAATCACATAAACACACACCCATTAGAAGGAAGGTATCTAAATTTTTGTTTCTTAAAAACTCGTGATAATTTCATGTGCCAATGAAAAGCACAAAGGAGATATTATAGACTAACATGTTTAAACAATGTTTGATTGATAAAGGAGATAAGAGAAGGAAATAGTGTTATGGAAGACAAAATAGCAAATGAGTGTATAGACCTAAACCCAACTTTGTGACAGTCATGCATAGCTTGATTAACAATGATCATATGAAGTGAAGGAGAAAAGGGTTGAATAACAAGTATGGAAGTGTTTTTTTAGTGTCTTAAGCCTTGAAGGTGTGGAACAAGCCTCTTGAGAGAAATCAACAAGCATTCAAGTGGATAAACCATGAAGTGTGATAGTCTTGTATAGAAAGGCATGACAATGAACTTAGAATCCAAGCCATCCACGAAGAGGTAAGTAAATTTAATTGGGGACATTACCAAGGATTGATTAAGGTATAAAATAGGGTGTGAAGATCTTTAGAGCCATCAACTAGAGTTAAGAGCATATTTCCCTGTTCTAGGATAGTTAAACCAAAGTGGAGAAACTTAAAGGAATAACAAGAGTTTGGTGTAAAAATGTCTTGAAGATGGGTTAGAAATATTGATATAAGTAAATAGAGAATGTGAGGTGATGGAGAGTGATTTTGATATATGATTGTTCTAAAATTTTCTAGTTTGGTGATTTTGATATATGAATGTTCTAACAATTGTTATTGGTTGAATGTGTTGAATGTCTCTGCATCAAGATTCTAGTATTTCTCTCTAAGTAATGAAATTTTGGACATGGTTTGATCTTGTTTTAATGTTTTGAGTGAAATTTTGGATATGGTATGTTTGTTCTAACAAAGATTTACCTCTTTAAAATTTTATGATGAAAATGGTGCTCTTACATCTTTATATGCTTGTTCTAACTCAGATTTACGTTCATTTCATTGATTGCAGGCATCTCTCGAGGCCCATGGGAGAGAGGAGAATGAGTAGATGAACATGCATATGCCAATTTATAGGTAATCAATTAAATTTCAATTAATTATGTTGTTCGTAGATCCACAAACATTTTATTATGATATATTTTTCTACTTACTGCAACTAATTTAATGTGCAATGATTGTAGGCAGAATCTGTCAGGGGCCACAAGAGAGAAGGGGATGAACATATTCCTTTACACGAGGATTTATAGGTAACCTTTACATGAAGTAAAATTGAGATTTTATATTGTGATTCATTTTATTATATAAATAGTGTAAAAAATTGGAATAAAGATATACTATATAAATTTATTTTTGTTTGGACTAACTATTATTATTCTTTCAAAATACTAAAGTGTTCCTATAATGCAAGCCTCATCCATTCCTACTACATTCGTAGCAGTTCCCACTAGGTTGTTGTCTATTGGTGATGAGGTGGATGTATCGATGGATGGACAAGTGGTGGGACATGGAAAATTACACAATGTTGGTGCTAATGCAATCTACCATGGAAGAAAGTTCCAATGGATTGTGCAGTCATTAATATCCTCTGTGTTATCAATGTTGATTTCCCTCTACCAGTTCTAGGAGATTTCGAGGACATGTTGGTGGATGTTGTCAATGGCTTTTCCATTTGGACACTTTCTAATGTGCATCATAGCCGTCCATCTCAAGTATTAGCTTGTTTGCAAATGTGTTACATGTAGTAGTGGCTTTGCTTTATTCTTCATATATATTTATTATTGTAACACAAACTATTTTAATTTTGCAAGATGATGTGGTACTTGCCACAAAATCAAGGTGGGCACCAATGATGGGAGTGACACTCGACTCAATTCATAGGAAACGTAGGAAAATTTGATTTCATAAGAATAACATTATTATTTCATAACAATAACATTATTATTATGACAAAGTATTCTGAGATTTGGACAAAATATCCTTGACATGTGTTTTAATTCATGATTAGATTTGGACAACTTATCCTTCACATGTGTACTTAAATTATTATTCAGGCATGACATGTGTTTTAATTGTGGATATTTTTATTTATTCATGATTATAGTTGTCATCATTGTTTTGTGTTTGAATGTGCCATGTGGCATCACAATGACAACCACAGGTAATCATTGCATCTTGTGCCCACTTTATTCAACCATCATGTGACTTTGAAAATACTAAACATGTGAACCTATTCTTCCTCTATTTATTACAACAGTTTTTCATTGTTAGTATTTGTATTGTAGTTAAGGTTTGATTCATTTGCCTCCCTTCCTTCAATTGTAGTTAAGGTACATGCCTTCATAAACTCTACATATTTAAGATAAATGTTTCTCCCGGATGATTGCATGTGTCTTGATTCCCAAATCTGTATCATACTAATTTTGATTTCCTTACAAAATTTTGATTTCCTCTCTTCTATATTCTTGCAAAAAAATTATTTCCTTACAAGTTAATTTCACTCTAACAATTGATGTTGCATTTTCTACAAACTACTTCACTATATAAAACTACTTTCTTGTATGTTTGTGTCTACGGGATGATAAAAATGTTCGTGTCTAACAAGATGCTAAAAATGCATTTGCATATACGTGTTTCACATATATTTGGCCTCCAAATAATTCATAAAAGTCCTTTGGGTGTGAACTAGAATTACATGTGACCATTTTTTATCTAGATATTACAGGTGAATTATAGGTATAGTTTTACCCATGGTATATAATTTTAATAACCATTCCAAGCATGAAATAATACTTCCACTACTTTGGTTTGTCTCATAGCTCACACTGAGGTCTGTTTTTTACTATGAATTTCCACACTCAAATATTTATTCCCAAACTTTCCATGTGGAGTCAACCTTATAGGAATCCTGGGGGTTTTTTGCAGAAATCATTTCCACATATCCACATGTTTATCACCCTTTGTGATTAACTTTTGTTCACCCCTAACACCAATGTGTTGCACAATATGGTGATGGATGGAATAGCTAGATTAGTGTAAGACATTTTTGAGAATTCAATCCCAAAAATCATTAATAAAGCCATTATTTTTCAAATTGTGTATGATCCACAATTTCGTATATGTATGTATGTATGTATGTATGTACATATA